>CM062624.1:34690317-35107817 GCA_025617555.3 Puccinia polysora | reverse complement strand
CCTCCTCTCCCGCTGGTGGCACCTCAGCCCCCCTCCCTCCTTGCTTGTCCTCCGGTGCCACCTCTCCCCCCCTCTCAATCCACCGGCCCCTCCTTGCTCCTTGCTTGCCACTCCTTGTCTTCCAGCCGCACCTTGGCCCCCCTCCCTCCTTGCTTGGCCGCTGGTGCCACCTTGCCTCCCCCCTCTTGATCCTTGCTTTCCCCCTCCTCACCCGCCGGTGGCACCTTGGCCCCCCTCCCTCCTCACTTGGCCGCCGGTGCCACCTTGCCCCCCCTCTCAATCCGCTGGCCCCACCTCACTCCTTGCTCCACCCCTCCTCCCCTGCTGGTAGCATCTTGGCCCCCCTGCCTCCTCACTTGGCCGCCGGTGCCACCTTGCCCCCCCGCACCTTGCCGCCGGCGGCACCTTGGCCCCCCTCCCTCCTTGCTCATCTGCTGGTGCCACCTTGCTCCCCCCCCCTCTTGATCCGCCGGCCCATGCTCCTTGCTTGCCTGCTGGCGCCATTGCCACGGCCCACCCCCCTCCCCCTTGCATTGGCCCTGCCTCCCCCCCCCTCGGACGCCCTCCCCCCATTGATGCCTGCCTGCCCGGCCAACCCACCTCCCCCCCTCCCTGGTTGCTGCGCCCAGCCTACCTGGCCCAAGGCCCAAAACCAAACCCCACCCAAACCAGGCCCAAAGGCCCGGCCCAATTCCCTCACACCCCAGTAAGTTTTTTTTTCTTTTTTTTTTTGGGTGCTGATGTGATGTTTTTTTTTTTTTTGTACAGTTTTTTTTTTCTTTTCTGGTGATCACATTCTGGTGAACTTGGCATCAAGTCCAGGTTTGGTTTCATTTTTTTTGATCCAATCTTGCTTCACTGATGATGTCCATTTGACTGACTGTTTTTTTTTTTGGTTTTTTTTTCCAATCCCTCAACTGCTATTGGTGAAAGTCCAATTCTTCTCCCAACCGCCTCAAAATGTTACACAAACAATTGAATCCCATCTTTTTCCTCACCCCAATCAGAGTATATGGATGGCAGGGATCAAGATGGAAGTAGATGGAATGACCAACATAATGAAAGGTGGGAAGAATAGGGCCTGTCACCAAAAGAGGATTCAAATGAGAAATTCCAAAATATCTTTGGAGGTTGCTGAGGAAGGTATTAATGAAAAGGTGGTCTTGTCTGATCAGAAACCGCATCTTTTGGATCTGTACCCTTCAATTGTTGCCAAAAAGAAAAAGAATAGTCAAAAACCCACCCAGGAAGAGTTAGAGCAAGCAAAACAAACAATCAAACAGTTCCATTTCTTCCACAGTGGAAAAGTAATTGTCCTCAATTGATCTTATCACCATGCCCTGTTTGCAATAATTGAATTTGTGCCCTTGGATAAACTCTCAGAACAAGATAAGAAGGACATCGACTTTTTCACCACTTTCCTTCATGTTTCAAAAAAATTTGTCAACCCAGTTGTTTCTTCAAGATCATGGGGTGGAAAAATGTGGGCAGTTGGATGGCAAAAATTGATGCACCCTTTGGAGTTATTAGGAAGTTATGTGAAGAAATAATCTATTAGATCTTCTCCTCAAGAGTATGCTTTCCTCAACCTTAAGGCCAATAAATTGTCCCAAATTCTAGGACAAATGTTTTGCAATTTGGCCAAACTATCCTTTGAATCAAACCGTGATACCATGAAGGACAACAACATCCCCTCTTTCTGTTTGTTGGAATTTGGTTCCAAGCCCAGACCTTTTGATTTCTCCCCACACATCCCTTTCACCTTGGATCCTTTTCAAACTCTCCTCATATTGACAATGGCAACATCTCTGGCTACTCCTTCTTAATTGTAGTTCCAACCAAGAAATCAAATGGTTGAATTATTGAAAATATGGACAAATATCAAGTATCAGATGGCCAATTTGTTTTTCCTGACCTTGGCTTTGGAATTGATTTCAAGCAAAAAGGTATAGTCAAAATGGTTTGGGCAGCTAATAAGTACAAGCACTGTACCTTGCCTGCTGTGGAAACAGCAACCCATACCAGAATGGCCATGTCACTTCAAATTAATAAAACAACTAGAAACACTTTTAGGGGCTTGAATAATGTTCAAATTTAATCTAGAAAAAAAATATAAATAAAAAGAAAAAGATCTGTATGTTGGTGGGGTTAAGAATACTCTCAAACATTGTCATCAAAAATATTTTTTTTTTATTTCAACCAAGAAAATACATTTACAAGCCCAGCATTCAAGTTATATGCTGTATTTCATCTACTGTTCTACTGCTACCAATGCAAGCCAAGGCTACTGATACATTATCCTTTTTTTTTTGGTTGCAAGTCATTCCCTTTCCTTTTCCAGTTGTTCTTGCTGTTGATCCTTCTCCTTTTCCTCTTTTTGAAACTCTAGCTCAGCCTGTTTCAACTCCCACTCTCCATTCCATTTTTGTTGATGAGCCAAACTCTTGGCTTTCTGCTTTTGAACATCCATGGCCAGTTGAAAATACCCCTTTTGTTTTTCAAACTCAAGTTTTTTTGATTCAATTTGTGATTTGACTGTTTTTTTCAGGGGAAAAGCAATGAGCATGATTTTGAAAGCAAGGATATTCAACCAATGGAATTACATGAATCTTGCTTCTCCATGATTTCTTCAAAGCCTGAAAAACCAGAAGTGTTTCTCCTCTTTTGATGACTTTTGGGATTGATATTGATGGAATTGGAGGCCTTTTGCTTACCCTTGGCAGAGGAGGTTTGAGTCTGAAAGTTGTCACTAGTGTTCAAAGGCAATGTGGGAGGCCCCATTGGCTTGAGTTTTTGGCCATTCTGGAATGGATGAGCCTGTTTTTTTACAATCTAAATCAGTTAGGATTAACCAGACAGAAGAGAAAAGAGCTTAGTTCCTTACTTGAACCAATGTTGAGGGTAATGGAGACTGAGGAGTATCTTTTTCCACATCAGCAAGGTTGATGAGATCTACTAAACAAGGAAGAGAGCAATCCAAAGAAGGAGGGGAGGGGTCCAAGGTATGGTTTGACACATCAATCAATGCAGAAGTAGACGTGATTGGAGCTGATCGCGTTTGAATATCCTCCTTGGCATTTGATGGGGGCCACTCCAAGGCAAAGGTTTCTCCAGGATCACCATTGCTAGGCTGAGCATCCCCAGCCAAGTCCTCAGCATGGACTGAATTGGATTGTTGGGAATCAAAAGTGGCTAAAGGGGTGATTTTGGCCTTCTTTCCAAATGTTTCATCCATTTGAATATAAAAAGGACAAATGGAGTCCAACTTATCAACCACTGAGTTCATTAACTTTGCTTTGTCAGAGTCAGTGATACCAAAGCTGGTGGAGATTGACATGGAGTGGGCCTTTTTGTACTTGGCTTGATAATCCTTGAATGGCTCCCTCATCTTTTTGGATGACAGATCCAGCCTACCTTTTGTTTTTTTCTTGATTTCATTGGCCATCAGGAGATAACCATTGACCTTAGAGGATGGAGGTTGGCCAACACGTGTTTCATTGTCCAATCCAAAGCAGGCATCATAGTTGGAGGGAATTTTGAGCCAGTTGAGCAGGATGATGTGATCAGCTCTCTTGAGCTGACTTGAGCCCTTAGAAGCCAATGGGGGAGGATTTTTTGTTTTGGAGTTACTTGGAAATGTTTGCTTTGGTAGGTTGGACTTTTGTGTGGACTTGCGGGGGGAGGTTTGCTGAGGGGAAATTTGGGAAGAGTAAGGGCAATAATGTGATGAGAGGGATAAAGTGAAAGGCAAGATAAAGTGAGGAGAGATATGAAGTTATGAGAGCAATAAAGTGACAAGAGAAATAAAAAAATGATTGGACTCTTTGGATGAGGTTGGAGGTACAAGTTCTTGTTGGAGGTAGAGTGATGAGAGCAATGAAGCAATGAGAGAAATGAAGTGATGAGAGCAATAAAGTGGTGAGTGATCAAGTGATGAGGGTTATAAATTGATGAGAGTGATAAATTGATGAGAGTGGTGAATCTTTTTATGATGAGGCTGGAGGTAAAGAAATTTGTGATGATGTTGGAGGTAGAAGGATGTGGGAAGCCAGGGGTGGATTACGTGGACAGGTGGCGGAAGCCTTTGAATACTTCATTTGAAAAAACCCACTTATTTCATGTAAACTTTGACACGTCTGATGTGAAATAAGTGGTTTTTTTTGATTTCTAATGATGGGTTTGAAATGGCAGATTTGGGTTGAAACCCACCATTAAAAAATGGCGGGTTTGGTTAAATTTGATACACCCTAATATACTCCCATCTTCTTCCCTCCAATAAAAATACATTAATTGGGGTGAGGATAAAAAAGGAATTCAATTCATTGTTTAAAACTTTGAGGTTTATGGTAGAAGAATTGGCAGTCAAGAAAAACATTTTCCAACAAGCCCTATTCTTTCCACCTCTCTGTATATTTTTCCAATCATTTCCTCCAATCTTGTTCCCTCCAATAAATAGTATTTAATTGGGGTGAGGATCAAGAAGGGATTGAATTAATTGTGTAACTTTTTGAGGGTTGTGCAAGAAGAATTGACCATCCAGAAAAATGGTGGGTTTAGAAGGAGCAAGGGTTCAAAGAGTGTGTTTCATTGCATAGAATAAAAAAATAGTGATAATGATTTAAAAAAAAACCTATAATCTAACGTAAATAAAAAAATCATTAGTCATCTTATAGTCAAGGTGGAAAATTCATCAAAATTGAAAAAAAATACTGGTTGATGATCCTAACAAGAAAAAAAAAAAGGTCAGTCATGCAATTATCATTTTTGACACATGATGGAATGAAAAAAAGAAAAAGAAAAGAAATACCCTGTGTTTATCCTCACAAAAAAAAAAATAAAACAAAAAAAAAACAAAAACAAAAATTGATGTGGGTCATCCACACATAGGTACTTACCAAATTATCAAGAAAAAAAAAACTTACTTGAAGTCCAAATTAACCCCTAAAGAAACAAGCAAAAAAAATCAGTATAATGCAAAGGGGGAGGTGGAGGTGGGGGAAATTGATTTCTCAATTGATTCAATATAAATTGATCAATTGATTCAATATAAATTGATCAATTGATTCACAATCAATCAATTGATTCACAATCAATCAATTGATTCACAATCAATCAATTGATTCACAATCAATCAATTGATTCACAATCAATCAATTGATTCACAATCAATCAATTGATTCACAATCAATCAATTGATTCACAATCAATCAATTGATTCACAATCAATCAATTGATTCACAATCAATCAATTGATTCACAATCAATCAATTGATTCACAATCAATCAATTGATTCACAATCAATCAATTGATTCACAATCAATCAATTGATTCACAATCAATCAATTGATTCACAATCAATCAATTGATTCACAATCAATCAATTGATTCACAATCAATCAATTGATTCACAATCAATCAATTGATTCACAATCAATCAATTGATTCACAATCAATCAATTGATTCACAATCAATCAATTGATTCACAATCAATCAATTGATTCACAATCAATCAATTGATTCACAATCAATCAATTGATTCACAATCAATCAATTGATTCACAATCAATCAATTGATTCACAATCAATCAATTGATTCACAATCAATCAATTGATTCACAATCAATCAATTGATTCACAATCAATCAATTGATTCACAATCAATCAATTGATTCACAATCAATCAATTGATTCACAATCAATCAATTGATTCACAATCAATCAATTGATTCACAATCAATCAATTGATTCACAATCAATCAATTGATTCACAATCAATCAATTGATTCACAATCAATCAATTGATTCACAATCAATCAATTGATTCACAATCAATCAATTGATTCACAATCAATCAATTGATTCACAATCAATCAATTGATTCACAATCAATCAATTGATTCACAATCAATCAATTGATTCACAATCAATCAATTGATTCACAATCAATCAATTGATTCACAATCAATCAATTGATTCACAATCAATCAATTGATTCACAATCAATCAATTGATTCACAATCAATCAATTGATTCACAATCAATCAATTGATTCACAATCAATCAATTGATTCACAATCAATCAATTGATTCACAATCAATCAATTGATTCACAATCAATCAATTGATTCACAATCAATCAATTGATTCACAATCAATCAATTGATTCACAATCAATAAATTGATTCACAATCAATCAATTGATTCACAATCAATCAATTGATTCACAATCAATCAATTGATTCACAATCAATCAATTGATTCACAATCAACCAATTGATTCACAATCAATCAATTGATTCACAATCAATCAATTGATTCACAATCAATCAATTGATTCACAATCAATCAATTGATTCACAATCAATCAATTGATTCACAATCAATCAATTGATTCACAATCAATCAATTGATTCACAATCAATCAATTGATTCACAATCAATCAATTGATTCACAATCAATCAATTGATTCACAATCAATCAATTGATTCACAATCAATCAATTGATTGATTGGAAATCAAGCAAACAATCAATTGCAAATCAATTGCAAATTGATGCTCAATTGACTCACAATTGATTTATTGATTGGGAAGAAGGGAGGTGGGGCTTATCTGAGGCACCAGAGAGGGGAGGTGGAGGCTGGTGGGTAAGGACGGGCAGGTGGAGGCGGGTGGGTGAGGACGGGTGGGTGGTTGAGGATGGGTGGGTGGTTGAGGATGGGTGGGTGGTTGAGGATGGGTGGGTGGTTGAGGATGGGCAAGGATGGGTGGGTGGGTGGGTGAGGATGGGAAGATGGGTGAGCTTGGGTGGGTGGGTTGGTGGTATTTTTGAGGTGGAATTGGATGGTGAGTTGGAGGTGAATGATGAGTTGGTGATGTTGGTAAGGTGGAGGTGATGGGTGAGTAGGTGAGGTTTGGAAGGTGGGGGTGGTGAGTGAGGTGGTTTGGTGAATGTGTGTGAGGCAATGAAGATGGGATAGAGGTGTGGATGGGTGTTTTGAATGCAAAGGATGGTTGATGGATGATTATGCATAAATGGCTGATTTGATTTTTGAAATATGCAATTTCCATGAAACACACCAGTTAGGGGGTATGTGTATTTCAGAAACCTGCCATTAAGATGGCAGGTTTGGTCAAAAAAAAGGTGGGTTTCTAATGGAGGTTTTGCTAACTCTAATACACCCTATTAAGAATTTTTTTGGCATGATTTCAGAATTTCCCTGGATATAAACAATTTATGATTTTGGGAAAAATTAAATTTTTAATCCTGAGAATTACCCGCTTATTTTCTGTTGAAATATCCAAGGTTGAAATTTGGAAATCAATGCTAACAGCATGATTGGCAAGCAGGACTGCTTCCAGGTGGCCTATGGCTTTGCCTTCATGGTTTGAGATTAGGATATTTCTTCTGCATTTTCAATCAAGGAAGCTATCCATTCAAGTACATATAGAAGCCCTAGACCCTGCTTTTTCTAGTGAGTAGGAGCTTCAAATGTATATTATTACTGAATCAGGAGTGAAAATAAAGGAGATCAGTGAAAAAATTTAGACTAAGCTGCATTCTTGTAATCTTCCAAGAAGTTTTAATTGAATCTCTTGGGAATAAATTATCTGAATTCATAGTTAATTTAAATTTCCTCTGGTTTTATTTAGAGTTCTTCTTGCATTTTGAATTCTAAAAAGGAGGTGGAATTTGTATTTGATTGTTCCCTGTCAAAATGGGATTTTTTTCCTTATTTTATTTTATTCCTAATAGTATTATTTTATTCCTGATAGTATTATTTTATTCCTGTCAGCTCTCTGATATCAGGAACCTTGCAGTCCTTTAGCTACAGAGAGTGATAAAAATGCTGGAATAATTATAATAATAATTATTCCAAAAACAAACACTTAGAAGCTCAAATAAATAATATAATAAGAGCAGTTGCAAGGTTTAATTGGTTTGGTAATAAATGGTTTTCCATATAATATAAAAGAGGGGCCAAAGTATTATACTACTGGGGATCTTTACAGACTAGCAACCTCTCTTCAAGGGGCCTCCTTAGGAAGTTTAAGAACCTTGGAATAAAGATGGGTGCCTTGGAAAGGACTTATTCCACTAATGGCTGGGCGTAACAGCACAAATGGCCAAGACAGGAAGGGTAAAACTCACTCTGAGCACTTTAACACAAGAATACTGGAATAATTGGAAGGGTTTCAGAGAAGATGGGGTAGATTGCTCAACTAAACTTCAAGGGTTGGTTGGTTAATAAGGATAAATAATACTACTACAGACTAAGTCATAAATCACTTGCTTATCTTCATATAAGCACTTTATCAACAATGACTTGGTGTCTGATTGATAATGAATAATTCCTGGTAACTGATTAACTGATTGGATACAAAGAGGTCTGTATAAATACCTTTTTGGGGTGATTTTGATCTTCTCAGGGCACGTAGAGAGGGTTCTGCTCGTGGGCTGAGGCTGGCAAGTCCACTTGGTGCTGTCAATCAGCTGTCCTTAGATCTGCTGGATTTCTGTACTATTTTAGCCACAGAATCTGCTAATCTGTTATGGCGTAAATTTGATCATTCTGTACTTATCCTTCATTTTTACTACTTATATTTCTTTAAAGCGGAAAGATGTGGATGTTTACTGATTGGAAATCATCTGCTGATTATGTAGATAATTTTTAATAATTTTTATGAACACTCCTTGTAGTGTTTCATGGTCTTCAAAGATCAGGTTCAGTGATTTATGTGGTAATCCTTGATCTTTGATTTATTGTTAGAAAAAATGTTTCAAAATCAATTTTCATTAATTTTATTTAAGTTTTGATCTTTTTAGATCATTAGTAATGCATATGTCAGTTTGTTACATATACTAGGCAACTCTAACTAGGTTTTAGCTCTTCTGAGCAGTACCTGGTTGTCAGATTAGTAAAAACAGATCCAGACGCGGGGATCAGTTAGTACAGATGCGCGCGGGGTAGGATCCGCTGCGTGCATTGCAGAATAAGCTGCGCGCGGGTCTCTAGTACGCGGGAATCTTCTACTAAAAGTATGCAGGGATATGTAATGATGCGGGGCTGCGCGCGGGAATTGTGACATAACACATTTCCGCATGTAACTCCTAAAATATACACAACACCTCAATTCTGAGTGAATTTTAGGTGTAAAACCTATACGTGAAAACACGTGTGAAATATTAGAATGGCCAAAAAGTGCCATACTGGTGTCATAATTTTTAGTACTTTTCTTTTTAGTTATTTTAAAAATGTAAGGACTTGGAATTCAAGGGTGGGATCAGTGAGTGACCCTACCTAATTTTGGGTGAGGAATCCATTTCTGTTATAATATTCATGTATTTCTCACTCCTTATTTTTTTAATCAAGATATTCTTATTTTCTCATAGTTTTGTGTTGTTATTGAAAGTTTGCTCTGTACATAGTAGCAAGCTGACAATTCCTAATAGTATTATTTTATTCCTAATATTATTATCTTGTTCCTGATAATATTATTTTGTTCCTAATAGTATTTTTTTATTCCTAATAGAATTATTTTATTCCTAATAGTATTATTTTATTCCTAATAGTATTATTTTATTCCTAATAGTATTATTTTGTTCCTAATAGTATTATTTTGTTCCTAATAGTATCATTTTAATCCTCATATTATTATTTTATTCAAAATAGTATTATTTTATTCCTAATAGTATTATTTTATTCCTAATAGTATTGTTTTATTCTTAATAGTATTATTCTATTCCTAATACTATTATTTTATTCCTAATAGTATTATTTTATTCCTAATAGTATTATTTTATTCCTAATAGTATCATTTTATTCCTAATAGTATTATTTTATTCCTAATAGTATTATTTTATTCCTAATAGTATTATTTTATTCCTAACAGTATTCTTTTATTCCTAATAGTATTGTTTATTCCTAATAGTATTATTATTTTTTTTAACCAGCTGTGTTTGGAAGCATAATCAAAAACTAGCCTTTGGAACTGCCATATAGAAAAATATGGTTTCCACAAAGTTTTTTATAAACCACAGTGCCATGAAATCAGTGAACCCCAATGAAAAGATTCCTTCTTGATTTTCACCCTGGATTCAAGGGTTGAAATTCTCCTTTTTTTTTAGAATTCCCCAAAATTGGTGCAATAGTTTACATTAAGAAGAATGAATTCTAGAATTACTTTTTTTCTCATTTTTTTTGTTTATGATCTTCCTGGATGATCCAGAAATTCTAAGGTGGTTGATAGTCCCTGCTCATTTATCTTCCAAGGATTTTAAGTGGGAATGAAAATTGGGTAGGTTCTAAGGAGAAAAACTAGCTATTTCAACTCCCAGACTACTTTGAAGGGTTCTTTTACTAGTTGGGTGGTCTTATCTGGAAGGGGCTTTTTTACTAGCATAAGAATTTGTGCTTTTTCAATGTCAAAGATAGAACCCATCTTTATTCTCCACAAAAAAGACCATTTTCCTTTCTATTAAATCATAAAATCCAATTTTGATGTTGATGAGTCTGCCAGCAGGTTTACAACATCATCTAAATATCCTTTGAATATTTGATCTCGTTTTTAAGAAATAATTTGGGGAATAATTTAATCAGTGCAAAAAGTATATATAGTCTTACTGAAAGGGTGAGGAATGGGGGAGTCCAGGTTATACCTGAAATTCTTGCAAGATATAGTGATTTATTCAAATTTAGGGAATATCAAAGGCAGAAAAACTACCATTAGAAAAACACCATTTTTTTTTACCAAACTTGCCATTTTTAATGGCAGGTTTATGAAATACACATACCCCCTAGCTGGTGTATATAAAAATGGCGGGTTTCATGAAAATCAAAGATTTCAAAAATCAAACCTGCCATTTATGCACCATCATCCATCCACCATCCATCCCATGCAAAACACCCATCCACACCTCCACCTCAGCAAATCCATACCAATTGCATCTCCATTGCATCAAGCACATCTCATCTTGATTGCTTCAAATCTAAATTGCTTCTAATCTCTATTGCTTCACATATCCATTGCTTCAAACAAATCTTATCATCATCTCATCATCCCCACTTTCTCAAAATGTCCAATCAAACTTCCTGGCAGCAAGTTGAAAACACAAAAAAGCTGACTGAACTTTTAACCACCAGTGTGGTGACCAACCCAAGACACCTCATGGAAAATGGAAATTTTTGATTTTTTTTTTTACATTCCCTTATCCATCAATAAAATTTCAAAAAAAAAAATATTTTCTGGAATAATTTCCTATTTTAGTTTCCAGTTCCCAGCCTTCTCTTCTCCTAGTTGTCTAGGAGGATCTCTTGGGTGTCTAGACCCCTGTGCCCAGTGTTGGAATAGGTGTCTTCTGACTCAGGCTCAATGTTGCCTGATGCCAGCAATATTTAAGAGCATGTCAACTATCAACAACATGTCACACCTAGTGATGTAGACGCGACTCTCCCTTTCCAACTTATCTCAACCCGACTCCCCCTTTCTCAATTGTCTTTCCATAAAAAACTCTTGTCAATCAATCCTCTTCACCAACAACCATCTAAACCTTTTTTTATGATTCTTTGCCTATACCTTTACCACTACCCTGTCTTACTCTCACGACTGTTCACACCTATCACCAGCAACGGCTATACATCAACCATCAACTTGTCACTCATCAATCTGAATCGTGAAGCCACGCTCAACACCTTCAAATGACAATGAATCCTCATTCTCTTGTTTGGTGAGAAGACACAAAAAAATCTCCTAACTGCTAGTTGATTTGAATCATTCCTCATGTTCTGATCTCATCATTATGTTGACTCCTACCATGAAGATCTCAATTCCTTAGCCAACTCATCTCCTCAGTCTACATTTAGTCCATCATACTGTTATTATATACAGTATTGGTGTGTATTTCCTTCTTCTATTAAATCAGCTCCTATGCCATGTCCTGTTATTGATTGTCTTCAACTCTTGTATTCTGGTTCTGATTCTTTTAATCATAGAGCAATTTCATCACAATTAACAGTCAAAATACCAGCGGAACAAACAACCCTCTATCTTCAAAGAACCAGGCACTACCATGGACTCTATAAATCCCACCATCCTCAAAACCACCATCAAGGCTATTCCCCTTCTGACTGAGGAGAACTTCACCATCTGGAGAACCAGAATCAACTCTCTACTGAATTTGACTAAACTCAAGGAATCTATAACGGCCAACAATCCTCTTGGAGACAATGACAACTCAATTCTCACGTCCATTATCATTTCAAAGCTATTGCCAGCTGTGCACTCTAACATCATCACTCCCGTCAACAAAGAGAATGCTGTGCTGATTTGGAAAGCCCTACTCAAACACTTTGTGTTGTCTCAACCTGCCAATCGTGCTCGCATATACAGCAACTTCTCCTCCATTACATTCAACAAGTCTAATATTCAGCAATTCATAACCAATTTCAAAACTGGTGTCAATTGCCTTTTGGAAATAGGTATTCTGATTCCCACCGACATCCTTGCTTATATGATCTTAGATAAGCTGCCCTCCTGCATGATGAAAATCAAGCAGCAGATCACTCACTCGCAAGCCAAATCAGAAGTCACTCCAGACGCTGTTCTCAATCATCTTTGAATCCATATGAATGAATTAAGGATGAATGGAAACTCCTCAACTTCAACGGTTTCCCTATACACTGAGGCCCCCGGCAAGTGCAAAGCCCCTATGCATAACACTCTGGCCAATCACCCCAAAAATAAGTTTTGGATGCTATATCCTCACCTGAGACCAAAAAAAGCACCCACCAACAGTAAACAAGTCAGCCTTCTCTCCTCAATCAACAGTCTTGGAAAAAAATTCTTTGTTATTGACTCTGGTTCATCATGTCACATGATATCTGATGAAGCTTCCTTCACTGTGCTAGACACCCAATGCCAAGGAGTAATCAAGAAAAGTAAGAAATCAGACTCCCTGGAAATCGGCGGTTCCAGTACTGTCAGACTGAAAGTGAGAAAACATGAAATTGTCCTCACCGACATGCTTTATGTACCTCACTTGTCTGCAAACCTGCTCTCCTTAAGAAAACTAATACAGGAAGGATTTGACGTTGAATTTTATTCTGACGGTTTCAGTCTCTTTAAAAGCAATGAACTCATCCTTCAAGGATGCTACCACAATAACATACCTTGCATTCAGCTCTTGCCTCTTCCACCCTTTTCTCATCTCTCCTCCTCCAAGCTAATTCATAAGTCCATGGGTCATGTAAGCTATCACCGCCTGAGGAATAAACTGAATCTTCCCATCTCTAAGGAAAACAAATGTGAAGCCTGCTCTCTTTCAAAAATCACCAAGGCCTCCTTCAAAAAATGATCTACCCATGCTTCTCAAATATTTGAGGAAATCCATCTGGACACAATTGGTCCTCTCTCTTTATCATCCGGTGGGCATAAGTATATTGTGACGGTGGTGGATTCCTTTTCAAGATACTGTGCTGCTATTCCAGTTTCATGCAAAAATGCCATTCCATTGGCACTCATCTACAGTTTGAGTCTTGAAGCCAAATGACTAGGACACTACCCCTCTATACTGCATTCAGATTGTGGTACAGAATTTGCTAACTTCTTGCTGTCTGAATTCTTCAAGAACCATCTCATCAAGCAGAAATTTGCTGACCCACACACACCTCAACAAAATGGGCTTGCTGAGCAATTTAATCGCACCATTCTTGAATCTTTTTGAACTATATTACACAACTCTGATCTGCCTCGGAATCTATGGCACAAAATTATTCATTCTTCCACTCTCACTATGAATCAAATTCCATTGCACCGGTCCAAGAAGAGCCCCTATGAAATGTTCAAGCTTCATTCTCTTCCTCTTTCCTACTTTAAACCAATCGGCAATCCTGTTTCTTTTCTGACCCAACCTAAACCTTCCAGCAATAAATTAGGGGCACCTGGTGAACCTGGTTGATTGATTGGCTATAATCCCGAGCTATTGTCCTACCAAATTCTTTCCTCCACTGGAAGAATTATCAACACCAAAAGTGTCACATTTCTCTCTTTCCCTTCCAAATCATCCTTCACTCACTCCTCCTCCTCCTATGACAAGCTAGAGCTTACACCCACCAATTTCATCTCGCCCAAACTTTCTCACAAAAAATCTCATCCTGAAGCTCCAGATCATATAAATCCCAAATCACGTGAATCCTCCAAACCTATCAGCAATGACCTATCTGACGGTCCCTCAGCTGAAGACTCCGTCTCTGATTTGAATGTAGAAGCAATGCTCATTCCATTGGGTAGGATTCTTTGAGAAAGGACCTCAGCGGTCAAACCTGATAAGTATAGCTACCTGACTCAAAGCAATTATTCATCAAAAGTAACAGAAGCCAAACAAGTGGAGCTTCAGAACATTGAAGATCAAAATGCTTGGGAAGACATTGACTTCACTCCTGATCAATATCTCAAAACCACCTGGGCCGTAAGAGATAAGCCTGCTACACTCTCCTCTCCGGCCAAGACAAAGGCTCGCCTTTGCATACAAGGATTTCTGAAAACGCCCGGTTTGGATTTTTCTGAAACCTATGCCCCTACCGGCAAATTTCCATCCCTTCTTCTTCTCCTTATTTCCGCTCTCAATTGTTCCTTACCCATTAAGCAGTTCAATGTCAAGAGTTCTTTTCTCTACGCACCACTCCATGAAACTCTTTGCATAAAAACTCCCTCCAAGTCCCATTGCAAAAGTCCCTTCCTCAAACTAAAAAATTCTCTTTACGGTCTTCGCCAGGCACCGCTCAACTGGCATGATACATTAACTACTTGGCTGAAATCTCTCGGATTCAATCAATCCGACTCTGATGCCTGTTTATTCATCCATTCCAATCATAAGACGTTCTTATTTTTCCACGTGGACGACCTCATAGTAGCGGGCAATGTGGAAGACTTTGAGAAGCACTTTCTATTGCAATATCCCAATTCCTCTGCACACAATCCTGATACTCTTCTGGGTATGAATATCACTATTGAAAACGGATCATGTTCTCTCTCTCTCAACCTTCTCTGATAACCAAAGGACTGGAACTACTCAAGTTAACCAAATGTTGCTCAGTCAACACTCCTCTGACTCCAGGCATTAAACTTCTACCTGCCTCCGAGAAAGAATCCCGTGCGTTTGAGGCTCTTGGATATAATTATAAAACCTTCACTGGCCTATTGAACTATCTTTCCTCTAGAACTCGTCCTGATCTTTCAGCTGCAGTGTCTATACTATCAAGTTTTAATTCCAATCAGGGTCTAAGCCATTGGAAAGAGGTTATCAATTGCTGGAAGTATTTGAAAGTTTCATTTCATCTAGCATTGGTACTGAATCCATCCTCATTGAATGATAACTAGGTCAGCTATTACACTGATGCTACCTGGGGGGACAATCTGTTGGATTGCAAATCGCAAAGCGGATGGATCTCTTTTTGGAAAAACTGCCGTGTGACGTGGATGAGTAAGAAGCAAAAGAACATTTCCATGTCTTCAACGGAATCCAAACTGAACGCTCTGGCCGATGGTGTACAAGAGAATCAGTGGATGACTTCTCTCATCAGCGAACTTTGGCAGTCCAATCCAAGTCCAACTCTCTTTCATATAGACAACAAAGGTCTTCTAGAAAAAATCAAAAACATAGGGTCCAACACGAAAACTAAACACCTGGACATCAAGGTGAAATACATCCGGAAGTTGTACAAAGAAAAGGAAATTGTCGTTTGGCTCATATCCTCATTGGAAATGGTAGCTGATGCTCTGTCAAAAAGCTGCTCAGCAGGGTCTCTGGAATGTCTCAGGAAGAATTGCCTCCAGTGATCATCCGTTCTCCTTCTCGTCAACCATCCTGGGGTGTTGGAATACGTGTCTTCTGACTCAGGCTCAATGTTGCCTGATGCCAGCAATATCTAAGAGCATGTCAACTATCAACGACATGTCACACCTAGTGATGTAGACGCGACTCTCCCTTTCCAACTTATCTCAACCCAACTCCCCCTTTCTCAATTGTCTTTCCATAAAAAACTCTTGTCAATCAATCCTCTTCACCAACAACCATCTAAACCTTTTTTTATTATTCTTTTTCTTTTCTTATTTGTTCTTTTCCTATACTTTTACCACTACCCTGTCTTACTCTCACGACCGTTCACACCTATCACCAGCAACCGCTATACATCAACCATCAACTTGTCAATCATCAATCTGAATTGTGAATCCACGCTCAAAAACTTCAAATGCCAATGAATCCTCATTCTCTTGTTTGGTGAGAAGACACAAAAAAATCTCCTAACTGCTAGTTGATTTGAATCATTCCTCATGTTCTGATCTCATCATTATGTTGAATACTACCATGAAGATCTCAATTCCTTAGCCAACTCATCTCCTCAGTCTACATTTAGTCCGTCATACTGTTATTATATACAGTATTGGTGTGTATTTCCTTCTTCTATTAAATCAGCTCCTATTCCATTTCCTGTTATTGATTGTCTTCAACTCTTGTAGTCTGGTTCTAATTCTTTTAATCATAGAGCAATTTCATCACCCAGTGTTCAAGTCCCTCTTGCCCCGCTCCTCATCCTACAGTTCCTTTTGTTTTGCCAATTGTGCAGGCAAGACTAGCTTGGCTTGGCTCAACCCTTGCCAGCATTGGCATTGGCCATATTCTTCCTCATCATATCATCATCCAATCAGCCCAATCTCAATCAACCCAGCTGACCATCCTACAACCTCTCATATCTTTCAGCCTCCTGGATGCCAAGACCCTTTCTATCCTTTAAATACCAGAGGTTATAGAATAAATAATAAATATATTATTCAATAAATGCAGCAAAAATGGGTAAAATATTTGGATAAAGCTTATTGCAAGGTTAATTGGTTTGGTTATGGTTTATTTTTTTAAATCAATATAAATAAATTGATTATTAAATATTTTTATAGAGGGGCTAAAATTATATTGGGGATCTTGAACACCTCACTTCAGGGATTTCAGTATGAAAACACGTAGTCCTGGTTACTTTGGGCTCTTTAGTTTAAAGGATATTTTTCCCAAAGATAATATGTATATAAAATACACGGTGGAGTGGCAGGGCTTTGTAAACAAGCTTCCACAACAGAGAAAGGATAATGAAACTCACTGGTATATTATTAAATTCTTTGGGTATCTGTTTGGGATGTGCACTGATGGGTTAAACCTGTATACTGGGGTTATAAGGTTGTTCAGCAGTTTTAATTGATATAAAGAGGTTGAGGACGGATATTATTAATCAGATCAAGCCATAAATAACTTACTTATCTCTTATAAGTACTTGATTACCTTGGCACGGTGTCTGGATATAAATATAACTGGGTCTCTGCCCATCAATATCATCAAAAGAGCTCTTTATTTATAGCTTTTGGAGTCACAATATTATCCTTCTGAGGGGTACAGGGGCTCAAAGGGACCAACAATAAGGCTAGCAGGGTAAGCAGTGGTAGCATGTCACGTTTTCTTGGTGCTGTAGCACAGGTAGCATCTAATTCCTCAGAGTATGGGAATTATTCTACTTTATAATTGATATTAGGATGTGTGAATAACACTAATCTGTCCTGTTTATGTATTATTTAATTAATTATCCTGATTAAATTTTCCCAGTAAGTTAATAGCGATTTTAATAGAAATTCCTATGGAAATTCTGATGTCAGGTGAGTTCTCATTATGTATTAAATCATTGGAGTAAAGTCATGATATTGATTTTACTCCTTATTTTCGAGTTTCATTTGATTTACTAAAATAATTACTTAAAAATATAAGTCATGGGAATTCATGTAATATTTTTACATCATTGGTTTTCTTAGTATGTCACAAAAATACTGATGTCTAGAAATTCTCATAATACTATATCAAAGTATTTTAATATATTTTTAGAAGCTGTCATTGTCTTATTTTCGACATTCTTGGTACTTTGAATTCTATTTAATAAAAATACGTATTAGGGTTATTTAAGTATTTTTATATATTATTATGTACTTTTAGACTATCTACTATCCACAGGAACATTTATTAAATATTTAGAATGTTCCCGTGTGGGTTGTAGCATGTTGACGCGGTACCTAAGTTTCTCAGGCGGCCTGTCACTTTGTCAACTCGTAGTTTTGCGGCTGCGTACTTTTCAGTGGCCCAGGGCTGCATACACAACCTTGACAGAGTGACAGGGCTGTATCTCAGCTGCGCACGGGTGCATTGGCTGCCGTGGCTGCGTGTGGGAATTGTGACAAAACACATTTCCATCCATAACTCCTAAAATATACATAACACCTCAATTCTGACTGAATTTTAGGTGTGAAACCTATACGTGACAATACGTGTGAAATATTTAGTTGCCCAAAAAGCTCAATGGTGGTGCCGTGGCATTTTGGTCTTTCTTTTCCTTAATTATTTAAAAATATAAGGAGTTGGATTTCAAGGGTGGGGTCAGTGAGTGACCCTACCTAATTTTGGGTGGAGAATCCATTTCTGTAATAATATTTTTTTGGTTTTCCTACTCCTTCTTAGGTTAATTTTATTATTATCATTTTTATGTTATTTATTTCACTTTTGAAGCTTGCTCTGCAATAGTAGCAAGCTGACAATATCCATCCTAATCAGCTCATTGACCATCACTCCAACCATCAACGCCCCCAAGCCCCAAACTCTTGGTTGCCATCACCCCTCATCTTGTCATGCCCCCTCTACCAATGATCCCTACCCCTTCTGCTTATTCCAGTTGGCCTACTAGCCTATCCCCTCAGGCATCCTCCTCATCATCACAACATCACCCATCAGATCTACTGCAACTACAACAACCATCCCATCCCTCAAACCTTGTCAATGAAGATGACTACCATCACTCCCCTCAATCAATCCTTTCTTGGAACAATCTCAATGAAAACCTCTTGATCTCCAATTAATCCATCCCCACCCATCACTCATCCCCCAACTACTCGCAAGTTCTCCTCCTGGCTCATGCTCCCGCTGCGCATCCACTTGGATCCTTTGCACTCTCCCATCCCTCATCATCCTCATTCACCAAGCATCATCCGCCTGATCTCTCTCTGGAGCCCGCAAACAACGTTGTCCAATCATCCATGGGAGTGTGTGTGTATGTCCCCTGCCAGTTATTATCAGTGAATTAAATCTTCATCCTTATCCTAGGTATGTCTATTGATTTCCCCTTGATCCTTTGAGCCTCCATACTCAAATCTTTGATCCGTCCATCTGTGACCTTGATCCTTATCACCAACCATAGCCTTGCTGGTTGAAGAGAATTCTTTATGCTGGAATTCTTGAGTGTTTTATACCACTCCTGATCCCTCTTTCTGACCATACTGGTCTGATCCTTCCCTGATAATCTTTCCAGATCCAGTCATGTTTGGCTGAGAGGTTTCTTTAAGCTTGAAACCTGGAGTTTTAAACCTCCCTTCATTCTTTCAAGTTGAATTCCGCCAGGCTACTCTTGAGTTCCTTGAGAAGTGTTGGGTTGTTCTTTTCCAAATCTGTTATTTCTTTGCTTCTAGAGCTTCAAAAACAAATTGTTTTTTGTTTTGTTCAGCCACCCACAGTTATCTGGTACCCTTCAAGCGCTTGATTGCAGAGAGTTGGGCAGGTTCATTGAGAACCTGGAGGTTGGTTGGGAGTGATTTGATCTTTCCTAATCTTCTGCCAACAACCAGATTTATTAGCTTGTGGGCGTTGTTAATTAAAACTGCCTTTTTCCATTGAAATCTGAAAAAAACTTTGACTTATTTTTGTTCAAAGTCTTTCCCTGCACCATCTTGCCTCAGATAGTGTTGTTTCTGTTGCTACCAACTATTCCCAAACTCATCCCTTACATTGATTCCTTATTTACAAGTTCCTGGACCTTGATTCTGGTTAAATGTCAATATTCTTGTAACTCTTAGGAGGGCAGCCTAAACAGCACCTTTCCCCTCCACAGAACTGCCTGCGGCTTAGCACCGTTTGGAGTCTTACACCGGTTCACTCCCTCCTCCTCCTCACCAAAAAGGCTCACCCACCACCTCCACCTCACCAATAACCTCCACCTCACCCACCGCCACTACCACCTTTCCCATCACCACCACCACCACCACCACCAAAACCCCTCCTCCTTTGGTTGGCACCCCTGGCAAGCACCCCCCCCTTCTCCTCATCCTCCTCCTCATCCTGCCCCTCATTGGTTTCTGATCCTTTGATCATTCAACCTCTAGTTCCCCCACACCTCCTTGCCCAATCCGCTGGGTAAGCTCCCCCTCCTCCTCCTCCTCTGCCGCCGCTGCCATCCGCTTGCGATCAATTGTGGAAGGTTCCCCCCCTTTTCTGCTTGCAATTTATTGTGGCAAGTTCCCTGTAGTAGCCCTTCCTTGGTGGCCTCCCTACTCAAGCTCTCCCATCAACCCAGCCAGCTCTCAACTGGTGCAAATGATCTCAATCAACTCTTCAACCTCTCTTGCTTCACTCACCGCTCATGTTCCCACCTCCCCTCCTCCTCTGCCACTGCCAGGAATCAATAAATTAATTTCCAGCAGCCTCCTCCTGCTCCTACTCTGCCGCTGCCAGCAATCAATCAATAAATTTTTGGTGGGGGCCTCCTCCTCCTCCTTGGCCGTGACCGGCAATCAATTGATTGATTTCTGGCGGCCTCCTGCTCCTCCTCCTCTGCTGCCGCCGCCAATCCATTGAGTCATAGATCAATTTCCAGTCCTCCTCCTTGGCCCCGGCCGGCAATCAATTGATTCATTGCTGGCGGCCTCCTTCTCCTCCTCCTCTGCTGCCGCCGCCAATCCATTGAGTCATAGATCAATTTCCAGAGGCGGCCTCCTCCTCTTTCTCCTCTGCCGCAGCCAGCAATCAATCAAGCAATGGATTGATTGCGGCCTCCTCCTCCTTTCCGCCACTGCCAATTTATCAATTGATTTCTGGATGCCTCCTCCTGCTCCTCCTCTGCCACCACCAGTGATTGATTTAGAAATTGATCAATTGCAGACAGTGGCCTACTCCTCCTCCTCTGCCGCCACTGAAAATTGATTAATTGCAGTCTCCTCATCCTCTGCCCCCGCTGGCAATCAATTGATTGCCTCCCTCTCCTAATATCCCGCTGCCAGAAATCAATCAATCAATTGAGGGTGGTGGCCTCCTCCTCCTCCTTCTCTGCGGCCGGCAGGGGCCTCCTCCTGTTCCTCCTCTGCCTCTTCCAGCAATCAATTGATAAATTTTTGGAAGCGCCCTCCTCCTCCTCCTTCTCTTCCGTCACCGGAAATTGATTGATTGCAGCCGGCAGCCTCCTCCTCCTCTGCTGCCACTGGCAATCAATTTTGGGTTTCCTCCTCCTCCTCCTCTGATGCCACTGGAAATTGAAGGATAAATTGTGAGGGGCAGCCTTTGATGGACGGATGTGAGTTCCTGGGGATTAGACCCAGTTGATGATATGACCATCCAAGGTACAATTGTTGGAAAGGTACTGTGATGAGTACATGGTGAGCTGGGATGATCATGGTGAGAAAGGGTTAACTAGATGAAGAGGCTGAGTGTTTGGTTAGGCACATTGGCCCATCCAGCACTGGCACACTTAGATTAGTGGTTAAAGCCTCAATCATCAAAGTTGAAGTCATGGGTTCAAATCCCATAGTGTGCCAAATTTTGGTTGTAAAAATTCCACTTCCCTCAAAATTTTATACAACAAATTAAATCCCGCATTGATCCTCACCCCAAGCACAGTAGGTGCCTGGGAGGGAACAAGAGGGGAGGAGATGATTTGAAAAACATAAAGAGATGTCAAATTGCCAATCCATTGCCAATTGATCTTGTTAAAATACGGATGCACTCAGGTAATGTGCATATTATTGTGTAATCCAAATGGGCCTCAATGGCCCATTGGACATCACATGGGCCATGTGGTCCTATGTAGATGTTATTGGTTTTGGGCATTTGTGCACCAAAACACATTTTCTAGGTCTTTTGGGACACGGGCCCTGATGGGCCCGCCAGGGTGGATTGGCCACCTTAGCAAGACGGGCTTATTTGGGAATAACTGGGCCCAAGGTTTATTTTGGTAATACTTTGCCAGACGGGCTTCCCTGCCAAAGTACGTATTTTATGATCTTTGGGCCTTGGCAGCCCATTGGGGCCGCTACCCATGTTGTGGCGCGTTTGGGGCCGCTTGTTTCCTGCCTGGGCCTGTTTCAGGGCTCAACAACCCACGTGGGGCCATTGTACCAGGCAGAGGACTCCATCTGGAGTCCTCCCACCTGCCGCCCCAGTTGCACCACCTGGCTGGTTGCAGCCGCCGGGGTGGGTCACAACCCCTGCCATCCTCCCTCCCCTTGCTTGGTCATGAGGGGGAGGGAGAATGGCTGGTCCTCCCCCTCATCAAGAACCAGCAAGTGGGTGGTTGCATGTGGCAACTGGCCAGGGTGGGGGGGACCTCATCACCCTCCCACCTGTTGGTGGTGGGGGGGATCTGACCACCCTCCCACCAAGCAAGCGGGGCGCTCTCCCCCCCCCCCCTTTTACTGAGGGGGAGGCGCCAAGGGCTGGGGGGACCCAATCCCCCTCCAGCCCACTTTTTTTGGACAGTCTTCCTGGGGAAAATTGCATCCCAGGCAAACAGGGGGGGATTTGACTACCCCTGCTGGTCACCTAGGTAGGAAAGAGGGGGGAAGGCGTCACGCCCGCCAGTTACATCCCCCCCTTGTGAGCTTGAGAGCGGACCCAGTGAGTTCTTGCTCCCACTTGGTCCATGCTAGGGGGCCAATGGCTGGTTGAATGAAAGAACCAGCCCGGTAAGTGAGGTCAGAGAGGTAACTGGGCTGGTTGTAAGGGACAACCAGCCAGGGTCTGAACAGCAACAAGGGCTAGTTCAGCCCAGTAAGAGTGGAAACACCAAATTTAACCTGTACAGACTGGTCATAAGGGTTCAGGGACTAATTCCAAGTGGGCTGAGTAAGCCCAAACCAAGTAGCAAGGCTTGTAGAGCCTTTAGAGCCCATTTTGGGCGGAATGTTTTCCTTTTGCTTGATATTACATGAGCTCCACATGAGCACCATCTTTTGTATTTAAGGAGCTCTTCTCCCTGCTGTTTTCCATCCATTCATTCACCAATTCATTCACATTCACAAGTGTGCCATTTCCTCTGCCTCATATTAAGGATTAATCATAAGACATTATTGTATCAGAATTTCTTTTGCTTTAAGTACTTCTCTTTGACTAAGCTTGTGGGCCAATAATTCTCACACATTATCAGTACGATCATTATCATTATTCCAAAGCAAGATAGACCCTTATACCTTACTCTGGAAAACCTCAAGGACATCAAGTTTCCAAAGCAGATGTCTTATATCCCAGATTCAATCTCCAACAAGATTGTTTTGAATATTGAAAACTATAATGCTTTGGCTTTTCTTATGGACAGTGAGTTGGACAAAATTTTTTGTGGGGAGATTATGGATTCAGATGAAACTTTGATTAGTTCAGAGGTGGAGAAGAATTCCTATCATCTTATTCTTAGAAATATGGATGAGAGTCATATTGCATGGGTTGCTGATACTCTAAAAGAGTAACATAAGAGGATGGGAAGTGTTTTATGGAAAATTCTCAAGGCCAAGTATGCTGGTAACTCTGTCCATCAGAAGGGGATTGCCTTCAATAATTTGTTCAAGTTGAAATTTGCCAACTTCAAACAATTTGTGGGGGAGGCAAGATCAAGTATTGCTAAGTTCAAGTCATCTGGGCTGAACATGGATCTTGAGTGTTTGTCACTCTTAATTTTTCAAAAGCTACCAAAATAATATGAGTCCTTGGTTAGGATTATATCTCAATTGGATCCCCTTCCTGAAGAAGAGGATGTGCTTAGAAGGATTGAAAAGGATGATCTTCAATTTAAGATGAAGGAGGGCACAGGAACTGCTCTGGTGGGAAAGACAGGAAAATGGGGGAAGAATGCAAAGGCCAAAAGGGATTCATCAAAGGTCTTATGTCATAATTTTCAGAAGAAGGGGAACTATACAAATGATTTCAAGGAGGCCAAGAGGAGGAAGAAATTCTAGAAAATTGAAAAGGAAGACAAAGAGGTCAACCTTGCCATGGAAAATGTTTCTATGGTGGCATTGGATGTTTCAATGGAACAAGCTGTTGAGGAACAAGCCCCCAACAAGAAGGCTAAAGTTGATGAGGATCAAGAAATGGACTTGATTGATTATGAAGTATGTAATCTTAACCTTGATGATAAGAACTTATCAGTGGCTGATAATTCTTCTTTCCTTCTAGGAGGATGGAAGGATGATGTTCTTGTTTTGTTTGATTCTGATTGTACAGACCACATGTTTTTTGAGCCAAATTTGTTTTCAAATCTTAGAGATTTTTATGGTGTTTTAAATATTGGCCAAAAAGGAAGAACAAGTCAGATTAAAGGAATTGGAAAATTTATTCTTGCAAATCACTTGGGTTTCAAAATATGTTTTGAGGAAGTTTTCTATGTACCAGATTTGCCTTATAACCTTGTGTCTCTTGGAGTTCTCTGTAAAAAATGTTTCCAGATTTGTTATCTTAAAGAAGATAAACGGGTTATTGATTTGAATGGGAGAACTATCCTGATTGGAAAAGTTCAGAATGAGTTTCTCTGTGCAAACTTGTTCACGCTTTCAGCTCTGAGAACTGTTGCTCACAATAGAAGTGGCCATAAGTTAAAGGAAAAAAACTGTGAAAGTTGTACTTTGAGGGCCAAGACCAGGAATGTGTTCTCAAAGAGTAGAGATTGCACAGAAGTTCCTAGAGAGGAATTTTCAATTGATTTGGCAGAGCCATTTTCACCAGTTTTCCTTGGGGGGGCAAAGTACTTCATCAATCTGGTTGATACAGCAACTAATTATGTTTGGGTGAAACCAATAAGATCAAAGGATCATACCACAGACAAGGTTTCAGTAATCTTCAAAGTCTGGAAACAGAATGGTTTGATGAGGGAGATCAAGAGGGTTATTAATGATGGAGGGGGTGAGTTTTTCAGTAAAGATTTTGAAAAACTGTTGAATGATTATGGTATAACTCATATAGTTACTACTGCAAGTACTCCACAAAAAAATGGAATAGTTGAGAGGATGAATAGGACTCTATTGAAAAAATTCAGAACTATCATGGCTCAATCTGGTTTGCCAAAGTTTTTTATGGGCTGAGTTGATGTTCACAGTGTTTCTGTTGCACAATATTGTAAGTGTTAATGGGAAAAGTCCGCATTTTCTGTTTTGGAAGTTGTACCCCAAAACATCACACCTAAGAACAATTGGTTGCTTGGTGTATTATAGTGTCCACCATAATGAGATGGTTGGAAAATTAGACCCTAGGGCCAGAACAGGGGCACTTGTAGGCTATGATTTAATAAGTAAATTGTATAGGATCTATTGTCCAGGGACAAGAAAGGTTATCCGTAGTAGGGATGTAAAATTTGAAGAAAGCACCTTTCCACTCAAAAGGAGTGGATATATTGCTGTCCAGGAATCACAGCAGGAAATAGAATTGGAGCCTATTTCACCAGCAGATGCTGTAAAGAACATCATTAGTGATGATTTTGAGATGGCAGACATGCAACAGGAGGGTTCTGTACCTGCTTCAGGGGAGTCTGTGGAATCAGAACCCAATGAGCCTCCACCTCCAGTTAGAAGGAGTGGAAGGAGTAGGATACCTGTTGATAGGTATGGGGAATGAAAGTCCCACTATGCTTCTGCAGAATATGAAGAAGATACGTTTTGGGAACAATGTATGCTTGGTGAGATTCTACAGTTAAGTTCAGAAATGGGTAATAGGGTTAACCCAAATAGCTTTGGCCAAGCTATGAATTCTGATGATAGAGCCAATTGGAAGACAGCTATTTTTGAGGAATTTGATTCTCTGGAAAGTAATAGTGTATTTGAATTGGTTAAGCCAGATTTAGTTCCAAAAGGAAAGACCATTGTGGGTTCTAGGTTACTGTTGAATAAAAAGTTTGATACTAATGGAGTTTTGAAGAGGTTCAAAGCTAGATGCGTCGCACAAGGCTTCAAGCAGAAAGAGGGTATTTATTATCAAGAAACTTTTTTTGCCAACTGCAAGGCTGTCCACCTTCAGGTAAATCATTGCTTTGGAAGTGGAGTTGGGTGAATAAATCAGAAATTCTGATTTTGTGACTGCATACTTAAATGCAAAACTTGGAGAAGAGGAAACTGTTTATATGTCAATTCCTGATGGTTTCAAGGAATGGCTGGTAGAGACCAAGCCAGAAACTATGAAGAAAATCTGTGTGAGAAGTTTTCTCTCTGCAGATAAAGGGAAATATATCCTCAAGCTGTGTAGATACATGCATGGATTGAAGCAAGCAGCTAGGTCATGGTATAACACCATGAGTAAGAAACTGATAGAGATTGGTTTCAGGACAAGTGAGGCCAACCCTTGTCTCTTTGTGAGAAAGGATGCAATTTTGTTTTTATGGGTTGATGACATTATCATTATTGGGAATGTTAAAGAGAGAGTCATGGAGGCACTCAAAAAGGAGTTCAAGATAAAAGATCTTGGCCTGGCACAACAGGTTCTGGGAATGAAAGTTAGTAAGAGCAATAATGGGATCAAGTTGAATCAAAACCATTATTTGTTGGCTCTATTTAAGCAGTATGGCTTAGAGGATGCAAAGGATTTTGGTACTCCAATACAGTCTAACATTTGTTTAGAAAAGTCTACAGATGAAGAGCATCTGCAGTTTGTCCAATCCGGGAACAATTATAGGTCAGCTATTGGATTGCTAAATTATTAGGGGCAGTGTACAAGGCCAGATATTGCTTATGCAATTGGCATCTTTTCACAACACTTAGAGAAACCAATCATGAGGCATGGGTCTGCTTTTAAGAGAGTTATGAGGTATCTTAAAGGAACAAGCAGTCTGAGACTGCAGTTTTCAAAGTCAGAAAACTTTGATTTGGTTGGTTATTCTGATGCAAGTTGGGCAGATGGTAACGCTATGGAATCAACAAGTGGTTTTGTATTCTTTCTAGGAAATATTCTAGTTTCATGGATTTCTAAGAAGGTGTAAGTCTTTCATCAAAAGAAGCAGAGTACAGAGCATACCTGTCAGCTTCACAGGAGGAAAAGTGGTTGAGAAAGGTCTTAGAGGATACTCATAAACCACAAGGGTTTGCGTTGTTGTATTCTGATAATCAGAGTGCCATTGCATTGGCAGAAAAACAAGTGTTCCATTCAAGAAAAAAACATGTTGATGTTCATTATAGCTATATACGTGATGCAATGAACTGCAGAGAGATAGTGTTACGGTAAATGCCCACTGGAGAAATGATTGCGGATATCTTAACTAAGGTGTTAGATAGGAACAAACATCAAGGTTTTGTGTCTAGTATGTGTATGGCATCCCTTTTGGATTAAGGGGGTGTGTTAAAATATGGATGCACTGAGGTAATGTGAATATTATTGTTTAATCCAAATGGGATGCACAAATGGGCCTCCACGGCCCATTGGACATCATATGGGCCGCATTGGCCTATGTGGATGTAATTGGTTTGGGGAATTTGTGCACCAAAACACATTTTCTAGGTCTTTTGGGACACAGGCCCTGACGGGTCCGCCAGGGTGGATTGGCCACCTTAGCCAGACGGGCTTATTTGGGCATAACTGGGCCCAAGTTTTATTTTGGTCATACTTGGCCAGACGTGCTGGCCCGCCAAAGTACCTATTTTATGGTCTTTGGGCCTTGGTGGCCCATTGGGGCTGCCGCCTGTGTTGCGGGCTGTTTGGGGCTGCTTGTTTCCTGCCTGGGCCCGTTGCAGGGCCCAATGGCCCGCATGGCGCCATTGTACAGGGCAGAGAACTCCGTCTGGAGTCCTCCCACCTGCTGTGTGCAAGGCTGCAGCCCTGGTTACACCACCTGGCTGGTTGTAGCCGCCGGGGTGGGTCCCAGCCGCGGTGGCTGGCAGCCCCTGCCTCCCTCCCTGCCCTTGCTTGGTTGTGAGGGGGAGGGAGGATGGCTGGTCCTCCCCCTCATCAAGAACCAGCCAGTGGATGGTTGCATGTGGTGACCAGCCAGGGTGGGGGGGCCTCATCACCCTCCCACCTGTTGGTGGTGGAGGGTATCTGACCACCCTCCCACCAAGCAAGCGGGGCGCTCTCCCCCCCCCCCCCCCCCCCATTAACAAGGGGGAGGCGCCAAGGGCTGGGGGGGACCTGACCCCCCTCCAGCCCACTTCTTTTGGATGTTCTGCCTGGGGAAATCGCATCCCAGGCAACCAGCGGGGAATTTTACCACCCCTTCTGGTCACCTAGATACAAAAGAGGGGGGGAGGTGTCACACCTGCCGGTTACATCCCCCCTTTTGAGCTTGAGAGCAGACCCAGTGAGTTCTGGCTCCCACTTGGTTCATGCTAGGGGGCCAATGGCTGGTTGAATGAAAGAACCATCCTGGTAAGTGAGGTCACAGAGGTAACTGGGCTGGTTTTAAGGGACAAAAAGCCAGGTTCTGAACAGCAACAGGGGCTGGTTCAGCCCAGTAAGGGTGGAAACACCAAATTTAACCTGTACAGACTGGTCATAAGGGTTCAGGGACTAATTCCAAGTGGGCTGAGTAAGCCCAAACCAAGTAGCAAGGCTTTTAGAGCCTGTAGAGCCCATTTGGGGCGGAAGTTTTGCCTTTTGATTGATATTACATGAGCTCCACATGAGCACCATCTTTTTTATTTAAGGAGCTCTTCTCCCTGCTGTTTTCCATTCATTCATTCACTAATTCATTCACATTCACAAGTGTGCCATTGGCTCTGCCTCATATTAAGGATCAATCATAAAGAAAAAGAAATGCTCAATAATTTCTTAAGTACTGCTCTTTGAATAAGATTGTGGGCCAATAACTCTCACAGATCTCTGAATTGATCTCCAACAATATCTCAATCAATCATGAATCAATTGAGCAATCTGTTGTCAATTGATTTCTGGATTGATTTGCAATCAATCAATCAATTGATTCCCATGGTGTATCAATTCAAGTTAATTTTATAAGATAAATTGAATCCCTTGTTGATCTTCACCCCAATTGCATTATGTGGATGGGAGGAGATGATTTGACAAACAAACAGAGACAGTGCAAGAATAGGGATTGTGAGCATTGTCTATAGGGGAAATGTTTGGATTTATAGTTCCTGAATTGCTCCCACATCTATTTGGATGAAAGATCCAGCTAAACTTTGGTTTTATTCTTTAGTTCATTAACCATCAGGAGATAACCTTTAAATTATACCATTGAGGTTGGCCAACTTGTGTTTCATTTTCAGATCCAAAGCAAGCATCATAGTCAGAGGGACCTTTGAGACAGTTTACCAGGATGATCTGACAAGCTCTCTTGAGCTGACTTGAGCCTTGGGAAGCTGATGGGGGAGGATTTTTGGATTTTGAGTTCCTGGGGGATGTTTGCTTTGGTCCATTTGATTTTTTAGTTTACTTACAGGTGGAGGTTTGCTGAGGGTCCATTTGAAAAGAGTAAGAGGGATGTAGCAATGAAGCAATGAAGTGATGAAGTGATGAAGGGATTTGTTGAAAGCAGGGATGAAGTGATGAAGGGATTTGTTGAAAGCAGGGATGAAGTGATGAAGAAATGAAGCAATCATATTTAGGATTTGATGAAAGCAGGGATGAAGTGATGAAGTGATGAGAGGATGGATGTGAGGAAAGCAATAATGTGTGAGAAAGTGATAAGAGTGATGAAGCAATGAGAGTGATGAAGTGATGAGGTGAGAAAGTGATGAGAGTGATTAAGCAATGAGAGTGATGAAGTGATAAGGTGAGAAAGTGATGAGAGTGATGAAGCAATGAGAGTGATGAAGTAATGGGGATAGCAATGAAGAGATGAAGATCAATGAATAAAGTTTTTGGGTGAGGTTGGAGGTAGAATTTTTCCAATGAGGTTGGAGGTTGAAACCAGGGGTGATGATGTGGAATGATGGGTTGAGTTGGTGAAAGCCTTTAAATACTTAATTTGAGAAAACACATTTATTTTCAGGTAACTCTGACATTTCTGATGTGAAATAAGTGTTTTTTGTTGATTTTTAATGGTTGGTTTGAAATGGCGGATTTGGGTTGAAACCCGCCATTGCAAAATGGCAGGTTTGCTTAAATTTGATACACCCTATGTTTGTGGACCAATGTGGTTATGGATTGTGGAAAAAATTCATGGAGGTAATAAAGGAGAAGTTCTGTAAAAATTTGGGACTTCAAGGAAGGATAGCTTTTGAAGGAGGGTTGGAATATATTAAAGTTCAAACAGTAGATTGAAGATTGCTTATCTTTGGTAGAATTGCAGATTTTGGGGATGAGAGATAAAAAAATGCAGATTTTAGGGACAGTGGGTTAGAATTTGTGAAACATGGATTTTGATTTGGGATTCTCAACAAAATTTGAAGGCTAGACTGGGAACCAAGAGAAATGTAAAATTAAGGAAATATTTTTGGGACAACAGAAGGTCAAAAGTTGCAAAAATCAAGGATTTTGGATTACTTGTGGGAGATAAACTGAGGCATGCATAATGAAAGTGGAACAGCAAGTACAATTTAGTGGATAATATTTGATGAGGCTCCAAGGTGAAGTGGGTGGATAAGTGGTGTTGTATTTTTGTGGGAAATACAGAAGAAAGCATGCAGGATGGGTGAAAAAGGAAGTGTGAGACCAAATGAAAAAGGATGGTTAAGATAGATGAAAGAGGATATGCAGGGGAGGTTTTGTTCATGATAAGGAAGATTCAAGTAAGTCATATTCTGTGGGGGCTATTTATAAACAAAATGATCAAGTGAACCATGCCAGAGAAGGTGTGTTATAAAGGCCCCCAGAATCACAAAATTATATGCTGAGCCAACAAGAAGTGCTACCTATTCTGAAATAGAAAAGTTGGATTCAAATCCAAGGGTGTGGTGGGGAATTAAATGTGTATTAGGATATTAATATTTTACCAAAATGTTGGGAAGAAAAGACTATTGGTCAAACCAGAAAATAAATAGGGGAATTTGGATACCAAATGCAGACACCAAATAACACAAAAGGATGTAGAATAATGAGTAAGAAAAATGTGCATGACTGGATTGGGAAGTTTATTGCTGGAACATTTTGCAGGGGAAAGTTGATGATTCCAAGGATTCCATAAAATTTTCAAGAGAATATCTGTGGGAATATTTACCAAGTTGGATTGGAAAGTAAGATTATGAAGAAGAAAAAAATGGTAGTTCTCCCTTTAAAATGTTGGAAAGTAGTTTTACTGAAATTTTTATGAAAAAAAATATGGCAAGAGACAGAAATAGGGATCATCCCTCCTGCCCAAAGTTCAATTTTATGAATGGTGATCTTGCAGGCTTTTACAAATTTGGCAGAGTTTCCAGGCAAGGCAGAGGGAAATTTATTTTTTGGATCTCTTTTACTTCTTTCAATCAATATTTCAAGAATTTCATTGTTTTGTTTAGGAGAAAAGACTATAAATTTCATAGAATTTGAGGGATATCATCATAGAAGAATAATTATTGATCATATTATGCCTTTAGAGCCTTTTATTCTGAAAGAAACTTTGAATTCTACTATAAAAAAATTGTAATAGTCCTTGGTCTCAGAGGAAAAATTTTTGTAGTGTGTTACAATATTCTTTTTTAGGCAATTTAAAATTCAAAAAACTTGGTTGAAAATGGGTGTGAAAAGTGGTTCACAACTCAACAATTTGCAAGAAGAGTTTTTTAAAACTTCTGCAACCCAAACAAGCAGTTTGAGGCCCAAATGGGTAGAAAACAGGTGGTTTTTAAGCATTTTGAGTTGCAAAGAAGTAGTTTGCAACACCTAGGTTTTTTTCTTTTGGCCAATGTTAAATTTTGCAACCTATGTGTGGCAAAAAGGCGTGAATCTCTGTTCACAACCCATATGCATTTTGAATGGCAACACAAAACTCCATGAGGAGCAGGCAAAGTTGCCCACCACTCACGCATCACCCAGAGAGTTTCAAACCCCCAATTGCAACTAAAAAATGGTTGCTATTGGGGATTCAAGACCTAATTTAAGTTGCAATTGGGGGTTTGCAACTCCCCAGGAAATGCCCGAGTTTTGAGCGGGGGTCCCGCTGGTTTGGCTGGCCCATTTGGGGCAAAATAGCCCCCAATGGGCCATTTGAGGGGGGAATTGGGGTACCTAGGCACCCCTGAACCACATTTGAGTGGCGTAAACCCAAATTTGGGGAGGTTGCATACTATTTGGGACTATTATTGGACCAAAAAAAGAAACTTGGGAACCAAACACTCTGCCTATTGGCAAAATTGCATACATGCACAACACACACCCATTGGATAAATTTATTTTTCTCAACCCAAAAGTGAGCAAACATTTGGAGTTGTTGAATTGAAAATTTAATTGAATACTAAATTTATGTTGAATTTTGTTTGGTTATGGGAACAGTGGCAAGCCCAAGACCCACTGGTTTAAACATGGCTATGTTAAGAGACTTATTAAAGAGTGTTCTTAACAATGCTTTTGAGGAATCTAGGGATTTGGGTAGGGATTTGGAAAAAAAAAAACATTGGAAGCCCCAATTGCATCCTCATCTAGGGTTACAATTGAGGAAAAAGATGTTTCTTCACAACTTCTTCACAAATGGAATTGACTAAAGGTGGTGGGTCACATTTCATATGTCATCTGACTGAGAAGGATTTGGCTTGATAAATACTAACGTAACCATGTTGGGTGTAACTATTTAACTGAGAGGTGCCAGAACTGCTTGATCCTCCTCCTTTCAGAGCCTTTGCTAACAGGAAAGAATCCAAGATTTATTGTCAAAAATGGGCAGCAATGCATGGCTATGCATTGACAACATTCAAGTCAAAGGAGGATAAATATGTGGATCTAGCATGTGACAGATTTGGGGTATATGAAGGGCCATGCCTCACCAAATTTCAAAGGAAAACCCACACAATGAAGGTTAGGTGTCAATTCATGATCCATGCAAGATTTACAGTAGCAGATCCCATGTGGAATCTCTCCATTATAAATGGCCTACACAATCATCAACCATCTGAAAACATCTCAGTGCATCCTCAACTGAGGAGAATATCTGGTCAAGCCTTGGATCAGCTTAAAGAAGGCGGGAAAGATGGGCTCAATAAAATTCAACTCAAAAGAAAATTGAGAAAGATTGATTTTGGATAATAAATTGATGATAGAACAATCTATAATACTAACCAGAAGGTAAAGAAAGCTGAACTGGATGGTAAAGGTGTTATGGACGCTCTATTTGAAATGCTCCAGCAAAACCAGTGGGTTTCAAGGTCCAAATTTGGTGGAGAGGTTCACTCAGAGCCCCTTTTCTTGGCTCATCTGGATTCTATAAAACTTTTCAAAAAATTCCATCATATTGCTTTGTATGATTTCACTTATAAAACAAATAGTTAAAAAATCCCTCTATTGCATGTTGTAGGAATGACAGCCAACAAGAAAAATTTTACAAAGGCTTTTGTTTTTATAAAAAAATAAATGTATGAGTTCTACATTTGGGCTTTGAATGCATAAAAGAAGTTGGATTATGATCCCAAGAGGCTTCCCAAAGTCTTTGTGACGGACCATGAAAAAGCTCTGATCTGTTCTATTGAACATAGGTTCCCTGAGTCATCCAGACAGTTGTGCTCCTGGAACTTGTCTAAAAATATTCAAGAAAATTGTAAAGTTTGCTTCAGTAATTACAATGAAGGATGGAAAAGTTTTATGACTCTTTGGACAAAGTATGGGGCCTCTAAAACCAAGGGGGAGGCAGAAGTCAATGATGCAGAACTCAGAGTAGGCCAACTTATTGCTTCTTCTGTTCATCTCTGCTGGGAATGCTAATTTTGAAACTTGTAGACATTTTTTCTTGAAAGACCATGAGGATGTACTTGAGTATACGGAAAAGAAAAATTTCCTTATCAAAGAGACATTTTTAATGGCATGGACTTGTGTCAACCCAGAATTTGGAAATAAAGCAATGTCTTGGGTAGAAGGGGCCCATGATACTTTCAAACAATTACTTGCAGGATCTTTGGTAAGCATTTTTTATGTGTGGAAACACCTGGGACAAACCATTGGAAGACAAATCCAATCAGTTCATGCCTCACTTAAATACTCTCAAATAAAGTTAGGAACTTTTCTTCCAAAATAAATTTTCCGTTGGGGTTACAAATTGTAATCTGAGGCAATTAAACTCATTTGCAACCAATTCAAGAATTCAAAGCGCAACCATAATGGCAAGTGTGCTCAAAGTCTTATTCAAAAACAATGGGCTTGCCATGTTCCCATATTTTAGGTGATATACTAGCATCAAGAGGATCTGTTTTTCCTGAGGATTTTCATACTCAGTGGAGGTTAGAATATGACCCTTCCAGTAAAGTAAGTTGGGTTTTATGGTTTTTTGAAGTGTACCAATCATAGGATTGACAGAAATTATAGGATTTAAAGATTAATTATTGGTTTTATTATTCAAAGAATGACACAGATCCGGTGCTTGAGGAATACCAATTGTTCAAAAAGTTGAATTCCATGCTTATGGGACAAACTCAACAAGTTAGATTGGAGATTTTAAAGTCTGTATTCAATTTTACAGCAACTTTGATTTCCAAGCCAAAGGTCTTACTGGCCAGCCGCAGTCAGCCAAAATTGAAATTTAATTTTTGTGAAATTTCAAAATTTGAACATAATGAAAGAGAAATCAAGAGGGAAAAAAGGGTTAAAAGGGATCCAAAAAGACAAAAGATATTAAGTCTTTTATTTTGAGTGTTCATTATTATGGTTTAATGAACTGATGGGAAAATGATTTCTGTAGTTCAAGGAAGGCTCTTCATCTGACTTTCATAGTTCAGAGAAAGATACTGAAAGTGAATTGGGGTCCCTTCATTTGGAGTAAGAATCCTTTTCCAAGGAGGAAGAAGAAGAAATAGAGGAGTCAAAGATAAGCTCATCTTTGGTGAGTATCAATTTATTTAATGAGATTATGATTTTGGCTAAGTAACTTTTGATTGTAGGATCAAAAAGTGAATTAACTCAATCAAGTACCTCAGAAATTACATAATTTCTTGGGGGATGTTTTGGATCCTTTTGATGATTGGAATTGCGGATTTAGAGTAATTGCAAAATCACTTGGGTATGATGAGCATGGATGGTTTAAAGTAAAAAAGGAATTGATTGAAACATAGATTAAAATAGAGATGTGCTATTCTAAGATCCTTGGTGGCAGTAAAGATTTTTGAAAGATAGAAAAAAGACTTAATGTTAATGAAATCAATGAAAAGATTCCCTCTTCAAAATTGCTTTCAAAGTTGGATATGGGTCAAATAATAGCTGATACTTATGGAAGAACAATATTTTTCAATTAATTGGATTCATTTTGTACTTATACTCCTGCAAAAATGGGTTTAAAGGATCAATCAGATCCAATTTTCATTTTCTTTGTCAAAAATAATCATTGGGTTCATCTTGTATGTCAAAAACAATAATAGGGTTTATCTTGTACTTGAGGGAGAGATGATTACAATCCTGCCCATTGTTTCCAAACCTGCATCTTTGACTTCATAAAAAGCTTCTTTTTGGGTTGATCTTCTAACAGAACAACTTAAGTTGTATTCTAATTTATAAACATAATTTTAATTTCATCATTTGGATTTGGGTTCTGATGATTATCTTTTAACTCTATTAATATCAAGGGTTATCACATTTTGAGCATCATTATGTTGAGCGTTTTGAGTTAACATCATGAAGTTGAGTGTTTTGAGTTGAAATCATTATGTTGAGTGTTTTGAGTTAAAATCAGCATGTTGAATGTTTTGAATGAGATTTTATTGGTAATTAAGTTACAATTGTGTTGGGCTGATCCCATCATAAGGAGTATTTTTAATTCCTACAATGGGATCAGCTTAACACATGTTAAAATATATATTTTTTGGTGTTTTTACTTTAGGGCTTTTCCATTAAGTTGGACTTGATAGAAGTCTTTTTTGGTGTTTTTACTTTAGGGCTAGTCAAGTTGAATTTGTATTTTTTGGAATTTTTACTTTAGGGCTGGTCCATAAACTCTTTCATTGTTTATTTAATCTTTGGTGTTTTTACTTTAGGGCTTGTCCATAGAATTTTGTGTTATTTATTTATACAGGCTGCGCATTTATGGCCCCAAAGCAGTGAAATTTTTTGAATTTACTTTTAATTTTGCTTTCAATTTGTTTGGTTTTTTTTCCTTTTTTTGGTGTTTTTGTTTTGTTTTTTCCATTTTTAATTTATTTGGGCTGCCCATTTATTTTCATTTATTTTGATTAATTTAATTTTTCTTTTTTTGGTGTTATTGTTTTATTGCTCAATTTTTAATTTGTTTTTATTCATTGTAATTTATTTCAATTTATTTTATTTTTAATGTCTTTTATTTTTATTCTTCTTTTTTTGTGCACGCCGTGAATGGGTTTTTAGCAGCCTCTCACAACCCAACATGGGGTTTTGGGCAGCCATTCACAACTGAAATGGGTTGTGAGCAGCTGTTCATGACTGAGATGTGTTAGGAGCCCCTGTTTGCAACTACATGTGCTTGCAAGTTGCACCACACAAACCAATTTTTGTTGTGAACAAGTTGTGTATGGTTGCAAATTCAACAGTTCCCTTTTCTATTTCTTTCTTTTTCCTTTTTTTTCAATTTTTTTCTTGTTTTTCCTTTTTTTCTTTTTTTTTCTTTTTTTTCTATTTTTTTCTATTTTTTCTGTTTTTTGCTTTATCTTTTTGATTTTTTGTTTATTTATTTATTAAATTTATTTTAATTTTAATTTATTTTTTTGCTCATGCCCCTGGAGTTGTGAACAGGTTGTGAATGGCACACCACAACTCCAATTGTTTGTTAATCATGCCACACAACCCAATTCAAGTTGTGAACAGGTTGTTTAGGGTTTTTAATTTAACACTTCCCTTATTTTTTTGAAGAAGAGAGTGTTTCAGAAAAGTGTAGCTAGAAAAATTTTCAGAAGAAGAAAAAACATGAAAGCATCATAAAGGCTTTTGGAGGAGAACTTTTATTTGGACCAATAAAACCAGAGAAGGTTCTGGATAACCTATCTCAAATTCTGAATCTTTGAACTAAAATGCACCATAAGAGGTGGATGATATGGCCGAGAGCAGGGCTCCTTATATATATAAAAGGAGGGTAGGAGTAGGGAAAGGAGAGGGGGGTTTACAAGAAGAGGAATAAGAAATAAAAGTTTTAATTATTGATTGATTTCAAAAAGGAAGAAAAATAGAAAATTCATTTTAAATTGGATAATTATTTATAGTAACAGAAGAAGTGTGGTGAAAAAAGAACTTTTATATTTGATTTCAGAGTAAGTTAAGGATTTTGGTTGTTATTTAAAATCTAGTTTCAAACTTCAATTGATAATAAGTGTAGCTATTGTTGTGGAAACTAGAATTATGGAATACATCTGGAGGAAATTTGTGGAGAAATCCAGATGCAAGTTCATTCAGTTCAAAAATTTTGGAGCTTTGAATTTTCATTACAAGTTACAAAAAAGAATTGGAGCTGGATCTGGAACCAAAAGTATTGAATTTCAAGTTTTTTACACCAAAATGGGCTTGTAAATAAATTTGAATGAAAATGAAAAGATACCTAAAGAAAATTGGACTACACATTGTTAATAGCCATTTCCATTTCTTTTTTTGGAGAAGAAGGTGCAAAGGTTTTTTGAAGAGATTAAAAAGAACCCAAAAGAGGAAAGAGAAATTGCCAATGAGTGGTATTCACTTTCCTTTTGCTGCAGCCTTTGGGGTTCTAGTGTGTTTTGATATTATACCTTGCACCAAACAGTTGTAGCTCAATGGTTAGAGAAACATGCATGCATTGAGTTGTTGGGTGTTTTATTCCCATCAACTGTGTTACCTCTTCCTCCAAACTTAAAAATGTTTAGTTGATACAAATTTTATTTTAAATAAAATATTATTTGGGTAATTTGTCAGTTTTTTTTCTTAATCCATTCATCCAGTACAGATGCCATGGAAAAAGATGGATTTAGGTTGTAAATTTTCACAATATAACAATTGATTGAATAGTGATCATATCCAGGGTCACCTTTAATTTTAATACTCCCAAGAGGAGGTTTAATTCTTAGGATGGGATTTATCTTTTGAAGGAGAAAATAGCCTTATTTTTTCAATCAATTTTGGGAGTTTTAAAAATCAGTTAAGGGTTTTCCAGGATGAGTGGGAGGGGGAAGGGGATGATTCAAAAAGGGTCAAACCAGGCTTCCTTTAGAATTCAAATTTCATGGCTTAGATAATAATTCTTAAAGAAAGGTTTACTTCATTCAATATGTGGAAATTTTTCTGAAAGAAGGAAAGGTTTTCATGGCACCAGTTTCAGCCCAACTCAGTTTATTTATTATAATTTATCATGATGGAAGCTTTGGGAAGGGGGGCTGCTGAGGGATAGACTCTGCTGAAAACTTGATGAGTTTTTCAAATTTTAGGGGAGCCTGAGACATTTTTTCAAAAATTTTTTACTATCATAATAATTTCATTTCTTTTTTCCCCACCAAGCTTTGCTTTAACAGAAACTTTATGCTAAAGGGTATGCAGTACATGCCTCCTATGCCTTTGGTTTTATTTGTCATTCACTCTTTACAGAGAATTCAAGAGTTAAAATCAAATATAAATTCCACTAATTGATTTGTTGGAATTACTCCCATATTTTTCACATTTCAAGACCTCCCTGCACCACTTGTCATAGCAGCCAGTCCTTGATAAGTGTTAAAATTTAAGGGGGAATTTTTCAAACTTCTTTTTTTTATTGTAATTTTATTTTAAGAAGATTCCATATTTCTCTGTGAATATGAAATGTTTTTTGTTTAAACAATAATTTATATTAATGCTAGCATCTTCCCCTTTGGTTAAGTTCAATCCCATCCACCTGATTCAAGAAATTTCTGATGCTTTGAAATAATTTTTTTTGTTTGAAATATATTCAGGTTAAATATATTAGGGCTTATCAGAGTCAAGCTTTTTAAATAATTAAATGGCTTATTTCAGGCCTATCCATTTTTTTTCTTAAATTTTTATTTTTCAGTTAAAACCATTGATTCATTGTTCATTTTGATTAAAAAATATCTTTCAAAAAATTGATTTTTTCCCAAAATAAGCTATTTAAATTTTTCAAAAGGTTTACTCTGATAATCCCTATTGCTGATTCAAAATTATTTTGGGACTCTGTGGGAAATGACAAAGTATGTACTGGGATCTGCTCCAGGATCTAGATTTACTTATTTCAACCAAATTTGTTTATTATCCATTAGCCTTTTTTTTATTTTAGTAAAAAATGAAACATACTGTGAAAGCAAGAAGCACTTTTGCCTTTCCCATTACCAGAAAACCCGCATTTCTTTATTTTTTTAAAAAAATTCTATAATTTATCTTAAGGGGTTTGAAACCACCCAAAAAATATCTCTTTTTTTTGAGGCCATTGGAATGCAATCTATGAAACTGCAATTTCAGAATTGAAAATTTTTAAATTCAAAGAACCAGAAAGTGTACGCTGGTGTTTGGCTGCAAGGTGTATGTTTCACTCTAACTCCACATTCATGGTAAATAGAAGTTACAGGGGGTTACAGTTACATTTACACATTTTAGGTGTTTGGAAAGCACTGTAAACCATCAAGTGTAACTTTCAGGGAAGTTACACTCCCACACTTCCCTCTGGAAAAAAAATTTTGGACTTGAAACTAGCTGTAAACATCTTGTTTCCCACCCATTCTTGAAGGCCACACTTGCAAATCCATGGGAGTTTTGGCTGCGGGGCCCTGAGGACTCATCCAAATTTACATCTACATGTGGCAGCCAAACACAGCCAAAGTACAACAGAGTCAGGAAAGGGTTTCCCAATGATACCAAAACTGTCTGAGTTTGACAATTGGTGGAATGAGAGAGATAATTCCCTTAGTTTTATTCTGAATATTTTTTTTCCTTCTTTTTTTTGGGATTATTATCATTGTTTTCAGAATTTCATTATCTTTTCATTGGGGCCATGAGAGTTAGAATTTTCAAAATTTTGAATTCATTATTTCAGAAAAAATATAAATTTCCAAACAGAAAAAGTTTTCTCAAAATAAAAAATGAACCAATGTTTTTAAATGAAAAAATTAAATTTTTCAAAAAAAAATGGATAACCTTAAATCAGCCATTTGATATTTTGAAAAATTTAACTTTAAATAGTGATGATAGGTCTTCAAATGATAGTGATTATCCTTATTTTTTATTTTTTTATCCTTTAAAACACATTCAATCATTAATATTTTATTTTTATTAATTCCATCAATATTGATAAATTATTTTTTTATGATTCAAACTAATTTATTTATATCATGATTATTTATTTTTTTCATCATTATTTTTTTTAATGTTTTAGAATAATAGTTTATATCAGAGTTAAGCAAACCCACCATTTTTAATGGTGGGTTTCAACCCATATCCGCCATTTCAAACCCACCATTAAAAATCAAAAAACCCACTTATTTTACATCAGATGTTTCAGAGTTACCTGAAAATAAATGGGTTTTTTCAAATAAAGTATATAAAGTATAAGGCTTTCACCGCCTCAACCACACATCATTCCACATCATAACCCCTGCTTTCAAACTCCAACCTCATTGGAAAAATTCTACCTCCAACCTCATCCAAAAAATTTGATTCATTGCTCTCATCACTTCATCATTCTCATCTCTCCCTATCCTCTTTGCTTCATCACTTCATCACTCTCATCACTTTAACACTCTCATTGCTTCATCACTCTCATCACATTATTGCTTTCATCACCTTCATCCTCTCATCACTTGATTGCTTCATCCCTTCTTTCATCACATCCTAAATCTCATTGCTTCATTGCTTCATTGCTTCTCCCCCACTTTCATCATACCCCTTAAACAATTCATGGCTTCATTGCTTCATCCCTTCATCCCTTAATCCCTTCATCCATTCATCCCTCTTACTCTTCTTAAATAGCCCCTCAGAAAGCCTCCCCCCACAAGTTCACTAAGAAATCAAATGGAAAAAAGCAAACATCCCCAGGAACTCAACATAAAAAAATCCTCCCCCATCAGCTTCCAAAGGCTCAATTCAGCTCAAAAGAGCTGATCACATCATCCTGGTAAACTGGCTCAAAATTCCCCCCAACTATGAACCTTTATTTGGATCCAAAAATGAAACACAAGTTGGCCAACCTCCATCCTCTAAGTTTAATGGTTATCTCCTGATGGCCAATGAACTGAAGAATAAAACCAAATTTAGGCTGGATCTTTCATCCAAACAGATGGAGGAGCCATTGAAGAACTATTGAGCCAAGTAAAAAAAAGCCCACTCAATGTCAATCTCCACTAGCTTTGGTATCACTGACTCCAATAAAGCCAAGGAAATCAACTTAGTGGTTGATAATTTGGACTCCATTGGTCCTTTTTATATTTATATGGATAAAATCTTTGGAAATAAGGCCAAAATCACCCCCTTAGCTGCCTTTGATGGCAAACAATCCAATTCAGTAGATTCCAAGGACTTGCTTGTGGATGCTCATCCTAGCAATGATGATCCCAACAAACCCTATGAGTGGCCCCAATCCAATTTGGAGGAAGATATTCCAACACAACCAGCTCCAATAATGTCTACATTGGCATTGATAAATGATTCAAACACTCCCTTGGACCCCTCACTTCTTTCTTTGGATGACTCTCTTCCTGGGGTGGAAGAAATTAACAACTTGGCCAATGAGGAGCAAGTTATTCCACTATCCCCATTACAATCAACATCTGTTCAAGTAAGGAAGGAATTTATTTTCTTTTCTGTCTGGTTAATATTTACTGATATAGATTGTAAAAAAAAAAAAACATCCATTTCTGAATGGCCAAACACTCAAGCAAATGGGGCCTCCCACATCACCTTCAAATGAGATTGATGATGTTCCCACACAAACCTCCTCTGCAAAGGGAAAAAAAGGGCCTCCAATTCCATCAACACCAACCCTAATAGCCATCAAAAGAGGAGAAACACTTCCAATTTTTCCGGCTTTAAAGATATCATGGAGAAGCAAGATTCAAGTAAGTGAATTTATTGAATCTTCTCACTTTCAAAATCAATCTCATTCTTATTCCCCTCCAAAAAAAAGTGAAATCACAAATTGAATCTGAAAAAATTAAATTTTCAAAGAAGAAGTGGGATCATCAGCTGACTCTTGATTTTCAAAAGCAGAAAGCTGAGAGTTTGGCTCATCAACAGAAATTGGATGCTGAGTGGAAATCAAAACAGGCAGAGCAGGAGTTTCAAAAAGAGGAAAAGGAGAAGGATTGACAGGAAGAGAGACTGGGAAAGGAGAGGGAAATACTGGCAACAGTAAAAAAAAGATACTTTAACCATAGCCATGGCATGTATTGGTAGAAGTAGAAATGTGGAAGAAATCAAGGAAATTACTAAATTTCTTGGCTTTTAAAATATTTACTTTGATAAAAATTTTAAATTCCTTTCCTGACTGAGGCACAGGACCAACAACCACCTGAGGGCCCTTACAATTAGAAGAAGTGTTGATGTGGGGGGGGATGTAAGGAATATGTATTATGAAATTAGTTATACTATATGAATATGCATTATATATGTATATAGATATTACATAATCCATACCACAACTCCACACCAACATGTGTATCTGATCTCATGTGTATAAAAAGGGAAGATTAGGCTCACCCTGATGTAAATCCTTGGGGGAATTTAATAATTATAACTATAATTGCCTACATGTCTATACAACCCTTCTTCAGGGTGATGAAGTAGATTGACTCAGATACACACTCCTTATTGAAATAATCACGCTCAGATTTACAATGCTTTTTGTGTTCTCTGTATGAGGATGGGATGGATCTCATTAAAAGTCATGGTGGTGGCCTAAGAACAGAACAATCTTGGCTTGATTTCTGATTATGCTTTAGATTCAAGGGCTCATCCTCACTAAAAATGTTTTTTCAAGACACCAACAGGAGTAAAAGTGACAAGGATTGAGATAAAATCAAAATTTTAAATTCAATAGATCTCATTAAGGGTTGTGGTGGTGGCCTAAGAACAGAACAATCTTGGCTTGATTCCTGATGATGCTTTAGATTCAAGGGCTCATCCTTACTACAAACATTTTTTCAAAAGCACCAAGAGGAATACAAGTGACGAGGATTGTGATGAAAATAAAAGCTTAAATTCAGTAATCTGAAACCCTTTATGTTGATTGAAATACATAAATTTTGCTACCTTTAACCACTTTGTTGTTTGATTGATCAATCAAACCAAACAAAAAAGCAAATGATCTTTTGAAGTTTGATCAATCCAAGGAGAAGGAGGAGAGGAGCCAGAATCAATTGCCCAATTGATTTCAAATCAATTTAGCAATTGATCACAAATTTATTACCTGATTGATTTCAAATTGATCAAGAAATCAATTGCAAATCAATTTCTGATCAATGGAGAAATCAATTTCTCAACTGATTTGCAATTTATCAATCCAATTGCAAATTGATTGGGGGGACTTAAATGCAGGATTGAGAAAGGAGGTGGGGGGGACCTAAAGCTTGATTGATCAAAGGATCAGAAACTTCTGAGGGGAAGGAAGAGGAGGAGGACAAGGAAGGGGGGGGAAGAGGCTTACCAGGGGTGCCAACCAAAGGAGGAGGGGAGGCATTGGGTGAGGTGAGGTGAGGTGGATTTTGTGGGTGAGTTGGTGGTGTTTGGTGAGGTGGTGGTGATGGTGAGGTGGTGGTGATGGTGAGGTGGTGGTGATGGTGAGGTGGCGGTGATGGTGAGGTGGTGGTGATGGTGAGGTGGTGGTGGTTGGTGGGGTGCAGGTGATGGTGAGGTGGTGGAGGTGGTGGGTGAGGTGGAGGTGGTGGGTGAGGAGGTTTGTTCAGCAGTAGGAAGGAGTTGACTGGTGGTTTGTTGGGGTGAGGTGGGTGCTTTGGAATTTTTGGTTCTTTTGTGTCTAATTCCACCAAAAATAAAATAAAATAAAATAACCAGAGTAAGCCTAGGATTCTTAGTTGTATAAAAAAAAATCATGACATTGTTTTTTACCTATTTAAAAACCATATGTTACTCATTCAAGTGAGAATGTTTGAGGGGTAGATTCCACTCCATCATGGCAGAAGATGAGGGAAAAGATGAGAAACGGATGACCTGAGGACCATTAAGAATATCATCTTCAAATATTTTTTCCCATTCATCTTTTATGTTTGTCAGAAGGTTGTGAAGGATTACACAAGTGATGATACGGTTGATGAGGATCTTCATGTCTTTGGAATTTTGAAGCTGGTTTTGCATATACCTTAAGATGGCCCATCTTCATTTCAGGACTCCTATTCCATTCTCAATCCAAACTTGGGATTGGGTAAGATGAGAGTTGAAATAATTTTTGGCTTGATTGTTGGATGAAACATTGTGGTGGCTAGAACCACATATTTCCTGGTAGCATAAGCTGAATTGGCCAGAATTTATTGATCTTGGTCAAAGTAGTTCTATGGTTGATGGGAAATCTGCATCTGATTGAAAACATGTGAATTGTGACAAGGAACTGAAAGGCCAGCATGGAGGGATATGAACTTCTTTTTGTTATCAAAAACAAGTTTAAGTGACACAGAGTATCTATAAGACCAATAAAACTTATGTTGTCAGTGTGTTACCAAAGGTTTTATCAAAGGCTTTGGAAGAGAAATGAATCAATTGCCTTTTTTTCCAATAAAAATAGTGGTTGCCATCTAGCTTGGGTTTTTGACTCAAGGAGATAGTGGTTCCATCAACAAAACCAATTCAACCAGGAAATTCTTCAGTATGCATTACTTCAGATATCTCCTTGCGTTCTTCTTTGGTTTGCCAACAAAGGACTGAGAAACAGAAAGATAGGATAGCAATCATGACTCTTTTGGTGTATAAGTTAATGGTTCCATAACCAACTGAGAATAGATTTTCTAACTGATGAATTGCTTCTCCATTGCAATTTGATCCAAATATAAAAACAGCAATGGCCAGTTGGATAGCGAGATTGCTTTGAGGATTCCAAGAATTTTCTAGAATATGTGGTGGTCTTCAATCATCTTCAAAGGTATCATGAATGAAGGCAATAAAGTTATGAACAGTTGCTGGAAGCTTAAGTTGGGGAGGAGATGAAGCTTTTGACTTTCATACATAGGTTTGTGGAGATTATGTCTTCTTGGAATCATGTATTGCTTTTCAAACAGAGAATTCAAAGCTTACCAAGTTGATTCAAAATTGGAGTCTGAGTCCAATTCAAATAATAAAAACAGTTCAGTCAGCTTTTTTTCTCTTGCAACTTTTTGCAGGGAAGTTTGATTAGACATGTTGAGAAAGATGGTGATGTGATGTGGGGTGATGAGATGATTATGGGATTTGTGTGAAGGGATGGAGAAGTGGAGCAATGAAGATGTGAAGCAATGAAGATATGAAGCAATGAAGATGAGATGTAGGTGATGCAATGGAGATGGGATTGGCATGGATTTGCTGAGGTGGCGGTGTGGATGGGTTTTATGCATGGGAGGGATAGTTGATGGATGATGGTGCATAAATGGCAGATTTGATGTCTGAAATCTGCCATTTTCATGAAATCCGCCATTTTGAAATACACCAGTTAGGTTGTATGTGTATTTCAGAAACCCACCATTTTTAATGGTGGGTTTGGTCCAAAAAATGGCAGTTTCTTAATGGCGGGTTTGCTAACTCTGAAATGCCCTAATGGTTTTTATTATTATTTAATTTTTTTGGGGTCTTTTGTCATTATTCCTCATTTTATATTTTTGGGTTTTACTTATTTTTGATATTTGTATTATGTTTTTCATTACATTTCATTTTTTAATATTTTTGATATTTTTTTATCATTCTATCTGTTGTGTTTTTCTCAGTTTTCAACCTTCTAAAAATTTTCATTTTCATTTTTTTTATATTTCTTTTCACAGGGAAAGTTCACACTAGGCCCCATTTTTTTTTATAGTAAGTTTTCCTGTGACAGGTAGGCAGCAATCTTTCCAACTGCTTTTATTCCTTCCCAGGAAATCTGTAAGTTTTCTCAAAATTCACAGCATGAGGCATGCTGATTGCCAATAAACTCAACTTCACCCCATGGCTGAACTATTTATCAAATGTTTGAATCTAAAAATCCTCAAAGGTATGGTTTTTGTTGTCTTCTTATTTTTTTATGTTGTCTTTTTCTTATTAATGTTACAAATCAATATTTTATTTCTAAGTTTTTGATATTTTTTCAGATTCTCACACCATTGAAGCAGAAGTAGATGCTAAATCAAATACCACAGAGAAACTTCAGTAGTTGACTTATGATCTCTCATGCCTGCTCCTTAAGGCAAACAATGAGAAGAACTGATAAATTTCCATCAGCCAAAGACTGGAAAATATCCATTATTAAAACCAGCCATCAACTTCCACTACTTTTGGAAGAAGCAAAACTCATCAAACAATTAGCCAAAATTTTCAAAATCTGATCTATAAAAATTTCTGAAGTTCAATTGAATCATAATAAATATGCTTCAATTTTTGATGTTTCAAAAATCCAGGTGACATACATTTTAAAAGAATAATATTTTGTAACCAGAATACCACCACCTGGAAGAATTAAACACACAAACAATCCAAAAATTTTATATAATTGTCAAAATCCAATTATTCCTTGAAGAAGATTTAGGTAAGGGTGATGTTAAATTCATGGCTCCAGCCCTGTGGGAGTTGTGTAGGGCCCCTCAATGCGTGAGGGCCTGTACACTACTCCATATAATTTAAAATTTATTATTATTTTTTATTTATTATTTATTATTTATTATTTATTATTCATTATTCATTGTTTATTGTTTATTGTTTATTGTTTATTATTTATTATTTGTTATTTGTTATTTATTATATATAATTTATTGTATATAATTTATCATGTATAATTTATAATTTATAATTTATAATTTATTATTTATTATTCATTATTTATGATTTAGTGGAGGCTACACAACTTGATTTTAGTTGTTTAGCGTGCCATACAACTCAAATGGGACGTGTAGCATGCCACACAGCCCATTTGAGCCATGTAGCATGCCACAAGGCCCATTTGAGCTGTTTAGCAAGCCACACGGCCCATTTGAGCTGTGTAGCAAGCCACACGGCCCATTTGAGCTGTGTAGCAAGCCACACGGCCCATTTGAGCCATGTAGCATGCCACACAGCTCATTTAAATTGTGTAGGGTGCCACACGGCCCATTGAGCCATGTACACGGCTCTGTAGCTGTGAATTTAACATTACCCTTTAGGTAAATCAGGCAATAAAATGGTAAAATTCATTCTAGATAAATTCCAGAAAATCAATTCAACAAAAAAAGTTGATTGAGCCTTTAAAAATTTGAATAACTTTGAAAATCATCACATTCATCTCAAGAAATTGGAATAATTTCTTGTTAATCCATTTTAAATATACTCATCCCATCCAATTACTAAGAAAACTGGTAAAATTTCATTTCTATGTTGACAAGAATGGAATTAATCTCCATACTCAGAAATTTCATGGGAAGGAAGTTTCATTTTTGTTTGTTTGTTTTCTTCTTTCAAAAAAAAAAAAAAGAACATGGATTTTTTTTAGGTGGAATTTATGCGTTTAATTTTATGCCAAAAATCACTCAGATGATCATGATAGTAGAAATGTCAAAGTATGGCTGTGTTGACCATGAATTGGTAAACAGAACTGGATATAAACACAAATGGTTCCATTCCAAGAAATTTTCAAACTTCCTCATCAATATTCACTCAAGATTTCCTAAAGGGGCTTCAAATCCCAAAAGATACAAATTTCCACACTTTCAATATGAAGATGGAAAATCAAATCATTGTCCTGGGGTACCAAATCCCCCTCCCTGCTATAAAACCAGCCTCCATCCTGAATTCTCTCATCTGAAAATTCCTACAAAAACATGAAGCAAAATTTGATGGGTATTTCTTTCTCAAGATGGAAACAGCCAAGATGATACTTCAACTCTGGTTAAATCATTTCAAGCTCACTTTTGCATGGAAAGGACCACATTGACTGCCTTGAGGCAGTAGTGATCCAAATTGTGACACATTTCACAGACAAGAATTAGCAACTTTCCTGCATAAGTTAAATGATGAATCCCCCCACCAAATTCCCTTTTTTTTTTTGCTTCAGTAGCTGCATCAGATCTCCCCTTGAAATCCATGACTCAACCTGCAAAAATTCAACTTCTCCCTGCCTCTTCATTAGCTAGCTTCCAGGCAAAATACCTTTGATGGTGATTTGGGATGATGACACTTACCAAGCCATAGAGTACCAAGACAAAGTTGAGTTCAGGTTGATTGCCAAACAAAAGGCCCACCATACAATATTTTCAACTCAAAACCTATCAAAGGCACCCAATTGAATCAGAAGGAATAGAGAATCAGAAGAGAGCAAAGTAGCAAATGATTCAGGGACAAGAACCTTGTCAACCCATCAGTGGGAAGATCAAGAACCTGGTCAGAGTATAAATTCCTCAATGAAATCAAGTCCCAAGTGAAAGTGCCCAAGATTGTTTTGTATCCTGTTTGTTTTCATCCTGGGAAATCCCCAGCAATCCTTTGGAATTTTCAATCAGAGATAGAAAAACAATCTTGCACGCTTACATATGTGGCTTGATCTCATTGAGGCATTCATGCTTGACCAGGTTCTTGATCTTACCACTCATGGGTTGTTGAGCTTTTTGTCCCTGAATAATCAAACACTGATTTGACCACCTCAAGAGATCCAAAATCAAAGCTCTCAAACAAGATTGTTGCAGCAACTCTGATGAATCTTGATACTGAGCTGGCCACAGATCTGAAGGACATTTTTTTTTTTGCTCAAATCAAGAAAGAGTTGGATACGTTTCAGTCTCCATCCCCTCAATTTAGAAGCTACTGATCAGGAGCCTTAAGATCACCGGGAAGATGGTGACTCTGGTGCCTAGGATGTCATCAACCAGGTTTTGTAAAGAAGCAGGAGCATTGGTTGTCCCAAACGGCATCATAAAGTACTCATAAATTCCAAATCAAGTCCTGGAGGCACTGTATGCTGCTCATTTCCTTCCTTGACCAAAGATAATTGAACTTACTCAATGTGGCCTGCAAAGATTGCTGTCATCCCCCTTGTTTTCTTTTATTATCCAAGAGTGACCTTGGATGATCAACCAAAAATATCCAAGCGAGAGGAGCAGATGAAAGAGCGAGAGAAAGCCAGATGCTGTGAGAGGGGGAGGAATACTGGATTTTGAGGTAACCTAGATCGACTGACACATCAAAAGTAGATAAATTCTTTCATCGGAAAAGCACGCAACATAAGTACAAAAACATAATAACCAATTGCGTATGCATTGAGAAAATATAGCCCAAAAGAGGAAATAGTCAATTTAAATTTGTTTTATCTTTTGACACGTCAAGAAAGGAATTTAAAGGCAAATCATTAGGTTACGTGAATGCATGAAAAAACTAAGTAGACGAGAGCCGCTTTGTCAAATGATTTAAGCTCAATGGCGTGTTTTTAATTCCTCTCGCCGGTCTTCTCCTTCCATCGGGTAAGAAAAGACATCGAGCCGAGTTCCCCTCGCGGCGGTTGCAGATCCTTTCAATACAAAGGGCGACCATCAAGAATTTAAGAGGGTTTTCCTGGGGGGCAAGAGCAATGAGGAAGAAGCAAGAGCCGATACAAAGCGCGGGGAAAGAGGTCGGTTTCCAGGCCTCTATGCTTGGTTTATGCCTATGTCAAGTCAGTCCGTGCGCAGCATAATTTAGGTTGATCGTCGAGTCGGAACGAGATGTGAGGAACTAATAGAGGAATGGAGTTGAAAAAAGACGGTGGGGATTGAGTCGAGCTGAAAATGAAGGGTTGAGTTGTTGGTGCAGGAGCTTAGTTCGGATTCGGAACCATTCAGGGACTTGGTCAGGGATATATGTATCTAAAAGGACAACTAGAGATCGAAACTAGAACTACTAAAACTGCCAAGCTGAGAAACAGGATGAATGGGAAAGGATGGATGCAAGTGTCAAGGGGACCGTGCCGAGATTTTGTTGAACCAACTGGTTTCCAGACAGAGAGCTGGCGCGGATTGGAGTCGAGGTTGGCGGGGCTAAGAATGCGATCGCGACCTCAGCATACGCAGAGTAGGGAGGAAGAGAGCAGAAGACCGGGCTTCATAAGATTTTGCAAACCCTTCGTTTCATCTTTTCCATCTTTCGACCCCTCATCGCTAGTTTCAAAGCAGCGTTGAAAACTTCTTTGACCCCAATGTTATGCTTGGCGGAACACTGTCGACAAGAAGTTAATTAGGGAACCGTGCACGAATTGGTTATTAGTTGGTCTAGTGACAAGGAGCTAGGGGTGATTACAAAGAAGGACGTCAGTATTCCAAGCCCACCTCCATGTAAGTGGCGCCGATTTCTTTCGCGACTGCTTGACCTTGCTGGGGCGTAATGGGTGTTGTACCTTGAGCGGCCAACAAGTCTAATGTCCGTTGGTCTTTCCGTAGGTCAATCTATCATTAATTCAGTCAGTTAAATAAGGACTGTGATTGATAGGAGAGGAAGAAAAGATAAAGTGGCGTGGAGTTGACTTTCGGCATGAGTAGAGTGAACTCAACTTTGGTTCCAACCAGGATCAGTGGGACGCCCTCGCAAAAGTGCGAGACTTCGGGATGCCACTAATCGGAACCGTCGAATGGAGAGACAAAGATCACGAGTTGGGGGTTCAGAAGCCTAGCAAGACTGCAATGGAGCGAAAGAGAAGTCTTCAGACGATAGATCAAGGTGGTATTGCTGACCTTGTCGGTCACATTTGCGAGACTGGTCGGGAAATCGATGGCGAAGCAGATGAAGATTACATCGCTCTCTGGGTAACTTAGAGGTCTCAATCGATCGTATTCTTCCTGCCCCGCGGTATCCCAAAGCGCGAGTTCGACAAATTTGGAGGAGTCCGTCGGAAAGGGTACCATCGTAACATAATTCTCGAAAACAGTTGGGATATACGCCTAAGCCAGAGGATTTAGTGCATAAGAAAATCGACCAGTCAGTAAGTTGTCTTGGACGGCGCGTAGTTTGGCGTGCGTGTTGAGATTGGTCGAAGCAGGTGGATGGCACAGCAGGGAGTAAGAGAGAGGGATATCTGAGCTGACCTCAGGAAATCGATTCTCCGAATACATGATCAATAAGCAGGTTTTACCACATCCTCCATCTCCGGTGACGACGAGCTGTTGGCCCCCAGAAAACATAGCAAAGAGAGATGGTACGGGTAAGAAAAAAAAAACTGAAATTCTGTGAAACTAAGATGCTATGAGCGGGCAAGGAGTAGGAGGCCTGGTTAGGTTGGGAGGAAGGAAAAGAAAGATCAAAATCAGACCTTCCGTTTGGCGTCTGGTTTTCTGTAGCTGAGAGTACCGGCAGCAGATCCATTACCGTTTGAGCCCGAGCTCATTCCAGCCAAGTTCGAGCCGGAAGATTGAGCGACGTCACCATATACACCGTAGGTTGCATAAGATGAACCGGAGGCGGTTGTTTGGGTAGTCTGGTAGCCTGATCTGTTTGGGTTCGAGCTATCGTATTCGGGTCGATAATCGCACGAATTATGATTTGATAAATGAGTAGGCCCGTAGGAGGACATGGTAGGGAGGGGACTTGAGGGCCGAGTTCAGTTTGCCCGATCGACTCGTTCGGTTGGGACCACCAAGGTTGATGATTGAACGATTCCGTTGTGTGTTCGATCAGGTTGCGATTGAAGTTCTTTTTGAAGCACTTAGTAGGCTTTCCGACTGCCTTGGACGATGACAAGGATGATGGTCGTGGTATGTTTTGGAGTAGTCAGTCAGTGGTGGTCAACTCGGTGGCGAAGAGGGTGAAGGCTGCTGCTGCTGTGGTTGGTCAACAGCCAGCCCGGCCGAACTGACCAACGACACCTGGGTGGGAGTCCAAGCGCGAGGGCCCGTCTGGATTTTATTGGCCAAAACTCGGGGCGAGGCGCGCGGGCCCAGGGAAAACTAGTTTTAGTGCTTTAATTGCCACTCGTCGCGCGAGGACGCATCCCGGGGCGCTCGAGGTGACAAACCACCAGGCTATGGTAGACTGACTGCACGGCCACGCACGCTTTTTAATTGGATTAGATTAACTAACTAGAAGACTGATAGAATCTCAAGAATGTGAGTAGGATGTAAAGCATGAATGAGGATGCTATGCAGATATTAATTTTCATCAACTGCCCGACAACTCGTATCCAACCCACGGCTGAACACTCGTGCAGATTCATCCGCCCCCCAGCTACCTGCTGATCGCGAACTCTTGATGGCGTGGCTATGCCTGTATTGTATGGGTGAAAAACGCGAGTCATTGGAGGAAGGAAGCATCAGATCTCACATCGGAAGTGATGACGATCACCCATCGGATCCGAACGCACGCCTGTCCAACGCGTTCTTTTCAGAATTTTGTCCCAGTACACCAGGTATTTAATCTTGGCAAAACCAGACGCGTTGGTTGTTCACTTATGTACTTAGATCCATTCGTAGTGGGCCGTAACGTAAGTACATACCCGCACAGGACCCATGAATTCAGCTGCTAGATAGTCCATCATTCAGTCTCTGATGGCGCGTCCCACCCAATTCCAATACGTGGTCACTGTTTGACGCGTGCCCCCCGATGGACCGATGCAAGCATGAAAAAGCACAGTGCGGTGTCCCACACCCTGCGATCGCCCAATGTCCATCCCGAAACCTATGAAGACTCATGAATCATGACTCTTGACCCACGGTGCCGTGCGGCAGGTTTACTGATCAGTTGATACATCGCAAGTCAGGGGACTCAAGTCATAGTACGGCACATCGGGTATGGAACCAACGGGCTGATCGAATAGCCGGCGAAATGGTCACTTGGTGTAACTCGAAGGGGATACTTGCGAGTTTCGCGTTTTCGGTGAGCCGTGTTGAGTTGTATGTGCGCCCCTCTTCTTGCGCCGAGCGGTTGTAGCTGATCAACGACTAGAGCACCTCGCATGCAATTAGTGGTTGCGGGTTCGGTTCGAGTCCAGTCAGCTGATTGTGTCGCCTTTCCCTATGTCTGCGCGAGATGCTCTCGGTCCGGCTCACGAAACCGCGCCACTTTGTGTTTTTTAAAAGGATTGCGGTTTCGGTTGGGTCGATGAACGGCGTCTTGACCGCTCTTTTTCCATCCCGATCGCCATACATTTACTTAGAATCGTCGTTAACTCGAGCGGTAGCAACCACGGATCTTTTTTGAGAACCCAAGGGAAACTGTTCGCTTTGGACCTCTGAAGATCATCCATCACCTGAAGTGGGTAGATCTGTTCCCAGCTTTCCAACTTGACCGACCCCATTTGAAGCTCCTCCAAAAAAGAGGCCAAAGATGAAAAGAAAAAAACAACATAGAAAAAGTAGCTCGGAGGGTACTGAAGTCGGCAACTCAACCATTTACTGAAGTGGCATTTTTGGGGACTAAATCTACGATTGAAAGGCGGGTTTCCAAGAAACACATACCCCTTCACTAGTGTATTTCAAAATGAGAGATTTCATAGAAATGGTGGTTTTCAAACATCAAGTTTGCCAGTTCTGCATCAGCATCTGGCAACATTCAAAACAGATCATCCACAACTCAAGATCATTGCTGTATCACCACACCTTGATCACCCCATACATCCCATCATCACTCTCTACATCAAAATAGAACCATCAGTATACCTCACAAAACCTCCATGACTACACCCATGCTATCATCAATCACCTTTAACCATCAAACTGGTCACTCTTAAAATACCCAAACTAGCCTCCAGAGATTGGATTAAAAATGTTAGCCAGGTGAAAAAATGTGTGTTACTATCTGGCTCTGATTTGGGTTTTGACTTGGAAATCAATTTTTATACTTGAAGGGTCTATGCAAAAACAATGGGGCTTCCAGGATACAAGATTTGCACCATCACATGTGTAAAAGAAAAAAGCCTGATCTCCTGCCCAACTTGAGCATTATGAAAATATTTTGAACCTAATTTTCTTTGTTCATGGAAATCTTGGAACTGATTGAAAGCAATCAAATCTTTAGGAATACCTTGGAAATCTCAAAGAGTGTTGAAGTGGCATTATGAATGAATTGAAACATAAACAGGAGATTATAGTGAGGAAGATATCATCATCCATCAGGGATGAAGATGAGTAATTTTTGGACCTAAATGGGAGCATACTAAATGGGAACTCAGAAAAGTGTGGTGTGGATGAAGAAGGGAAATTCTAAGTGAGGAAGGTTCAAATTTCCTAGAAAGAGAAGATGATTTTATTAAAACAATATATCTCAGGAAAAACTCCTGATCAAAATAAGAAATAATGTGTTGTTAAATAATGCTTGTGGTAGTATTGAGTAGGGAAAAAATCACATTGTATATGAATCCTGTGGGGTTGTTCATGTTTTAAGTAAAACTTGTTGAAATAACTGATCTCTGTACTTCCCCAGTTCTGCATGACTTCAACTAGGCACGCTCCGGTGCAGCTACTTCAATTCCACAATCCCCGCTCCATCTTCATCACCCTTCCTCTCCGGCTCCACCCTCAAATCCTCATCTTCTCCTACCATCAATCCTCCATCCTTGAATCATCATCCATCCCATTCCTCCCCAGCTCCCGCTTCTCCAACCACGCTTATTTCTTTAATTCACATTCTTCCATCTCATCATTCCTTCAGTATTTCCCAGCTCCTTTCCATCAATCCTCTCCTTTGTTTCATTCTTCATTTCCTTATTTCATCCTTCATTTCATTCTTCTCTACCAAGTATCTCCTCCTCCGTCCGTCAAGTACCTCAACCTATTGATCCGTTATCTTTCATTCTGTCTAGACGTGAGATCTCACTTTTAGGCTCTTTTATCAATGCCTTGTTTCTGATCTCTGCCTTGCAGTCTGCTGGTCTTGTTTCAAAATACAGTCCTCTTTAATTCTTCACGGTTAAAAGCCAAAGGCCCACCAACTCAACCAACCAGGTGACAAAATGAACACCCCAGGACCAGCAGACTCTAATTCCTCCCTACTTAAAACCTTGACGGACTCCATTCCTAACCTCACCAAAAGCAACTTCTCCCTATGGCAGTCAAAAATCCTCACGATCTTCTCTCTTAAAGGAATCGCTCAATGGCTCTCATCTACCAAACCAGAAAAATTTCCAGTTGACGTCAATCTTGAGATAGTCAGATACATCCTGGCCAAACTGGACAACAAGACCTACGTGAATTGTGTGAAAGAACACCATCTCTCCAACGGCATTGATCTGTGGAACTCTATAAATGAATTATTTGCCTCCTCCCAGACTGCCAACCAATCCAGGGTCTTCTTCAATTTTCTCAATCTACAATTTGACCCCAGAAACATCAAAAAATTCATCACTGAAGCAAAATTGTGCTTGATGCAAATCTCCAAAATTGGCATCAAGATGGAAGATGACATTGTAGCCTACCTCCTCCTGTAAAAATTCCCTCCAAAATTGGAACATTTGAAAACCACAATAACTCACTCTCTAGGAGAAAGGAAGATAGATGGAGACTTGGTCCTAAGACATCTCAACCAAGTGAACCACAAAGTTGCCTCAGGATCTCAAGCCTCCGCCATGACTATGCAACAAAATCTCCTGAGATGCAAGGCAAACTGGCACAACCCACAAGCCAACCATCCTAAGGAGCAATGTTTCTGGCTTTTTCCTCACCTGAGACCCAATCCCTTGACCTACTCCGCCTCCTCCACTAAAACCAATCCCTCTAACACCAATACTACTGCCTCCACTCATCTCGCTTTCACCTTTGCCATGTCCCACTCACACCATCTTGATCAAAACCAAATAATTCTTGAATCAGGCGCCTCTCAGAGCATGTTCAACCATCCTTGATTCTTCAACAACCTCAAGGAGGACAATACTGTCATCCAAACTGGTAAGCTCGGCTCCTAAATAATTGCTTTTGGACAAGGGACTGCAACCCTCATCACCTCTCACTCAGAACTCAACCTCAAAAATTCCCTCTTTGTTCCCAATATAGCCATGAACTTGATTTCCTTGGGCCAACTCATTCTTGGAGGCTGTTCCCTGCAACTCACAGTAGCTAACAAGTTTGTGATCACCTTCAACGCCAAGACCATCCTAGAAGGCTACATTGAGGACAATCTCATGTTCATCAAGGAATCCACCCATCCAATCACTCCCACTGCTTACTCCTTCACTTCCTTTTCCACCCTCCACAAAAGATTTGGTCACTCCCACTCCGACTCGGTCAAGCTAATTGCCAGAGAGTTCCCAAAGTTAAAGTGGGACAATCTTGATTGCATCTTGTGTGCTCAAGGAAAGATTCACAAAACTCCCTTCAAAGGAACCTTTCCCAAAAGCGACGCCAGATTTGAAAAAATCCACGCTGACCTCTGTGGCCCAATATCTACTCCATCCAAATCTGGAAACAGATAATTTCTTGTTCTCACAGACAGCTTTTCCCGCTTCAAGGCCTGCCTGCCCATCAAATTCAAATCCAATGCCGCCAGCAGGATAATTAAATTCATCCAACTCCATTCCACCCAATTCAACAAGAAACTGAAACAATTCCACTCTGACAGTGGTGGAGAATTTCTCAACAATCAAATGGCTTTGTTCTTCTCCAAAAACGGCATCCTCCACTCCACCTCTGAACCCCACACGCCTCAACATAACCCTATTGCTGAACGCGCCAACCGCACCTTGATCAAAGCCGCAAGGACTGTGATGCTTGACATGAAGATCCCTCTCATCATGTGGGACAAAATCATTTCCAGCTGCTGTCTCATCCTAAACTTCATTCCCTCCAAACTCGACAAAATCTCCCCATTTGAACTCTGGAAATCCTCTCCTCCCAAGCTGTCCCTCATCAAAGTTCTCGGCTCAAAAACCATTGTACTCAACCAGCAACAGAGTCTCTCAAAGTTTGCCAAAAAAGGACCGGAGGGAATTCTGGTGGGAGTTGATCTGGACCTGCAATCCTATTGGTTTTTCTGCCCCAAAGTTGGTGACGTCCTCTGCTCGAAACACATTAAAATCTTTGAAAACACCCCATTCTCTTCCTCATCTCCTCATCCCTCCGACTCTCCCTTTGATCCTCTTTTATCCCTAAATGAAACACTCACTGTTCTTCTAAACTCTTCTACCCTTACAAATCCTTCCCCTTTACAATCTCAATCTAATCAGAGTCAAGAATCCTCCACTTCTGACTCAACCAAACCCGTCCAAGACAATCATCCACCGTCCCACTTCACACAAGACAACTGTCCTCCCTCCCCTTCATCTCACTCTTCCAATCACACCCCCTCTGAATCTGATGGTGGAGAGATAGCGCGACAACTCACCAATCCCTCCTCCTACACCCTGCGCAATAGAACCAATCTCAAAACCCCAAGTTGCTATGGCTTCATGGCTTGCACCGTTCCCAAAAAGTATCCCAAGGTCCTTAAATCCCCCAATAAACCTCACTGGCTGGACTCTATGAAAGTGTCACGCTTTTAAACTGAGGTAGACTGTCACACGACCACCCCACGTACTATAGGGCAATTCTTAGATGATTGTGAGCGCGAAGGAATACCAAGTGCGAGGGCAAGTGCAAATAGCAAGACCCAGTTGCAAAGTGCAAACTTGATTATGCCACTCAACAAACGGCAAGATGAATGGAATGTGTTACAAAGAAGGAAACTCAACCTGAGTCCAATGTGATAACTAGGTTGCAGCAAAATGCAAGAACGTATGAAATTAACTAACTGAGGAGACAATCATCAGGCAAGGGGATAGCCCTTATAAGGTAATCCAAAGTGACTAGATACAACCTGGTGATGAGCTAACTACAGTTGAAGCGGTGAGGCAATGATTGACAGGAACGGGATAGGAAATGAAGCAGTGGTATAGATCCAAGGTCTTAGCGTAAGTGCAAGACAATAGAATCTGAGCGTAAAATTTCATGACAAATTGGTGCAAGAGCAAGTGACGTTGAAGGTAATGCAAATGAGAGGTAATAGTGTATGCAGGGTAGGGACTAGTCCAATTGCAAACTATACAGTAGTGATGGCTTAGTCAGTCGTAAATGCAAGCTAACAAACAACACATGACCAAAGATGGAAGTCCGAGGCTGTTGATTGGCCAGGGAAGGAGATTGGATCTCATAATGGATGGCTGACTGGTATGGAGTTAACCCCAAAGTTTGCAAGTATATACTGAGTTGGTTGCCGAGATTGGAAGGTCAGCGCGAGCCAGATGAAATAGCAGATTGCACCATTGATGTTGTGCTTTTATTTGTGTCACGCTTTTAGACTGAGGTAGATGGTACTGAGGAGAGGACATGTTGAAGTGGTGAAGACAATAATCCTTAAGTGCAAAGCGTGACAGTTGCCCGGGTATAAAGACACAAGCTCCTGCAAGCGTTCAGGTAAATTTTCCCATTGATTTCAAGTCGTTTAATTATCACTGTATACCCTTATACGTTATTTAATTTATTACCCAATAGATTTATAAATTTTTTAAAAAAATGTCGTCATTGTCATCCCGCTGTTGCAAAAACTGTATTTGCCGCAACAAGCGATGTATTCCTAGTACTGCCGTTTGAGGCCTTTGAGGCAAATGCAAGCAATGTTGCCTTCGCAAGGTGGCATGCAACTTCCCTATAAATGTTGAGTCGACTGTCAAGGGTCCTTTGGAATCATCAAGGGAGATGCAAAGTTGTAGGTCCGCGCCAAGGGTTAATTACAAGATACCACCATTGCCGGAGATCAAATACTTGGGGACTCAAGTTCCTGGTGAGTACTAATCTGGGCTGAGTAATGAACTTGAAATAGTAACTGATTGTTTGCTTGTTTGCTAGTGTTTCCCCATTTTCAAAGATATACTACCAACACACCACCACCGACTGAACTCCTGGGGCCCCAGATGAATGCCAAGGTGCGAGGCAAAGTGTCCAGTGTGGAACTGGTAGGAGTTATAACCGAGGAAGCGAGGGAGGGGGAAGAAAACAAAGCGGAAAGAGAAGCGGGAAATAGAGGAAACGGAAGTCAAGAAAACAAATATGGAGCGGGTGAATTAGAAGAAAGGAATGAAGGAGATGGAAGGGATGAAGTGGATGAGACGGAAGGAATGGAGGGCCAAGGCGAAGCGGATCCGGTGCGAGTTGTAGGGCCAATTGAAACGGATGCAAGGCGCCTGACGGACGATATTGGAGAAGGCATGTTGGGTGGCCAAAGGAAGAGAGCGTATGAAGAGCTCTTGGAGGAAGGCAGATGGAATGCTTGGCCAAAGCAAGCTTGGGTTGCAAGATGCGAGGAGATTTTCAAGAGGCACATTGTAATGGAAGTGCTGGTTCTACAAAGAATGTCCGCATTGATCAATGATGAAGAACTGGATGCTTTTCGATCCATGGTTGCCAAATTGACGGCAAATTGGGAGGATGCGGAAAAAGAAATAAAAGAAACTTTGTAACTTAAAATCTATCTATATTTTTTTTTCATTATTATAAATAGAAATATTATTATTATTTTTTTTTAAAAATAATTAGGAATGAAGTTTTTTTTTATTTAGTGGAAATGAACGGAAAATGAGAAAAGAATAACACAGGAGGAGTTTAACTGATGGGATGATGGTGTAAAATAAAATGGGTTTGGATGAGATGGAATATGAGATGAAATGAGATTGAGTAAGATAAATGTGGAATGGAATGAAATGGGATTGGATAGGATGAAATGTGGAATGGAATGGGATGGGATTGGATGGGATGAAATGTGGAATGGAATGGAATGGAATGGGATTGGATGGGAAAGAATCATGATTTTCAAGGTTTGCAAGGGTAGCTTGCATGGAAGTCTTGAATCAGATTGGGTGAATTGCAAAGGTGATGGGCTGGTTCCCACGAGGTGCAATCTTTGTCCGACTGGAAGCCAGACCATTCAACAAGGTATTGAAGTTTTCCTTTGCGTAACCTGGAATCCAGAATACGGCTTAATTCCCACTCTTGATGATTGAGGACGGTGACCGGTTCAGGAGGGGGATGAGTCTTGCCTGGGTATAGGAATCAAGCTGGCTCTAGGAGAGACACATGAAAGACCGGGTGGATACCTTGCCATTTCACAGGTAAAGTAAGTTTAAAGGCATTAGGGGAGATGACTGATTCTACTTTAAAGGGGCAAAGCTTTCTTTTGGAGAGTTTGCGAGTTAGGCAAGTGCTGCAAATGTTGCGAGCATTGAGCCATACTTGATCTCCTACTGCAAAGGTTGGAGCCGTAGTGCAAGATTGTTCTGCTTGCTCCTCATAGCGCTGGTTTGCTTCTTCAAGGTTGGTTCAAAGTTGCAATTGAAGGGATTGAATTTGTTCAAGGTAATTGGTAGCAGGTTGAGAAGGTGCTACGTGAAGGGAAGAGAAAGTCGGGTTTCTACCATAAAGAGTTTGGAAGGGCAACTGTTTGGTGGAGGAATGAGTGGAGTTGTTGTAGGCAAATTCAGCTAGTGGGAGCCATTGCAACCAGTTGTCTTGTTGATAGGCGACATACATTTGAAGATATTGTTTGAGAATCTGATTAACTTGCTTGGTTTTCCCATCCATTTCCGGGTGGTAGGCCATTGATAAATTGCGAGTAATCTTCAAATGTTGGCATAGCAAGGTCCAGAAGCTTGAGACAAACAGAGATCCACGATTACTAACTATATTATCAGGGAGGCCATGTTTTGAAAATACATATTCTATGAACAAGTTAGCTAAGTCTTCTGAAGAGGCCATCACATTACTGCGTAAAAATAAAGCCATCTTTGAGAAGCAATCTACTATTACTAGAATAGCATCATATCCACTAGAAGAAGGTAATTGAGAGATGAAATCCATAGAAAGCAAGTGCCAAGGACGAGGCGGAATTGGAAGTGGCTGGAGAAGCCCATACTTCTGGTGTTTTGAGGACTTGTTACAATTGCAATCATAGCACGTGCTAACATAGTCTTTTACTTCTTTGGTCATACCAGGCCAGTAGAAGTCTCGTGCAATCAATTGGTAGGTTTTATCCTGCCCATAATGACCAGCAAGCGGAGAATTTTGCCATGACTCGAAGATATCTAACTTAATGCAAGAATTATTTGGTACTACTATACGATTATCATAAACTAAAAAGTCATTATCATCAATACTGTAACTACTATCTAATAAGTTTGCACTTTTGCAAAGTTTGATGCACTTGGGGTTGTTGCCTTGAGCTTGTTGGAGTTTGGAAGCCAAATCTTGTAAGCAAGCAATGATCGAACTGAGTTGGGCAGATTGGGTTGAGAAGAGTGTCCTAACATTTTCAGGGTTGTTTTTGGCAAAGGTGCTCCCCCCCCTGGGTAAACAATGTCCCAATGTGATAAAGCATCAGGAACTACCGCTTGTTTCCCAGGACGGTAAGTGATCGTAAAGTGGAACTCGGAGAGGTATTTGGCCCATTGTGCCTGTCTACATGTGAGGACTTTTGAACTCATGAAATACTTCAAAGAATTCTGATCAGTTAAAACTTCAAAGGATTTGCTAAGGCTCAAAAGGTATGAACGCCATTTTTTCAAGCAATAAACGATTGCAAGAAGTTACTTGTCATGAATCTCATAGTTAAGCTCTGCAGCGAGCAACTTGCGAGACTTGAAAGATACAGGATGAAAGAGAGAAGTGGAAGAAGAAAACTGCAAGATTACTCCTGCAATCGCATAGTCGCTTGCGTCTGTTTCAAAAATAGTGCGAGCTAGCTTGTTGAAGTGAGCAAGTATTGGAGCAGTGGTGAATGCTTTCTTCAGAGCTTTGAACTCCAAAGCAGCTTGTTTGTTAAAAACACAAGGAGTGTCTTTTTGAAGAAGGTTAGTAAGATTCACGGTTTTTTCGGCGTAACGCGCAATAAACCTTCTATAGAAATTACTGAAACCAAGGAAAACTTGAAGGGATTTAACCAAAGAAGGTGGGGGCCAGTCCAATATGCGTTTTCTCTTGGCTGGGTCCATTGATAGCCCTTGCTGCAAGACCATGACACCTATAAAATGAAGAGAAGAGGAATGGAATTTGCACTTAGAGGCTTTTGCAAACAGGTCATTCTTGCAAAGTTGCTGTAGCACCTCTCGCACATGTGCAATGTGATCTTCGAGGTTCCTTGAGTAGACTAGTATATCATTGAGATATACCACAAGGTATTTACCTACAAGATCGGAGAAAATGTTGTTGACAAAATGTTGAAAAGTGGAAGGAGCATTGCAGAGGCCAAAAGGCATGATGGTATACTCATAACTGCCAAACCGGGTTCTCATTGCAGTCAAATACTGATGACCTTCCTTAATGCAAATTAGGTTATAGGCACCTCAAAGGTCTAACTTTGAGAAATTAGTAGCTCCATGGAAGAGGGTAAGGAGATGTGACATAGGCAGTACTGGATAGGCATTCTTCCGGGTTACCTGGTTCAGTTTCCTGTAGTCAACACAAAGGAAAAGTAAACCATCCTTTTTTGGAACAAATAGGACAGGTGAACCGGTGTTTGAATCGCTTGGTCAAAGAAATCCTTTTGCTACATTCTCCGCAATGTAGTCTTGAAGCGCAATTGATTCTTGTGTCAAGAGAGAGTAGACTGGTCCTGGTGCCGGAGGTGGGCCAGTAAGTTCAATCTTGTGATTGTAAGGACGGGATGGAGGAAGTTTTTCTGCTTTTGCAGCTGAAAAGACGTTAGCAAAGTCATGATAAACCAAAGGTAAAGACTCTCAAATGATTTCTAAATCTTCAATCTTGTCATCTTTGAGCACCGGATTCAAGGTGCTTGCATGGTGCAAGAGGATTAGGGAGCTCAAAATACACTGTTTGGTTGGTGTCTGTTTCTCTTTGAAGGAACAGGAAAGAGGTAAGCTGGATAGGTAAGCGATAACTCCTAAATCTGAAGAGGGAATTTGGGAATGAAGGTCAGGATATTGCAAATCTCCTGGCAGAAAAGTGTCATCCAACTCAATGACAGTGTCAGGTAGGCTGTTTAATTCCTGATTGACGGAAAGGTTAGCGTTCTGGGGGTGCGAGGTTTGAAGGTTAATTACTCCTTCTTGCCAATTCACATCCGGATTCCAGTAAACTAGGAAATCATGGCCTAGAATGGTATCATCCATTCCGGGTATAGCCAGGACAAATAAATCCCATTTGAAGCTGGGGAAATTGGAAAATGCAAAGGTCCATTTTGCCTTTTGGGAAACCCAATAAGACGGTTCAGTCGCACTACTTACTAAATAGATAGGAAGTTTATCTATCTTGGAAGGCGTAAGATTTTTGGAAGTGGCAAAAGATTCACTGATGAAGGAAACAATAGCGCCGGAATCGAGTAATACTTGATAAGGGGTGTTGTCGGAATGAAATAGGATAAATCTTGAACTCAGAGCACCTAGTGACTTGCAAGTGCAAAGATTTACTCGCGGTGATTTAGATAATGTGTAGTTTTCCTTGCAAGTATCAGAAAAACTAAAAGCTAATTTTTTGACTGCTTAGCCGCTTCGCACAGCTGTCAACATCATGTTTTCCTCCACAATACATACACAGCCCGTTCTTTTCCCTTTGCAGCTGTTCCTTGCTTTGAAGCATCCCGGTTTCTTTGTCCAAGAACTTCAGAGTTTTGGCAACGGCTTTCCCTTTTGAGTTGGAGTTCAAAGTCGGGGTTGGTTTGGATGGTTTTGGGTTCCTCGTGCTTTGCTTTGAGGAGTCATCCACCCTTGGAGCCAAGGTGGGCGGTCCATGGTTGTTTTTCCAAGAGCGATTCTTGTTGTGATAGCCATTATCAAGCTCAATCACTCAATCAATTAGCTGCTGAAGCAAGGTTGTCTTATGACCCCCAACTGCGAGCTGTTTGATTAAGCATGCTGGTAGACCCTTCCGGAAATGGAATAGAAGAGCGGCCTTGTTCCACTGGATGCAAGACTGCAAGGTTTGAAAATCAGAAATATAAACGGAAGCTCTACTATTTTCCTTCATAACTAAACTATTAAGCTTGTATTTGGCGTTTCGAACTTCATTGGGATTGCCAAACAGGGTGAACAGTTGTTGCTCAAACCTGTCCCAGTTGTTGAGAATACAAGTGGGACTGTTGTTGGAAAAAAGTTTGAGGTACGGTTCAAACCACTGCAAGGCTCTACCTCCTAAGAAGGACAAAGCATACATAACTTTATGTCTATCGGAAGGGAAATTGTTGGAGTTGTTTGAAAATATGATTTTAAAAGACTGCAGGTAGGATCTAAGCTTTTGAGGGTGTTCTCCCATAAAGTGATTGGGTTTTTTCATGCCCGGAGGGCAAAAGCTAGGAGTGCTTGGACTAGATCGCTGGGCACCATGAGTGAGGGCCTGGATCAATGTTGAAAGAAGGGTTGGAGCATCGGGCTTGGGAGCAGTAGTGCAAACCCCCGGTCTACCACGAGTCAAGGTTTCATTGGAAGAATGGTTGGAGTCTGCAAATTCTGCAAGAGGGTCCGTCGGAGAATCCCGTGGAGGAGCCCAAGGATCATTGAGAGGTTCCACAGATGGTGATTTAGAAGGAGGAACTGGATCTAAGGGTTGTTGGGCCCGAGGAGCGCTGGTTCTCCCTACCCGATGGATCTCATCATTGTAAGGGGCAAGGGAAGTGTTCCTGGTTGAGCAAGTACGTGACATCAAAAAAGAAGAAGTCTACTATAGGTTGGCAGGCTACAATAGATGAGTTGAGTTAGTTAATTTACTGTCACACAACCACCCCACGTACTATAGGGCAATTCTTAGATGATCGTGAGCGCAAAGGAATACCAAGCGCAAGGGCAAGTGCAAATAGCAAGACCCAGTTGCAAAGTGAAAACTTGATTATTCCACTAAACAAACAGAAAGATGAATGAAATGTGTTCCAAAGAAGGAAACTCAACCTGAGTCTGATGTAATTTCATACGTTCTTGCATTTTTCTGCAACCTAGTTATCACATTGGACTCAGGTTGAGTTTCCTTCTTTGGAACAAATTCCATTCATCTTGCCGTTTTTTGAGTGGCATAATCAAGTTTGCACTTTGCAACTGGGTCTTGCTATTCCCACTTGCCCTTGCACTTGGTATTCCTTTGCGCTCACGATCATCTAAGAATTGTCCTATAGTACGTGGGGTGGTTGTGTGACAGAAAGTGGGAACCAACAGGATTGAAAGCCACAAAGTATGGGAAGGCGGCCACTCTTTGCCCCTTGGCAAATCCGCTCTCTCCACTACCTGGATGTATTGCCTCAAAGACAACCCCAGCAGGAATGGCATAATCTATAAATCTCGTCTGTGCGTCCAGGGATTCAAACAGCAAGAATTCCTCAATTACGGCAAGATCTATGCACCCACTGGCCTCATAACCACTCTCTGCACTCTTCTTGCTTACTCCTTTCACCACAAACTGAAGATTGTTCAGATGGACATCAAATCTGCCTTCTTCCATGCCCCTTTGGAGGAAGAAACATATATCGAGCGACCCAATGGCTATGACTGCAAATTTCCATACCTCCGACTCAAAAAGGCTCTTTATGGCCTCAAACAAGCTCCCAAAAGCTGGTGAAACACTTTGAAACAATGGCTCCACTCCAAGAAATTCAAGTCATTGGTTGCTGATCCCTGTCTATTCATAAACCACTCCAAATCTCTGTACATCTTTGTCTATGTTGATGATCTCCTGATTGTGGGAAAATCCAATTCCTTCCGGTCCAGACTCAAGGACCAATTCAACATCTCCCATGAAGGAAAGCTGTCCAAAATCCTTGGAAATCATATTGTCACGCACGGTGGCAATCTCCTCCTTCACCAACCCAAACACATTGCCATGGCCCTCCAGGAGCTAGGCCTGAGCAAATCCAAACCCATTACCACTCCCATGACTCCTAATGTGAAGCTATTCCCCGCCTCCAAAGATGATCACAAGGACTTCCTGCAACTCAAAATCAACTTCCGCTCAGCAACAGGCTACTTAAACTTCATCGCCAGTCACACCAGACCCAACCTTTCCTACGCTGTCTCCAGCCTATCTTGCTTCAACAATTGACCTGGGCTGTCCCACTGGAAAAAAGCCAAGCACCTCTGGAGATATGTCAACACCACTTGTGAGCTTGCCCTAAGCCTGACGTCTTCAAATTTCAAATACAACATTGAGAGCTACAGCGACTCCAATGGCGGAGATGATCCAATCAGCAGAAGAAGTCATACTGGCTTCATCATCATGCTCTACGGGTGCCATGTTGCGTGGCATAGTAAGCTACAGTCCTCCATATCTCTCTCCTCAACCAAAGGAGAGCTCAAGTCCCTGATTCTCGCCACTCAAGAGAAGATTTGGCTCCAAAATTTCATGCTTGATCTGAATCCCAACCTGAAGTTTACTCACTGCGCGTACATCAATAACAAAGCCCTCCACGACTTGGTTAATCTGGACTCCCATCACAATACGCTGAAACATGTTGACATACACATCAAATGGCTGCAAGAGAAGAAAAATGAAGGAAATCTATTAACCACCCTGACCACATCCAGAGAAAATCTCTCTGATTCACTTACCAAACCAGCTATAAAACCATCCGTGATCAACTTGACCTCCAAGCTCCTTTGATCTCCCTTCTAGACACGGTGGTGTGTTGAAATAACTGATCTCAGTACTTCCCCAGTTCTGCACAACTTCAACTAGGAATGCTCCGGTGCAGCTACTTCAATTCCACAATCCCCGCTCCATCTTCATCACCCTTCCTCTCTGGCTCCACCCTCAAATCCTCATCTTCTCCTACCATCAATCCTCCATCCTCAAATCATCATCCATCCCATTCCTCCCCACTCCTGCTTCTCTGACCACGCTTATTTCTTTAATTGACATTCTTCCATCTCATCATTCCTTCAGTATTTCCCAGCTCCTTTCTGTCAATCCTCTTGTTTGTTTCATTCTTCATTCCCTTATTTTATCCTTCATTTCATTCTTCTCTACCAAGTATCTCCTCCTCCGTCCGTCAAGTACCTCAACCTATTGATCCTTTATCTTTCATTCTGTCTAGACGTGAGATCTCACTTTTAGGCTCTTTTATCAATGCCTTGTTTCTGATCTCTTCCTTGCATTCTGCTGGTCTTGTTTCAAAATACAGTCCTCTTTAATTCTTCAAAACTATATGCTTACTATGAACATCTACTTCTATAAAAAGATTGAAAAACTTCCCACACCTCACCTGGTGTCAAGGTCCTTGGGTTTGTATTCATTTATTGATGTTGTTGTACATGCAACTCTTGCATTGACAACAGGCAAAGCCCATGATGCACCAGGCAAAGGCCATGCCTCCCCAAATTTAGGGGCATATAGTAGCTATTGATATAATAAAAGAAGAATACTCATTATTTTTTTAAAAAAATAATACCATCACGATCAGGTTAGCAAAGGAATTATAGGGTCTAAGGGTTATAGATCAACAATATGAAATCATGTTTAGAAAGTCCAGCAAATTCAGTTTTATATTCCAAAACAATTTTGGGCTACCCATATTTTAATTTTGACTTATAGATTGATTTTAGATACCAAGGAAGCTTCCATAAATTATTTTAAATTTATTTTCCAAATTTGGCAAGTGAGTTTTTGATTTTATCAAAAAATAAATTTATCATATTTACCCTTGGATTTCAGAGGTCTTCTGTTTGATTTACAACCAAGGAAGAGGTAAATGAGATTCCCCAGGCCATTAGGACTGAATGAATCCCATTTTGAATTGATTTTTTTTGGGAACACTTTCACTTCAATGCAAAATTGTTCAGCTGATAGGAAAAGTGATTTTTTTGGGGAGGGGGGGAGAAGGAAAGGAAATCCAGCACTCAATCTCTTTGGCAAAATTCTGAATAATTGTTTTTATTTGGCCCAGGATGAATTCACACCTTTTAAAATTCAAATCAATTCTGATCTCATCCAAAAGGAAATAAATTAAGGAATGGTGTGAATTTATTTCAAAAGAGAAAAAAATTGAAAGAAAACAAAATCCTTCTCTCAATCTCTTTGATAAAATTCTGGGTATTTTGTTTTAATTTCCCTGGTATAAATTCACAATTTTCAAATTTCAAAGCTCATGCAATTCCAATTACAAAGGAAGAAAAAGTTTGGGGTGATCTATATTTATCAGAAAAATAAGATATAAACAATAGGGTGTATCAAAGTTAAGCAAACGCGCCATTTTTTAATGGCGGGTTTCAACCCAAATCTGCCATTTCAAACCCGCCATTAAAAAACAAAAATACCCAATAATTTCAGATCATAAATGTCAAATTTAACATGAAATAGGTGGGTTTTTTCAAGTAAATTATATAAAGGCCTTCCCCAGCTCAACCATGTGTCATTCCACATCATCACCCCTGGTTTCTGTAAAAGATGAAGAGATCTGAAGCTCTAATTAGATAAAAGGATTAAATAATGAGTGAAAGGGGCTTGTAACGTCAAGTGTAACAGACCTGGGATCAGGAGGAAAAGGGCACTCCAGTTGATTGGTTGACTGAACAGATGATGAATTTGACTTGAGAGTACCATTTTTATTTGGACTAAGTAGAAAATAGGCTGACAAGTGGTTGAGTACAAAATGAATAAGGTAAGATTAGCATAAGCAATTTAAGTGACATGGTAAGTCAAATTCTATGACTAAACAGTCTGATAGCTATGGCTAAACAGTCTGATAATCACAATAATAAAACACATCCCAGTTACATTTTACCTGCTGTTTTAGTACTTTAAGTTTAACAATGATAAGACAAAGTCAATCCAATCAATGGTACTCTGAACTCAAGTTAAAGTCACATAAATGAAAACTCAAACTCTAACAGTTTCATCCTCCAACCTCATTGGAAAACTTCATCACTCTCATTGCTTCATTGCTATCCTTGTCACTTCATCACTTTCATTGCTTCATCACTCTCATAACCTGATTGCTTCATCACTCTAATCACTTTCAACACATTATTGCTTTCATCACATCCATCCTCTAATTACTTCATTGCTTCATCCCTTACTCTTATTAAATTTTCCCTCAGCAATCCTCCCCCTGCAATTCCACTAAACAATCCAATGGAAAAAAGCAAACATACTTCAGGGACTCAACATCCAACAATCCTCCCCCATCAGCTTCCAAAGGCTCAAGTCAGCTCAAGAGAGGTGATTAAATCATCCTGGTAAACTTCCTCAAAATTCTGTCCAACTACAATGCTTGCTTTGGATCCAAAAATGAAACACAAGTTGGCCAACCTCCTTCCTCTAAGGTTAATGGTTATCTCCTGATAGCCAATGAACTCAAGAATGACACTAAAGGTAGGCTGGATCTTTCATCCAAACAGATGAGGGAGCAATTCAAGAACTATTGAACCAAGTAAAAAAAGCCCACTCAATGTCAATCTCCACTGGATTTGGTATCACTGACTCTGATAAAGCCAAGGGAATCAACTTGGTTGTTGATAAGTTGGACTTCATTTGTCCTTTTTATGTTAAAACAGATGAAATATTTGGAAATAAGGCAAATATCACCCCTTTAGCCAATTTTGATGCCCAACAATCAGATTCAGTTGATGCTAGGGACCTGGCTGTGGATTCTAAACCTAGCCATCATGATCCCAATGAAACCTATGAGTGGCCCCAATCTGATGTGGAGGAGGATATTCCAAAACAATAAGCTCCAATAACATCTACATCAGCATTGATAAATAATTCAAACCCTTCCTTGGACCCCTCACTTCCTTCTTAGGTTTGCTCTCTTCCTGGAGTGGAAGAACTTAACAACTTGGCCAATGAGGAGCAAGTTATTCATGTATTGCCACTACCATGAACATCTGTTCAAGTAAGGAACCAAGATATTTTCTCTTTTGTCTGGTTAATCCTGACTGATTTAAATTTTAAAAAAACAGGCTCATCCATTCCTGAATGGCCAAATAATCAAGCCAATGGGGCCTCCCACATCCCCCCCAAACAAGAGCAATGATGTTCCCACACAAACCTCCTCTGAAAAGGGAAAACAAAAGGCCTCCAATTCCATCAACATCAACCCCAATAGCCTCCAAAAGAGGAGAAACACTTCAAATTTTAATGGCTTTGAGGACATCATGGAGAAGCAAGATTCAAGTAAGTGAATTTATTGAATCTTCTCACTTTCAAAATCAAGCTCATTCCTATTTCCCTCCAAAAAACAGCAAAATCACAAATTTAATCTGAAAAAATTAAGTTGAAAAGGAGAAGTGGGATCATCAACTGGCTATCAATTTTAAAAAGCAGAAAGCCAAGAGTTTGGATCATCAGCAGAAATTGGATTCTGAGTGGAAATTGAAACAGGTAGAGCATCAGTTTCAAAAAGAGGAAAAGGAGAAGGATCAATAAGAAGACTGACTCCAAAAGGAGAGGGAAAGGCTATCCAAAAACAAAAAAATATAGGTTATCTGTAGCCATGGCATGTACTGATAGCAGTAGAACTGTTGATGAAATAAAGGAAATTACTCAATTGCTTGGCTTGTAAAATATTTGCTTTGATAAAAATTTTGAAAATAAAAACAAAAAAAATTATTTACAATGATTCTTGAGCCTATTCTTAACCCAACCAATAAAATAATGTTTTTTATTTCTATTTATATTTTGTGTTCTAGAATATATTTGACTTCTTTTCAAGTCTTTTCAAGTGTTGAGAGTTGTATCATTGATTTGCAAAGACATAGCCATCCTAGTATGGGTGGCAGTATTAACTGCAGGAAAAGTGTTGTGCTTGTACTGGTTTGCTGCTCAAAAAATTTTGAAAATGCCTTTTTCTTTTAAATCAATTCCAAATCCCAAGTCAGGGAAGAAAAATTGGCCATCAGATACTTGATATTCATCCTTGTTGTTGATGATTTTTCCCTTTGATTGTTTGGTTGGGACCAGCAGCAAAAAGGAATAGGAGGAGACATCACCTTTTCAATGTGAAGAGAGTTGTAGAAGGAGTCTGAGGTGAGTGTGATGTGAGGGGAGCAGTCAAAAGGAGTGAGGCCAGATCCAAATTACAATGAAGAGAAAGAGGGGATATTGTTGTCCAGCATGGTTTCTTGGTTGGAATTGTGTGCCAGTCTGGATAATTTTCTGAATATTTGGACTAAAATTTGTGATACCTTGTCAGACCTAAGGTTCAAAAATTCAAACTCTTTGGGAGAAGATTGAATAGCTGATTGATTCAAATATTGTCCAAAAATTTCAGAAGGGTGCATCAATTTTTGCCATCCAATTGCCCACATTTTCCCACCCCAAGATCTTGAGGTACCAACCGTGTTGAAAAACGTTTTAGATTGGTGAAGGAATTTTGTGACCAAGTTGATGTCCTTATTTTCTTGCTGAGAGATTTTATTCAATGGGAAAAATTTGATTATTGAAAACAGAGAGTGTCAATTGAAACAATCAAGAACAGTGACTTTTCCAGAGCTGAAGAAATCAAATTGTTCAATCTTCTGTTTGTCTTGTCCAAACTCTTCAGGGGTGGGTTTTTGAGTTTTATTTTTTGCAGAAATAGCAGGGTACAAATTGAACAGTTGTAGTTTTTGTCAATACCAAACCACCTTCTCTTTAAACCTATCTTCATTTACTTCCAAAGAGATTTCAGAATATCTCATTTGCGCCCTCTGCTTGCCACCTGTCTTGATTTTTTTCAATCCATCTTCTTCCATATTGATCCCTCCCATGCACCTTCTGTGCTTGGGGTGAGAATCAAGAACAAAAAGATCTGGTTGTATAAAATTTTGAGCGGGGTGGGAGAAGCATGGGAAGTCCAGAAAGGGGGCACAAGTTGACAGAAAAAGGGGTCAAAAGGGGTTTGCATTGCATGGCATCCAAAAAAACCAAAAAAAACAGTGATTAGTATCATATAATCAAGGTAGATGATCAACAAACAAAAAAAACTATAACGGTCCAAGCTGAAACCCCCCCAAAAAAATTATTATGATATAATCAAGGTAGATGATCAACAAACACAAAAAAAATAACTGTCCAAGCAGAAACCAAAAAAAGCAAAAGAGGTTGGGCAGGCTGGAGGTGGGGGAGGGCCTGGTTGGGCGGGCTGGAGGAGGGGGGACTTTTTTGGCAACCAAGCAAGAGGAGGGGGCTGGTGGCAACCAAACAAGATGGGGGGGGCAGATGTGACCAAGCAAGAGGGAGGGGCCGGCGGCAACCAAGCAAGAGGGGGGGGGCCAGTGGAAACCAAGCAGGAGGGGGAGGTGGGCCAGGGAGCAAGCAAGAGGGGGAGTCTGGTGGCAACTGAGCAAGAGGGGGGGCTGGAGGCAACCAAGCAAGAGGGGGAGGCCGGAGGCAACCAAGCAAGAGGGGAGGTGGGCCAGGGAGCAAGCAAGAGGGGGGGGGGGGAAGCAAGCAAGCAAGAGGGGGAGGCCAGAGGCAACCAAGCAAGAGGGGGGGCGGGACAGGGAGCAAGCAAGAGGGGGGGCAGCAAGCAAGCAAGAGGGGGAGACCAAGAGGAGGGAGGGGCCAAGCAAGCAGGAATGGGTGAGAGGGAGGAGGAGGGGGGGGGGAGCTTACCTGGGGTGCCAACCTGTCATGCCTTGCACTTAGGAATTATTGTCTTCATCACTTTGACATGTCCTCTCCTCAGTACCATCTACCTCAGTCTAAAAGCATGACACAAATAAAGCACAACATCAATGGTGCAATCCGCTACTTCCTCTGGCTTGCGTTGACCTTCAAATCTCAGTGACCAACTCAGTATATACTTGCAAACTTTGCGGTTAACTCCATACCGGTTGGCCATCCATTATGAGATCCAATCTCCTTCCCTGGCCAATCAACAGCCTCGGACTTCCATCTTTGGTCAAGCACTGTTTGTTAGTTTGCATCTACGTCTAACTAAGCCATCATTACTGTACAGTTTGCAATTGGACTAGTCCCTACCCTGCATACACTATTACTTCTCATTTGCATTACCTTCAACGTCACTCACTCCTGTCCCAATTTGTCATAAAAATTTTACGCTCAGATTCTATTGTCTCGCACTTACGCTATGACCTCAGATATGTACTACTGCTTCATTTCCTATCCCGTTCCTGTCATTCATTGCCTCACCGCTTCAACTGTAGTTAGCTCATCACCAGGTTGTATCTAGTCACTTTGGATTACCTTATAAAGGATATCCCCTTGCCTGATGATTGTCTCCTCAGTTAGTTAATTTCATACGTTCTCGCATTTTGCTGCAACCTAGTTATCAAATTGGACTCAGGTTGATTTTCCTTCCTTGGAACATTCCATTCCTCTTGCCGTTTGTTGAGTGGCATAACCAAGTTTGCACTTTGCAACTGAGTCTTGCTACTTGCACTTGCCCTTGCACTCAGCATTCCTTTGTGCTCACAATCATCTAAGAATTGCCCTATAGTACATGCGGTGGTTGTGTGACATTAAATTAACTAACTCAACTCATCTATTGTAGCCTGACAACCTATAGTAGACTTCTTTTTCTCAATTTCACATACTTGCTCAACTGGGAATGCTTCCCTTGCCCCTTACAATGATGAGATCCATTGGGTAGGGAGAACCAGCGCTCCTTGGGCCCAACAACCCTTAGATCCCGTTCCTCCTTCAAAATCGCCATCTGTTGAACCCCTCGATGATCCTTGGAGTCCTTCATGGGATGTTCCAACGGACCCTCTCACGGAATTTGCAGATTCCGACCATTGTTCCAATGAAACCTTGACTCGTGGTAGACCAGGTGTTCACACTACTGCTCCCGAGCCTGATGCTCCAACCCTGCTTTCAACATTGATCCAGGCCCTCACTAATGGTGCCCAGTGATCTAGTCTGAGTAATCCTAGCTTTTGCACTCTGGGCATGAAACAACCTGATCACTTTACAGGAGAACACCCTCATAAGCTTAGATCCTACCTACAGTCTTGTAAAATCATATTTTCAAATGACTCCAACAATTTCCCTTCCGATAGACATAAAGTTATGTATGCTTTGTCCTTCTTAGGAGGTAGAGCCTTGCAGTGGTTCAAACCGTACCTCAAACTTTTGTCCAACAACAGTCCCACGTGTATTCTCAACAACTGGGACAGGTTCAAGCAACAACTGTTCACCCTGTTCAGCGATTCCAATGAAGTTTGAAACACCAAATACAAGCTTAATAGTTTAGTTATGAAGGAAAATAGTAGAGCTTCCGTTTATATTTCTGATTTTCAAACCTTGCAGTCTTGCATCCAGTGGAACAAGGCCGCTCTTCTATTCCATTTCTGGAAGGGTCTACCAGCATGCTTAATCAAACAGCTCGCAGTTGGGGGTCATAAGACAACCTTGCTTCAGCAGCTAATTGATTGAGTGATTGAGCTTGATAATGGCTATCACAACAAGAATCGCTCTTGGAAAAACAACCATGGACCGCCCACCTTGGCTCCAAGGGTGGATGACTCCTCAAAGCAAAGCACGAGGAACCCAAAACCATCCAAACAAACCCCAACTTTGAACTCCAACTCAAAAGGGAAAACCGTCACCAAAACTCCAAAGTTCTTGGACAAAGAAACCAGGATGCTATGGAACAAGGAACAGCTACAAAGGGAGAAGAATGGGCTGTGTATGTATTGTGGAGGAAAACATGATGTCAACAGTTGTGTGAAGCGGTTAGCGCGTGAAGCGGCTAAGCAGTCAAAAAATTAGCTTGTAGTTTTTCAGATACTCGCAAGGAAAACTACACATTATCTAAATCACCGCGAGTAAATCTTTGCACTTGCGAGTCACTAAGTGCTCCTAGTTTGAGATTTATCCTATTCCATTCCGACAACACCCCTTATCAAGTATTACTTGACTCCAGCGCTAATGTTTCCTTCATCAGTGAATCTTTTGCCACTTCCAAAAATATTACGCGTTCCGAGATAGAAAAATTTCCTATCTATTTAGTAAGTAGTGCGACTGAACCGTCTTATTGGGTTTCCCAAAAGGCAAAATGGACCTTTGAATTCTCCAATTTTCCCAGATTTGAATGGGATTTATTTGTCTTGGCTATACCCGGAATGGATGATACCATTCTAGGCCATGATTTCCTAGTTTACTGGAATCCGGATGTGAATTGGAAAGAAGGAGTAATTAACCTTCGAACCTTGCACCCCCAGAAAGCTAATCTTTCCGTCAATCAGGAATTAAACAGCCTACCTGACACTGTCATTGAGTTGAATGACACTTTTCCGCCAGGAGATTTGCAATATCCTGACCTTCATTCCCAAATTCCCTCTTCAGATTTAGGAGTTATTGCTTACCTATCCAGCTTACCTCTTTGCTGTTCCTTTGAATAGAAACAGACACCAACCAAACAGTGTATTTTGAGCTCCCTAATCCTCTCGCACCCTGCAAGCACCTCAGACCCGGTGCTCGAAGATGACAAGATTGAAGATTTAGAAATCATTTGAGAGTCTTTACCTTCAGTTTATCATGACTTTGCTGACATCTTCTCAGCTGCAAGAGCAGATAAACTGCCTCCATCCCGTCCTTACAATCACAAGATTGAACTTACTGGCCCACCTCTGGCACCAGAACCAGTTTACTCTCTCTCAACGCAAGAATCAATTGCGCTTCAAGACTACATTGTGGAAAATTTAGCAAAAGGATTTCTTCAACCAAGCAATTTGAATACTGGTTAACCTGTCCTATTTGTTCCAAAAAAGGACTGCGGAATTTGCCTTTGTGTTGACTACAGGAAACTGAACCAGGTAACCCAGAAGAATGCCTATCCAGTACCGCCTATGTCACATCTCCTCACCCTCTCCCATAAAGCTGCTTATTTCTTGAAGTTAGACCTTTGAGGTGCCTATAACCTAATTTGAATTAGGGAAGTTCATGAGTATTTGACCACGATGAGAACCCGGTTTGGCAGTTATGAGTATACCGTCATGCCTTTTGGCCTCTGTAACGCTCCTTCCACTTTTCAGCATTTTGTCAACAACATTTTCTCCAATCTTGTAGGTAAATACCTTGTGGTATATCTCAATGATATACTAGTCTACTCAAGGAACCTCAAAGATCACATCACACATGTGCAAGAGGTGCTGCAGAGACTTTGCAAGAATGACCTGTTTGCAAAAGCCTCTAAGTGCAAATTCCATTCCTCTTCTCTTTGGTTTCTAGGTGTTGTAGTCTCGCAGCAAGGACTATTGATGGACCCAGCCAAAAGCAAACACATATTGGACTGGCCCCCACCTTCTTCCGTTAAATCCCTTCAAGTTTTCCTTGGTTTCAGTAATTTTTACAGGAGGTTTATTGAGCGTTACGCCAAAAAAACGGTGAATCTTACTAACCTTCTTCAAAAAGACACTCCTTTTGTTTTTACCAAACAAGCTGCTTCAGAGTTTGAAGCTCTGAAGAAAGCCTTCACCACTGCTCCAATAATGGCTCACTTCAACAAGCTAGCTCGCACTATTGTCCAAACAGATGCAAGTGACTATGCAATTGCAGGAGTAATCTTGCAGTTCTCTTCCTCCACTTCTCTCTTTCATCCCATAGCTTTTGAGTCTTGCAAGTTGCTTGCTGCAGAGCTTAACTATGAGATTCATGACAAGGAACTTCTCGCAATTGTTTATTGCTTGAAGAAATGGCGTTCATACCTTTTGAGCCTTAGGGAATCCTTTGAAGTTTTAACTGATCATAATTCTTTAAAGTATTTCATGAGCTCGAAAGTCCTCACACGTAGACAGGCACAATGGGCCGAATAACTCTCTGAGTACAATCAGGTACCGTCCTGGAAAACAAGCGGTAGTCCCTGATGCTTTATCATGTCGGGACCACGTTTACCCAGGGGGGGGAGCACCTTTGCCAAAAACAACCCTGAAAACTTTAGGACACTCTTCTCAACCCAATCTTCCCAACTCAGTTCAATCATTGCTCACTTACAAGATTTGGCTTCTGAACTCCGACAAGCTCAACGCAACAACCCCAAGTGCATCAAACTTTGCAAAAGTGCAAACTTATTAGATAGTAGTTACAGTATTGATGATAATGACTTTTTAGTCTATGATAATCGTATAGTAGTACCAGATAATTCTTGCATTAAGTTAGATATCTTTGAGTCACGGCACAATTCTCCGCTTGCTGGTCATCATGGGCAGGATAAAACCTACCAATTGATTGCACGAGACTTCTATTGGCCTGGTATGACCAAAGAAGTAAAAGACTATGTTAGCGCGTGCTATGATTGCAATCGTAACAATTCCTTGAAACACCGGAAGTATGGGCTGCTTCAGCCACTTCCAATTCCGCCTCGTCATTGGCACTTGCTTTCTATGGATTTCATCTCTCAATTACCTTCTTCTAGTGGATATGATGCTATTGTAGTAATAGTAGATTGCTTCTCAAAGATGGCTTTATTTCTGCGCAGTAATGTGATGGCCTCTTCAGAAGACTTAGCTAACTTGTTCATAGAATATGTATTTTCAAAACATGGTCTCCCTGATAATATAGTTAGTGATCGTGGATCTCTGTTTGTCTCAAGCTTCTGGACCTTGCTATGCCAACATTTGAAGATCGCTCGCAATTTATCAACAGCGTACCACCTGGAAACGGATGGGCAAAAAAAGCAAGTTAATCAGATTCTTGAACAATATCTTCAAATGTATGTTGCCTATCAACAAGACAACTGGTTGTAATGGCCCCCACTAGCTGAATTTGCCTACAACAACTCCACTCATTCCTCCACCAAACAGTTGCCCTTCCAAACTCTTTATGGTAGAAACCCAACTTTCTCTTCCCTTCACGTAGCACCTTCTAAACCTGCTACAAATTACTTTGAACAAATTCAATCCCTTCAATTGCAACTTTGGACCAACCTTGAAGAAGAAAACCAGCGCTATAAGGAGCAAGCAGACCGATCTTGCACTACGGCTCCAACCTTTGCAGTAGGAGATCAAGTATGGCTCAATGCTCGCAACATTTGCAGCACTTGCCCAACTTGCAAACTCTGCAAAAGAAAGCTTGGCCCCTTTAAAGTAGAATCAGTCATCTCCCCTAACACCTTCAAACTTACTTTACCTGCAAAATGGCAAGGTATCCACCCGGTCTTTCATGTGTCTCTCCTAGAGCCAGCTCGAGTCCTATACCCAGGCAAGACTCATCCCCCTCCTGAACCGGTCACTGTCCTCGATCATCAAGCCTGGGAAGTAAGCCATATTCTGGATTCCAGGTTACGCAAAGGAAAACTTCAATACCTCGTTGAATGGTCTGGCTTCCAGTCCAACAAAGATTGCAACTCGTGGGAACCAGCCCATCACCTTTGCAATTCACCCAATCTGATTCAAGACTTCCTTGCAAGCTACCCTGGCAAACCTCAAAAATCATGATTCCATCCCATCCAATCCCATTACATTCCACATTCCATCCCATCTAATCCAATCCCATTTTATTCCACATTCTATCTCATCCAATCTCATTTCATTCCACATTCCATCTCATCCAATCTCATTTCATTCCACATTCCATCTCATCTAACCCCATTTTATTTCACACCAACATCCCATCAGTCAATTCCTCCATCTCACCGTGTTATTCCTTTTTCTCATTCCCCTTTCATTTCTACTAAATAAAACTTCATTCCTTATTTTTTTTTTTTTTAAAAAAAAAAAAAAAATTTATAATTAAAAAAAAAAGAGAATATATATATATATAATAAATAATTAAGAAGTTCCCTTTACTTCCTTCTTCGCATCCTCCCAATTTGCAGTGAATTCTGCAACCATGGATTGAAAAGTATCCAGGTCTTCATCATTGATTGGTGCGGAAATCCTTGGGAGAACTAGCACCTCTGTTACGATATGCCTCTCAAAGATCTCCTCGCACCTTGCAATCCGAGCTTGCTTTGGCCAAGCATTCCAACCACCTTCCTCCAAGAGCTCTTTGTATGCTCTCTTTCTTTGGCCTCCCAACAAGCCTTCTCCAATATTGCCCGTCAACCGCCTTGCATCCGTTTCAGCCGGCCCTATGACTTGCACCGGATCCGCTTTGCCTTGGCCCTCCATTCCTCCCGTTCCATCCACTACATCTCTTCTATTTTTATTTACTTCTCCCAATTCTTCCATTATAGCCCCTTCTAGCCCCATTCCCTCTCTTCCTCCATTTCCGTCTTCTCCATCTCTCAATCCTCTTTCCACTTTGCTTCTTTCCTCTTCCCTCGCTTCCTCGGTTATGACTCCAACCAGTTCCGCACCGGGCACTTTACCTTGCACCTTGGCATTCATCTGGGCCCCCGGGAGTTCAGTCGGCGGTCCCCAGTAAGGTGGTGGTGGTGGTGGTGGTGTGTTTGTAGTATATCTTTGGAAATGGGGCAACACTAGCAAATCAAGCAAAATTTAGTTACTATTTTTATGATCATTAGTCAGTCCAGATTAGTACTCACCAGGAACTTGAGTCCCCAAGTATTCAATCTCCCGCAACGGTGGTATCTCGTATTTAACCCTTGGCGCGGACCTATGACTCCGCATCTCCCTTGATGAATCTGCAGGACCCTCAATAGTCAACTCGACATTTATAGGGAAATTGCAGGCAACTTTGCAAAGGCAACATTGCTTGCACTTGCCTCAAAGGCCTCGGATGGCAGTACTAGGGACACATTGCTTGTTTCAACAAATACAGTTTTTGCAACAGCGGGACAACAATGACAACATTTTATATAAATTATAAATCTATCAAGTAGTGAATTAAATAATTTCTAAGGGTATACAGTAATTATTAACGACTTTAAATCAATGGGAAAATTTATCTGAGCGCTTGCAGGAGCTCGCGTCTTTATACCCAGGCAACTGTCACGCCTCGCACTTAGGAATTATTGTCTTCATCACTTTGACATGTCCTCTCCTCAGTACCATCTACCTCAGTCTAAAAGCGTGACACAAATAAAGCACAACATCAATGGTGCAATCCGCTACTTCCTCTGGCTTGCGTTGACCTTCCAATCTTGGCAACCAACTCAGTATATAATTGCAAACTTCGCGGTTAACTCCATACTGGTCGGCCATCCATTATGAGATCAAATCTCCTTCCCTGGCCAATCAACAGCCTTGGACTTCCATCTTTGGTCAAGCACTGTTTGTTAGTTTGCATCTACGTCTAACTAAGCCATCATTACTGTAAAGTTTGTAATTGGACTAGTCCCTACCCTGCATACACTATTACTTCTCATTCGCATTACCTTCAATGTCACTCTCTCCTGTCCCAATTTGTCATAAAAATTGTACGCTCAGATTCTATTTTCTTGCACTTATGCTATGACCTTGGATATGTACTACTGCTTCATTTCCTATCCCGTTCCTGTCATTCATTGCCTCACTGCTTCAACTGTAGTTATCTCATCACCAGGTTGTATCTAGTCACTTTGGATTACCTTATAAAGGCTATCCCCTTGCCTGATGATTGTCTCCTCAGTTAGTTAATTTCATACGTTCTCGCATTTTGCTGCAACCTAGTTATCACATTGGACTCAGGTTGAGTTTCCTTCCTTGGAACATTCCATTCCTCTCGCCGTTTGTTGAGTGGCATAACCAAGTTTGCACTTTGCAACTGAGTCTTGCTACTTGCACTTGCCCTTGCACTCAGCATTCCTTTGCGCTCACAATCATCTAAGAATTGCCCTATAGTACGTGGGGTGGTTGTGTGACACAACCAAAGGAGGAGGGGAGGTGATTGGTGAGGTGGATGTGGAGGGTGAGGAGGAGGAACAAATGGGTGGTGGGTGAGGTGGAGAAGTCAGCAAGAGTGGGTGAGAGGGGGGGAAAAGGTGGATGAGGAGGAGGGGGGGGAGCTTACGTGGGGTGCCAAACAAAGGAGGAGGGGAGGTTATGGTGAGGCGGAGGTGAAGGTGAGGTGGTGGTTGTGGGTGAGGTGGAGGTGATGGTGAGGTGGAGGTGATGAGGTGGAGGTGGTGGGTGAGGAGGAGGAAGTGGACTGATGATTTGCTGGGGAGAGGTGGTTTGGAATTTGGTTTTTGTCTAATTCCACCAAAAAAAAAAAAAAAAGAAGAAAAAAAAAACTGGAGTCAGCCTAGGATTCTTGGTTAAAAAATCAAAAAAAAAAATCTGTGATTTTATTTTTTACCTATTTCAAAACTGAATCCAAACCATCAAAGTGAGCAATTTTGAGGTTTAGAATCCAATCTCTCATAGCCAAAGATGAGGTAGAAGATGAGACTGGGATGACTTGAGGAGGGTTGGGAATATCTTCTTCAAATATTTTGTCCCATTCATCTTTGATGTTGGCAAGAAGTTTGTGAAGGATTACACAACTGATAATATTTTTGATGAGGATCTTCATTTCTTTTGGAATTTTGTAGCTGGTTTTGAAAAGTTTAAAATGAGAAGCAAGGTTATTTGTTGAAGTAGGGGACACGGTATGACTCTGCAGAGTCAAATGAAGAGGAAGGATAAAGCTACTAAGAGCCAAGGAAGAGGGATTTACTTGTAAAGTCAAGTGGAACTGATATGAAGAGGAGGAAGGGACACTCTGGTTTAGTTGTCTGGTAATCAGATGATTTTTCATTCATGGTACCAAGGAAGGACCAGTATTTAAGCACAACTAGAGAACCCCCAAAAGGGGCCTAAGACAGCAGGTTAGTGACAACTAGAGAGCCCCAGAGGGGGACTGAGACATGAGTCGTAATTTAATGGAAAAATTAAGTTGGAGATAAATGTAAATAAATTTGTTAGTTACAGAATATGAACAGAAAAAGACCACACACCACCTAAACTGAAAAATTTAGGAACCAATTTAAGACCAGCCAACATTCCAGAGATTCATGAGAAATGAGAGGAGAATATGAGAATGATAGAGATATGAGAATGATAGAGATATGAGAGTTGAGTAATAAATGACAAGACACCACCTTGTCAGGATATGAGATGGGGAGATAGTAGCATATTTTAAGAGGAGCAACAAGGAACTCAGGCATAGTTGCCTAGAATGATATGGGGAAGAATGATATGATGATGATGATGATGATGATGATGATGAGGTTAATGGTAAAGCGTAATGGGGAGAATGATATGATGATGATGAGAGTAATGGTATAGCTTAATGGGGAAGAATGGTATGATGATGATGATGATGGTAATGGTAATGGTAGCAGTCATGGTAATGGTAATGGTAATGGTGATGGTGATGGTGATGGTGATGGTTTGGAGATGAAGCTGGAATGTAGTGGTGACAGTTGTTGAATAATGATGGTGGATGAGAGCATGTAATGGTAATGAATGTGATAATGGTAAAGATTGAGGGTGGATAGTAGGGAGATATATAGATAGTATTGAACAAAAGAGGAAGGGATTCCAACACACCAGCCTGTTCAATACTAGATGAGGAATGTTTGCATGTTTTTAAATTTGATTGTTGATGTAGATGATGATAATAGTGTTGAGAGTAGATTGTTTTTAAGTTTGATGGTTAAATTGGATGATGGGAGTATTGATGGAGGAGATTGAGCAGGTAGTGATGTAGCAGGTGAAGCCAATGAGATTGAGGAGATGAAGCAATGGTAGTTGAGGTAGCAGGTGGAGTGGATGAGATGGATGGGAGCAAGCAAGTGGTGATGTAGCGTGAGGAATGGGGCAAGCAAGTAATGATATAGCATGAGGAGCGGATGAGATGGATGGGAGCGAGCAAGTGGTGATGTAGCGTGAGGAATGGGGAAAGCAAGTAATGATGTAGCATGAGGAGCGGATGAGATGAAGCAAGGAGAGATGTAGCGGGCGGAGCAATGGGAGAATGACAAGGGTGACAGGATGGGCCAAATTAATGGACCATCCCACATAGAATTATGGTAGTAGATTGATTAATTGAAGAGCGGAGGTTAATTGGGGAATCAATTTGGATGGTGAATGAAGCAGCTGGAGAAACCACGGATGAAGTGCAAGAAAGGCTGCCATTGAGGCAGCAAGAGAGGAGCGGAGGAGCAAGGAGAAGTTTGCAAACAATTTTGCAAGCAATTTTGGAGGAAGCAAGCAAGTTTAAAGAGCAATTGAGGTGGTGCAAGCAAACAGTTGAGATGGAGCAATTGAGGTGGCGCAAGCAAACAGTTGAGATGGAGCAATGGAGCAATGTGGGGATGAGATGGTATTGGACCGAGAGATGGAGGAAGAGGAAGAAGAGGAAGAAGACAAAGAGGAGGAAGATGGAGCTATTGAAGTTGGTGAGTTTGATGGAAAGCTGATGGGTCAAGAGAATGTTGTGAGGTTTGAGATTTCCAACAATGACGTGAAGCTCCTTACACCAGGCAAAGGCTTGGGCAATCTCAAGAGACCAAAATGAACATCTAGGAAAAGTGAAGGAGTGAGGTTTGAGGGTAGGATTGAGGGATGAATGAGGTGGTTGAGAGCGTTGGCTGAGGGCGGATCAAACAAATTGGAACAGATTTCCAGATGGACAGTACTCAAGCGCAAGGATGACGGATGGATGGTGGCCTAGCAGGCTAGCTTGGGGTTGAGGTGCTTGAAGGGCTGATCTTGATCACGAGTGCTTTGAATCCAGTCCCAATGCTTGGGGGACTTGAGACCAAAGGAGCGGATGATTGAATTGGAAGGGTGAGGATTGGATGGATGAGTTGAAGGATGGGATGATGATGATAACCTTTCTAGGACCAAGGCTTTGCTGAGACTGGCGGGGATATCATGAGAGAATTTGAAGGCACAGATTTTTTTTGGCAAGGCACGCTGACAATTGAGTGAGGTTGATCATGAGATGGAGGGTTGGATGATGAGGTAGGATTGTCAAAAGTGATCAGTGAAAGATAGGCAGTGCAATGAGTCCCTTGACCTAGGGTGGCTGGCTTGGAGGTGTTGATGCATAGCCAATGAGGCAGTCTGAGTTGGTGAACGTCAGGTTTGTTGGATGGGTTGATGATTGTTCTTGGAAGTGATTTGATAAAATAAACTGGCCAAGGTTTTCAAGAGGGTCTCTTGAGGGAACCCTTCGAGGTTGATTTTTGAAGGTTTCTGATCTCTGGAGGGATGACCTGGCTTATTGAGACTTTGGATCAATTGATGACAACTTGAGTAGTTGGATAGTGAGGGATGAGTTCTGAGGTTTTGCGGCAGTGACGGAAGAAATCAAGAACCTATGAACATTCCAACTATCAATGACAAAATCAAAGGCATCTACTTGAGGAGTACAGGACTTGAGGGGGGGTAGTTTAGATCTGGATCAATGATGGTTCAAAGGGTACAAGTCATGATGGTGATGATTCAAACGAGGATTTGAATAACAGAGTATATCCAAGTAGATTAGGGTGGACAAGAAAACACCATTTTCTGTTGGACAGTACTTCAAGATTCTCTTGAGATAGGCTTTGATTGAGATCTGAGGGACAATCTTGGTGTGAAAGGTCAAGATTGAGCTTGGGTTTGAGAGTAGATTGTTGGGTGAGGGGATGTTGGAGTGATTGAGCGGATGATGGTAAGTGATGGATGGCATGAGAGGATGAGGATGAGGATGAGAAAGAGGATGAGGAGGGCAATGATGAGGAGGGTGAGGAGGAGGGTGAGGAGGTTGATGTTGATGAACCATGAATTTTGTCAAAGTGGACAAGAGGGATGGAAAGGGATGGTTGTGGTAAGGCAACCAGTGGGAACAATGAAGTTGACTGGATAGCTGAGGGGGATGAGTTTTGGCTTTTAACTGTGAAAAGTTTAAAATGAGAAGCAAGGTTATTTGTTGAAGTAGGGGACACGGTATGACTCTGAAGAGTCAAATGAAGAGGAAGGATAAGGCTACTAAGAGCCAAGGAAGAGGGGTTTACTTGTAAAGTCAAGTGGAACTGATCTGAAGAGGAGGAAGGGACACTCTGGTTTAGTTGTCTGGTAATCAGATGATTTTTCATTCATGGTCCCAAGGAAGGACCAGTATTTAAGCACAACTAGAGAACCCCCAAAAGGGGCCTAAGACAGCAGGTTAGTGACAACTAGAGAGCCCCAGAGGGGGACTGAGACATGAGTTGTAATTTAATGGAAAAATTAAGTTGGAGATAAAGGTAACTAAATTTGTTAGTTATAGAATATGAACAGAAAAAGACAACAGGTTTCACATCTTCTGTAAGCTGGCCCATATTCCTTTCAGGATTCCTATGGCATGCTCAATTAAAACTTGTGATTGGGCAAGATAATAGTTGAAATTGGTTTTGAATTTATAATTGGTTGAAAAATTGCAGTATCCTGGAACCACATATTTCTCACTTGCATAAGCTGAATTGGCCAAAAGGTATTGATCTTTCTCAAAGTAGTTATCTGGTTGTTGGGAGATCCGCATCTGATTGAAAACATATGAATTGTGACAAGAAACTGGAAGGCCAGCATGGAGGGATATGAATTTCTTGTTGTGATCACAAACAAGTTGAAGTGACACAGAGTATCTATACAAACCAATAAAACATATTTGGTCAGTGTGTTAACAAAGGTTTTATCAAAGGATTTGAAAAATAAATGAATCAATTGCCTTTTTTCCAATTAAATTAGTGGTTGCCATCTAGCTTGGGTTTTTGACTCAAGGGGATAGTGGTTCCATCAACAAAACCAATGAAACCTGGAAATTCTTTGGTCTCCATTAATTGAGATATATCCTTGCATTCTTCTTTGGTTGGCCAACAAACGACTGAGCAACAGAAAGATAGGATAGAAATCATGACTTTTGTGGTGTATAAGTCAATGGTTCCATAACCAACTGAGAATAGATTTTCTAATGGATGAATTTCTGATCCATTTCCATTTGATCCCAATCTACAAAGAGCAATGGCCAGTTGGATAGCTGGATTGCCTTGAGGATTCCAAGAATTTTTCTGGAAGATGTGGTTGTCTTCAATCATCTCCAGAAGTTTCATGAATGAAGGAAATAAATTTTGGAACAGTTGCTGGATGCTTAAGTCAGGGATTAGATGAAGCTTTTGCCTTTCATACATAGGGTTGTGGAGAGTGTTTCTTTGTGGAACCATGTATTGCTTTTAACATAGAGCATTCAAAGCTAACCAAGTTGATTCCAAATTGGATTTTGGATCAGAGTCTGAATCAGAGTCAAATAATAAAAAAAGTACAGTCAGCTTTTTTGCATTTTCAACTTTCTTCCAGGAAGTTTGATTGGACATGTTGAGAAAGATGATGATGTGATTTGTTTGAAGCAATGGCAATGTGAAGTGATGGAGATGAGATGTGGGTGGTGCAATGGAGATGGGACCACTATGGATTTGCTGAGGTGGAGGTGTGGATGGGTGTTTTGCATGCAATGGGATGTGCGTGATGTGATGGAGATGTGAATCAATGGAGGTGTGCAGCAATGGAGATGAGATGTGTGTGATGCAATGAAGATGGGATTGGTATGGATTTTCTGAGGTAGAGGTGTGGATGGATGTGATGCATGCAATGGATGGTGTATGGATGATAATTGCTGGTTTGAAATTTGAAACCTGCCATTTTCATGAAACACACCATTTTAAAATAAACCAGTTAGGGGGTATGTGTATTTCAGAAACCTGCCATTAAAAATAGCGGGTTTGGTCAAAAAAAATGCTGGGTTTCCAATGGCGGTTTTTCTAACTTTGATATGCCGCAATTATTTTTGGATGAAGTAATGCCTTGGGAAATTTTTTCACACCCAAGGAAATGATTTTAATTGATTTTTACATCAAAATATTATAAATATTTTTTTTTATTGAATCAAAATTTTCACAGATTTTCAAGCTGGGGGTATCTTGTGCCCTTCCTTTTGAGGGGCTTCAGGTAGGGGAGATTCAGGGCCACAGGAATCTCCCATGGATTTTGAAGTACCTTTTCAAAGAATTTGATGGCCATAATTGGTGCTTTAAGAATTTTTAAACTACTCAAAGGGCTGACTGGGTATTATTTTGGTAATTTTTTGGGTTTACCTTCATTATGTTTTTAATTTTAATTCATTTTTCAACACTATTTTTTCCAGTTTTCATTTCAATTTGTTTGGATGGGGGATTTTGGTTCAATTTCCTTTCCAGGTTTTCAATTTTAATTTGTTTTCTGATTATTTTTTTTTCCTCAAATTATTTTTCTTCACTTGGGTAACAAAATTATTTGAAATTTTTATTCCATTTTATTTTGAAAGATGAAACAAAAAATAAAGATCCATCAGAGTTTTCTGGATAAATTTCAAAATAATTAGAGCAATCTTTCTGAAGATTAATGATGTTGAATTTAGGATAAATATTCTCATGGTTTTTCTTGGAAGCTTGCTCCAGGAGATCAAAAAAATAGTGGTATTATTTTATAAGGGTCTCAAGAAATAACTAATAGGTTGCAAGTCAATTTTCATCTGCCTGCTAATTTTGGAGAGCCAGCTGAATAAAGTACCACAATATCAAGAATAATAAAAATAAGGGTAAATACAAAATTATTATTAGATAATTGGATTCCCCACCTCACATTAGGTAGGGTCACCCACTGGAACTAACCTCAAAATCTAACTCCTTAGCCCCTTAACTTCATGTACCAAAATAACCATTGAACCAAGTTGCCAATTTTTTGCCACATTAATATTTCATGTGACACATCACATATATCTTACCTGACAAAAATTTGGTAATAAACTGATTTTTTTCATAGTCTGGGATTTATGGACATATTTGTTTGTTGTCTGAATTCCCACACCCAGCCATGCACACCATCAACAGGCCTGAGACATGCACGCAGCCTTGTCCTTCAAAATTAAGGTGCACAGCCCCATCAAAGGCAAACCAGGGCCAGTATATAAGCTTGCAGCTACAACTCCAGCTTTCAAATCCAAAATGACCACAAAAACCCAGGAAATAAAGGTCACAACAGACATACAAAGGACCTTCATATGAAATATGCATGCAAATCCATCATGCATGTCACAAAACCCTCAGATAATTCAAAGGATTTCAAGAAAGGAATGTGAAAAACCTTCAAGATATTATTTGAAACTTTTGACCAAAATTCACTTTCACAGTTTTCTCAAGCCTGAGAAAGTGACACCTGTACAGACTAAATAAAATATAAATTTTAAGAAAATTATACTTGGTCAATTATAATTTCACAAAAACTTAAAGAAATAAAAATACATTCACCAGCAGGATGCCTATCTGGATTGCAGGCCCATTTACCCTACCATTATTGTGCAAAAAATGACAAAAATTACATATTTTTTTGAATGTGACAAGGCCATCCAGCCAAAATTCCCCAAAGCTAGACTGTGGGCTATGCATGAATTCACTTCTGGCTCCATGGAATAGTTTCTTCCTCTCCATTTACCTTGATAAAACTCATGGAGGCCACATATAAACTGAAAGAGGATAAATACAGGCCTTTTTTAGGCTTTTTATCACCCATCCAATCCTTATCATAAATAAATACAACATCCCATACAGGAATCAAGTAATTTTTGGGATAATTAAATGATTAATGACTTTAGTCTGACCATTTTATCAAACAGTCAACCCTTATAACTCAACTTCTGAACTGTGGGAAGTCCTATAGTAACCATGATAGGCCCACTAACTACCCTTTATTTCAGTCATTGCAGGTACCCTGGAATGAAATATCTACCCAGAGCTTCCGCTCTTACCTGGCTGGTTTTATGACCTAGGAAAGACATAGAAGATATTTACTGGATAATAATCCCCTTGCATCAAAGTTCCAACATCCCAGGTGCATTTATTATAATTTAAATCCCCTGAAAAGAGGTGTTAAAAATACCCAGTATTGAATTTGGCCCCTATTTTTGTTTTATTGATAATTCATTTATTGATTAATCAGCCATAACATCATACAAAACGACCCCCTTGTATTTGCTTTATCCATATATTTATGGAAAATTGCTGCATCACCTTGAATAATTTATTTATTGCAAACTATCACCTCTAGTAGCTAAAGGATTGAAAGGGTCCATGAATCTATTATGCTGTCAAATTTCTTTAAGAGAGAGGATTTTATAAAAGATAATTCTAGTGCTTTTAATAAGTCCAATTCTCAGAAGGAAAATTTTTTTGTTCTAATGGCTCCTGAGTAAGATGAAAGGGATAATAAGGGATTTGATTTTCAAATCAGGTCCATCCTCTTTTATAATTTCAGGATCTATTTTAATAGGTTCCAAGGTAGTGATCAAGGATGGGTAGATTCAATACAAAAGCTCTTGGGTCACAGAAAATTTCAGAGATGGGAATACAAAATGGTGGTAAAGTTGTGCATGCAAAATTTTAGGTGGCGGGAATGGGAAAGAAATTAAATAAGGTTTAAAATAAAACAGGTTGATTTTTGAATTAACAGTACAATCCATTCAAAAAAATTGGTTCAAATATTCACAGAATTCAATATAAAAATTCAAACATCTTAAATGCAATACAATAGGGAATTTTAAGAGTTTTTAAGCATTTTTGTAGTTTGCACCCATTAATTGTAAAATTAAGCATAATTTCAAATGGAAAGAAGGTCCCCCATAGCAAACTTTTAACTCCTAAAATACCCAGAATTCATCAGATTTATCCCACATTGACTGTAATCATCACTTAATTAGTCTAAAAATAGAAATTTTAATCCTGTATAATAATGAAAACTCAAATGATTATGAAAATGAACTAAGAATTAATATATATTCATCTCATGAAAGATTGATAATTAGTTCCTGAAATAATTCCCTTTATTCTCTTTAATCTCTTTTCCCCCTATATTTTTCAGATAATGAGTCTTTAAAAATGTCCACAATTTTTCAATATGTGCATTCATCACCTGAGAAATAATTCTGAAATGAGCCATACCAATTTTGCTTCAGCAAAAATTAATGAATGAAACTTACTCCCAAGGAATTTCAAAATGGTTCCTCAAATCAATATCAAAATTACTTTACCAAAATGTTTATATTCCTCAGCATTCAAAACCCCAAACTCAATCTCCATGTTTAAAATCTCCTCATGAATAGTTCCAAGATCATCAGAAATATTCTTGATTTGAATCATATCAAATGCCTTGAAATAAAAATTTAGAAGATATATATAAATCCCATCCTGTATTGCCAGAGGTATCTTAACTTTCTAACAGTCCATCAAGGTATGTATTTTTGTAGTAAAAATTTGATAAAAAAGTTGATTTGTGGTAAATTAGGGTGTATCAGAGTTAGCAAACCCGCCGTTATTTTTGACCAAAACAAAAATTTTTAATCGTGGGTCTATGCAATACACATACCTCTTAACTGGTGTATTTTGAAATGGTGTTTTTCATGGAAATTGCAGATTTCAAACATGAAATCTGCAATTTTTGCACCATCATCCATCCACCATCCATCACATGCAAAACACCCATCCACACCTCCACCTCAGAAAATCCATACTGATCCCATCTCCATCAAATCACACACATCTCATCTCCATCTTTGAATCTCAATCAAATAACACACATCCAATCATCATATCATCACCCTACATCACATCACCATCTTTCTCAACATGTCCAATCAAACTTCCCAGCAGCAAGTTGAAAACACAAAAAAGAATATTTGAATAAAATATTCCAAATAATCCTCAAGTCATCCCTGTCTCATCTTTTCAATCATCTTCTGCAATGAGAGAGTGGATTCTAACCCTCACACTTGCTCACTTTGATGAGTAGCATTTGGTTTTTACATAGGTAAAAATTCACATCACCCCTTTTTTTAGGGTTTTGGTTGTTCAACCCAGAATCCTAGGCTGACTAATTTTTTTTTGTGGTGTAATTAGAAAAAAAACCAAATCTTCCAATCCAGCCACCTCACCCCACCAAACCACTGGTCCAACCCTTCCTCCTTCTCACCAACCACTTCCACCTCCACCTCCACCTCAAAGTCCCCCCCTGTCCTCATTCTCCTGCTTCTGCTATCCATTGGTCAATAAATCAACCCTGTAAGTCCCTCAGATCCTCCTTGCCCTCCTGCCTTCTACCAATCAACTGAACAATGCCTCCTCCTCCTCCTGAATTGATCATTAGGACAACTCCTACTCCTCCCCCTCCCTCTCTCCCAATTGATTTTAAATTGATTTCTTGATTTATTCACAATCAATCAATTGAGAAATCGATTTGAATCCAATCAAGCAATCAATTGATTAATCAATTCACCATTGATTGCTCAATTGATTGCTCAATCAAATGAAAATCAGTCAAGCAATTGATTGTGAATTTGAAATTGATTTGGAGTCAGTTGCTTAATTAAATGCAAATCAATTGAAAAATAAATTCCTAATTGATTGATCAATTGATTTGCAATTTTTTTATGGCCACTTATCCCCTCCTGATCCTCCTGCTTACCAATTGATCACTAATCAATTGTCTCCTCTTCCTCCTCCTCCCCCCCCCTCAAAAGATCAATTCCTTGTTTTAGCCCCCCCTGTGAATCCTCAATCAATCAATAGTAATCAAATGATCACTTGAAGACAAGTCTTAGTGAGAGGACAGGAAAAATGGCCAATCTGACAATGGCACACTTAGATTAGCGGTCAAAGAATAACTCATCAATGTTGACTTCATGGGTTCAAATACCATATTTCAAAATTAAATTTTGGATTCTAACACTGCCCAAACCCTCAAAGTTTTATATAACAAATTGAATCCTTTCTTGATCCTCACCCCAAGCGCAGTAGGTTACTGGGAGGGAACAACATGGATGGAGATGGGTTGCAAAACATAAGGAGAGATTGCAAGCAGAGGGCTCAAATTATAGATTTCAAAATCTATTTGGAAGTGGCCAAAGAAGGGTTTAACAAAAAATTTTTGTGGTCTAGAAAAAAACTGCAATCTTTGGACTTGTTCCCTGCTATTACTGCTGAAAAAAAAGAACACTAAAAAAACCTAATCAAAAATAATTTTTTTGTTTTTATTTGTAAACTTTTTATCAAAGTAAATATATTTAAAAGCCCAGAAATCAGGTAATCTTCTTTATTTCCTCAACTTTTCTACTGCAACCAATACATGCCATGGCTACCAATAACTTATATTTTTTTCCATTTTCAGTTATTCCCTCATTTTGAGTTTCACTGTTTTTTTAGGGAAATATCAATGAGCTGAATCTCAAAAGAAAGGAGACTCCATGAATGCACTTAATTGAATCTTGCTTCTTCATGATATGTTCAAAGCCGGAAAATTGGAAGCGCTTCTCCTATTTTGAAGGCTATTGGGGTTGATGTTGATGGAATTGGATGCCTTTTGCTTTCATTTTGCAGAGGAGGTTTGTGTAGGAACATCATCACTCTCATTTGAAGGGGATAAGGGAGGCCCCATTGGCTTGAGTTTTTGGCCATTCAGAAAAGGATCAGCCAACTTGTGTTTCATTTTCAGATCCAAAGAAAGCATCATAATTGGAGGGTGTTTTCAGCCAGTTTACCAGGATGATTTTATAATATCTCTTGAGCTGAATTGAGAATTTGGAAGCTGATGTGGTAGGATTGTTTGTAGTAGAGTTCCTGGGGGATTTTTGTTTTGGTGAATTGGATTTTTGTGTGGACTTGCGGGGGGAGGTTTGCTGAGGGGCCATTTGAAAAGAATAAGAGGGATTAAGGGATGAAATGATGAAGTGATGAAGCAATGAGAGTGATAAAGTGATGAGAGTTAGGAAGTGATGAGCGCAATAAGTGATGAGAGCAAGAAATGAGAGTGATAAGTGATGTGAGTGATAAGTGATGAGAGGGTTAAAGTGATGAGAGTGATGAAGTGATGAGAGTGGTAAATGATGAAAGCAATGAAGTGATGAGAGCAATAAGAGATGGAAGTGCTGAAGTGCTGAAGTGATGAAAGTGATGAATCAGATTTTTACAATGAGGTTGGAGGTAGAATTTTTCCAATGAGGTTGGAGGTAGAAGGAGGTGAGGCTGGAAACCAGGGGTTTATGACATGGAATGATGCATGGTTGAGGTGTTGAAAGCCTTTAAATACTTTATATGAAAAAAAACATTGATTTTCAGGTAAATCTGAAAAGTCTGATGTGAATTAAGTGGGTTTTTTTCATTCTTAATGGCGGGTTTCAAATAGAGGATTTGGGTTGAAACCCACCATTAAAAAATGGCAGGTTTGGTTAACTCTGATACGCCCTAAAAAAATTGATATATGAGACATAAGTTAATGATTTAAATTAACACATGAATATTATTGAAATAGATATCCAAAGAAATATTTCTAATATGTTTAGTTGATCTTGAATAATTGATATCATTGAAAAATGATTCCTATAATATTTTTTTTATCTCTCAGCCTTACATTCCTAAATGAAATAATTGCAAGAAAATTATTGAAAAACATCTCAAATACAATTTTTCATGGTTTCTTTTTATCATTTCACATATTATTATTTATTTATTTTTCATAATATGAATTTCCTGAAAACTTTCCTGTTTTTTTTTTTTTTTTTTTTTTTTTTTTTTTTTTTTTTTTTGTCCGGAATTCAATTAAAAGAGGTCATTTATTCAAAATGAACTGTCCTAATTTTTCTTTCACTTTTCAAATTTTTGAAAATAAATTTTATACATTTTAATTTTTTAAGACAGGCATTTAGGTGGTAATTAAAGTCTTGAAGTTTCAAGTATTTTTTTTTGGTTGATGAAGGCAAAGGATTTTACTTCCTTTCTGGTTTGAGGGACAAAAAAGGAACCATGATACAGGAAAAATTTGCACAAAAATTCTTGGAATAAGTCTTTACTTTGTGTATCTGGTTATTTCCACATTCTGTCCTTGTTTCTTTAGCCGCTGTTCCGGCCAGACCTCTGCACCAAAAGTTGTGGAACGTTTTCTGGAAAAAAATATTCTGAAAATTATTCCTAGATATGAAACCTATATCCCTCCCTTGATGATTTCCAGTAAATAATTTCAAAGGGATTTCAAGAAATATCTATCATTTCTGTTTTATCTTTCATTTATCAATAAAAATGTATGGCTGTTTTATGTAATCTTCATTTCTTCAGAAGTTCAAAACCCATCTCTTATAGGAGTGAAATCTGATTTTGAATGAGATCCTGGTGAGAATTAATTTAATTATAGAAGGACCAGAATTTAATTGAAAAGAGATATGATCCTAGTTCCTGAAAGATAATTTCATCATTATTACCAATTAATGTATTTTTATAAAACATTGGTAAAAGGACCATGGGTATGCTTGGAGAATAATTATTGATAAAAAGACAATGATTCTTCTCCAAATTTAAATTTGGGTGGGGTTTCTCATTAAGCCACATCTTTACCATCATCTAATCAGAGCTACTCAAGAAGGATAAACTCTAAATTAGAAACATAAGGGGCCATCAACCTGAAATACAATTGGTAGAAAGTCAAAATCCCAGGGTACAATAATTCCAAAAATATTACTAACCACATGCCATGAATGACTCCAAAACACTTGATTTTATCAAAAAATTCCTAAAATGATGCCAAAGGGGATTCATGGCCCCATTATGGCAGTTTATTTTCTGAAATCAAGTCTTTGGGGATGCCTTCCCACCCCAGGAAAGTGTGAAGCCTTTTAAAGGTTCAAAGGGATGTGTGGGGTTGGAGAGAATGCCATTTGATGGTTTTTTGGCCCCCCAAAGGCTTATAAAGATCAATCAAGGCCCTGGGGGGCTAAATTAAGGCCTCCAGAGCCCCTGCAGGGTCTGACTGGGGTATAATTGTTTTGATGATTCAAATATGGACACCAATTGAAAATATTTCATATGAAAAAATTCCATAAATATTGATTTTTTGCAAGGAATTCAAATATGACCTCAAACTTGGTAAAATAAGTTCATAAAATGTAAGAAAAACAATAAAAATAATGAAAAATCAATGTGCTTGCAAAAATTGAGATATATCCAGTTGAATATAAATACCTTTGTACCAAAAATACAAAAAACATTCAAAAATTTTAAAATACCTATTTAATGCTGGGAATTCAAAATTTTTGAAATATGCAAACAAAAATACAATCCAGTACATAAATAATTATAAAAAATACATATAACATACTTCTCTGAAGAAAATTCAATATTTGTGATGGAACAAGAATACCTTTGTTCCCAGAATAAAATGTAATATAAAACTACTCTATACATCTATTGAAAAAAGAGAATTCAGATATTTTGAAAAATTTTGTAAAAGTTTCATCAAGTAAAAAAATAAATATTTCAAATGCAAAAAATTGATTTATTTGAGTAAGAAATAAAATTTCAATGAGATTTAACTAAATTACCACAAAAATTAAAGAAAATAGAAATATGCCATATGCACCTGAAATATGAGGGTGATTCATATATTTTTAAATATTTTACTCATTGAATAAAATAATGAGAATAATGAAATCAGAAATTGAATTATTTGAATAAAAATTATTTTTTGTGATGGAATGTAGATACATTTTACCAAAAATAAAAAATATTCAAAAATTCCACATGAAAAATTTAATGAGAATTCTTTGATTATAATTGAGGATTAAAAAAGAAACCCAATCAAGTGCATGAATTATCAAAGAAATATCAAAATCTGATGTTTTTCATCAATCAATTTTTACATTTGCTTTTTTTATTTGTGTACTTGATGAAATCTTTGGTGAGATATTTCAAAAAATTTGAATTTACCTCATGAAATAGATACATGCAGAACTTTGGTTTTATGTTTGGTAGAATGGTATTTACGTTGAATTAGAAATATAGAATTTTCTTCAGAGAAATCTGTTTTTAAAATTTTATGTAATGGTAGATATTTTTTGGTATATTTCAAAATATTAAAATTTCCAGAATGAAATAGATATATTTGGAATTATTTTTTGTTTTTTGTTATGTTTGGTACAAAAGTACTTATGTTAAATTGAAAATATTCCATTTTGTGTAAACAAAATGACTTATTATCATTTTTATTACATTGAAAGAAGTTTTTTTTCCAAGTCTGAGGTTGGATTTGAATCCCTTGCAGAAATAGGATGCTTATCTAATTTTTAAATATTAAAGTTACTCAATTGGTGTCCATATTTGAATCCTCCAAAAATTTCGACCCCAGACAGACCCCATATGGGGCCTGGAGGCCTTAATTCAGCCCCCGGGGCCTTGATTGATGTTTATAGGCTTTTTAAGGCACAATAAACTATAAAATGAAATTTTAACCCACCCAAGGCACCAATTCAAACCTAAAAAAGTCCTCACACCTTCCTGGAGTGGGAAAACACACCAAAATGCTTGATTTTACCAAAAAAACTTCTATAATGACGCCAATGACACCTTTGGACATCATTTGCAATTTTATTTTAATAAAATTAAGCCTTTTTGAATCATTGGTGTGTGTTTAGTAAGTTTTTTGGCATGATTACAGCCTGGAAAAAAAATTCAATTTCAAGAACCTCACCATGAGTCCTCTTTGGAAATGAGTTTCCAAAAGGCTTTCTTTAGAACTGATCCTCACCTGAAAGAAAGTTCAGATCAATTATTCAAGGATTATTTCATATCAAGAAAATAATCAATTTTTTTATCAGGAATATAAAATAAATTTTGAAAGAAGTAGGGAAATCTAAAAACTGAAAATTGAATCAATCAGAGAGCTGATTGCTGGTAGCATATCATTTCAATATTTCATGTCTCCTATCAATAACATTCCTGGGAATTTATTCATTCAAAAATGATCCAAGGAAATTTAGGATTGTGATATTTATTTTTATCTCATCATTCACTTAAATGTATCAAAAAAAGAATCAAAAATTGATGAAAGATTAATTGAAAATATAAGAAAAACTGAATAATATCAAAAATTTAAAGTTTGTGGGAACGTTATAAACCCACAAAAATTTCTCAATCTCCTTTGTTTGAATGAGCCAGAAGACCCAAGAACTTTTTATTTGTGGTTTATGAAATATTAGGCTCATTTTTAATCAACATTGAATGCCCAAATTCTTGTGAAAAACAAGTATTTGGTCCTGATTTGTGCTATTCAGAAGGAGATTAGAGGACTGCCCAGGGAAAGAAGATCCAGTGAATCATAATTTATCAGGCAAAAAAATGGAGTAAACAAATTTTATTGACAATATTTTGAGATGTGTCAAATGGAAACTTATTGGAAATATTTCATCAAGATGAAAGGGGGTATCAAAATTCCATGTTTGTTGGATTTCTCTCATTTTCAGTTAGAATAAACTTGGCCAAGGGTAAATTAATTCCTTAAAAATTAGAAAATTGGTACCCCTACAGATAGGTTATTCAAAATGAATTAAAGAATTAGATCATATTATCCAAATAAATTCATGCATTATGAAAAAAAGAGCCTATCAGAGTTAGAAAAACTGCATTAGAAACCTGCCATTTCCTTGGCCAAAACTGCCATTAAAAATGGTGGTTTTCTGAAATACAAATACCACCTAACTCATGTATTTAAATATGGCGGGTTTCATGGAAGTGGTGGATTTCAAACACTAAATTCACCATTTATGCATCTTCATCCATTAAAATGCAAAACACACCCTCATCAATACAAATCTCATGGAATGTCAAAAGATCATCTTTGAAGCCTCTAAGGATGGTTTCATCCGTTGAGAAAATTCTCATCAGAAGGAGAAGGAGAAGAAGATGAAGATGAACATGAGAGGAAGCTATCATCAAACCAAGAGACTGAGCCAGATGACAAGATTCAGATCCAAGCAAAGTTCATCAAGAAATATCTCTCACTCCCTCCTAGCCTCCCTTTATACTCACCAAGCACAATGAGGACGCTGTCATTGTTGGTTAGCTAAAAATAGTTCCTGGACCAACTTCTTTCCCATCCCATCCAATGTCCAAGGAGCCACCACTTACCTCAGAGTTGAGGGACTTTCTCAATAAAATAAGGACTACAATTGCAGACGTGAGCTCCAATAAATTACACCAACTATCATCCAATTTATTGATCAATCAATACTCTTTTGATTCAATCACTTCTAAAGTAAAAACCAAGCTTAATCAGCTTGATAATAAACTCAATGTGTGTATTTTTTATTATATTTTATTCTCCCTCCACCTCTATGGATCATTTTTTTGTTATCTTGTTGCTATAAATGAGCTTTCTCCTGGTTGATGGCGTATCAGGAGCTCAATATTCTTGCAGAAAATTGCAAATAGGACTCAATCAGATCAAATGTGCTGAAAATTTTGCAAGAGGATTGGAATGATGCCAGTTGGTAACCATGTTGACAATTCATGCCATCTCCACTCCTCAAAAGCATACTTATCCTCAATTCACTTTTTCAAGACTTACACATCTCAATCAACTCTTAATCTATTGAAATCTACTTCATCATCCACAAAGATCATCCCATTGTTGAATCATCAAACTTGACCAACAAATGCCATGAATCCATCATCCTGGGAATGGTATCAAATTTGGGGATCATCAAACTTGATACTGAGATTGAGATCCAGCTCCATCCTGGTCCAGTACAACAAAAACACGGTGCACCTTTGATGATGACAAAAATTGTCAGGAATGGGTACCCATCCAAGGAGCCTGAAAATAATATCAGTTCCTTTGGTCTTGATCAATCCAAAATGTCTTTATTCCAATCAATGGGCTTCTTAGTCAAATAAATCAACCTCCAGTTCAAAAACCCTTGGATTGATGATGAATAAAGCCTGGTGGAAAAACTGGTCATCTCCAATGAAGAACTCTTGGAGGCCTTACTCTCCTCCCCATAGTCCTTCCCTTCCAATCCTTTGTCCCCTTACCTTCTCACTCTCAATCACTGCATAGGGACTTTTTTTTCTGGGGGGGGGGACTTGATGATCTTGGTTGAGCTCTCTCCCCCTCCTACCATCTTGTCCATAAAACCAATACATCCCTTGACATCCTCAGACTCTCTGAATTGTCTCTAGAATCTCTCCATTTTTTTTGTTTATTGTTCTTCTTCTTTGATCTCTATTTCTATCTATTGCTTTGAAATAAGTGAAATAAAAATAAAAACTTTGAACTGTAAGATAAGAGATTTGATTTTCAACCAATAAAATTGAAAGATTTGGTTTTTCAATCCATTTGACTACACTATTTTATCATCCTCTCCCTTCCCAGTGGATTCAACAACCCTTGAGACCATGAGAGAGAGATGAGGAGTCTCCTTACATCCGTTTGATTTCCATAGTAGTCACTCAATTTGGTGATCCTCTCCTCTCCCCCCCTCCCCCACTCAGATAGAAAAAAAAGATTGTCTTGGATAACTCTCAGCCAGATCCCGAGTGGCTGTCTTGGAAGATCCAGCCATCATATGTGTGTGTGCAGCTCATGGACTTGCTGCGGCCACCACTTGGACTATCTGGCTGAGGGGAGAGGGGGAGGTTGACAAGAATTGAGAGATCTAGGGAGCGGTGGTGGTGCATTGCCAAGCAAGTTTGGGTGGGAAGGGGTCAGATCAAGCTTGGCCAGCTCCTAGCTAGGGGTGTCTCATGATTGAGTTTTTCAGCCCATTAGAGCTGATTTACTTGTAGATCTCTTGGGCCCAGGTCAAGATTGGCTTGAAGTAGATCAACACCCAGGTTGTTTTCATTTAAATCATCATCATCATCAGCTATGAAAACGTCAGTGTTGTAAACAAAATGAATGACCAGCAGTGCATGGACTGTTTGTGTTGGAAAAGAGCCATGACGGCCCATGTCCCTATTCAAAGAAAAGCTCAAGCTTAGAAGGAGAAGATATACTCCTGGGATTTGAGATATGGTGAAGAAAATCAGATATTTAGGTTTTGTTTTTTTTCTTTTGACAATACAGCCATATTAATATTGTTAGAATACGGCCTTGACAAGATGGAAAAGAGAGAAATCAGAGGGAAGGATGATGCCAGAGAAAGCTACAGTCTGACTCAAGGGAGTCCAGAAGGGACCAGATTCAGGAGGTCTTCAGGAACTGGGCCCAGATGAGGAAGGTGAAATCTGATCACTTTTCATTCAGTGGATCAGAAAGAAGGAGCATTTATGGACAAATAAGGAACCACAAGTTGGGACCTTTGAAAAGTAAGAATATTCAATAAAACAGGAGAGGTGGTAAATGGTTGAGACAGGAGGTTTAGCAAGAGAATCACATGGGCTAAGGATGGTGAAATTTGAGTATCAAGATCCTGTGAAATGTTTAAGGTAAGGTGGCAATTAGACTACAATTACCAGACATAAATAATAATAACAATGAGGCCTGGGTAAATCCAAGTATCAGGAAATACATAGTTGGTTGGGAAAGCTAAGGGTGTCACAAAAATACAAGAATAATACTGATAAGATGTTGTTGAGACAGAATATAAGTGCCCCAATCATGCAAGATGAATAATCAAGTATAAGAGCGCTGAAAGAGGGTGATGAGTGGTGTAAGATTCCAAACGGTGCTAGGCCATGGCAGTTCTGTGGAGGGGAAAGGTGCAGTTTAGGCTGCCCTTCTGAGCGTTAAAAAAATATTTAAATGTAACCAAGGTCAAGGTCCAGAACTTTTCAGTGAGGAATCAAGTAGTAAGAATAAAGTTTGATAATAGTCGGTAGCAATGGAACAGCACTATCTAAGGCAAGATTACATGGGAGATATTTGAACAAAAGAAGTTTAAAGTTTGTTTTAAATTTCAAAAGAACAAAGCTGTTGTATCTAACAACGCCCACAAGCTAATAACTCTTTTTGTCAGCAGAAGATTGGGAATGATCAACTCAAACACCAACCAACCTCCAGGTTCTCAATGAACCCTCCCAAATCTCTGCAATCAAGCACTTCAAGGGTACCAGATAACTGAGGGTGGTTGTACAAGACAAAGCACAATGTTTTGAGAAGCTTTAAAAGCAAACAGAAAACCAATTTGAACAGGGATAAACTCAACACTTCTCAAGGAACTCAAGATTAGGCTGGCAGAATGAAACTTTGAAAAATAACAGAAGTATAAAACTCCAGGTTTTAAGCTTAATAAAACCTCTTCAATCAAACATGATTGGCTCCAGAAAGATGATCAAAAAAAATCAAGACCAGTATGGTCAGAGGAAGGAATCACAGAGTGGTGTAACACACTCTAGAGTTCCAACAGAAAGAATTCTCTTCAACCAGCAAGGCTATTGGTTGGTGATAAGGATCAGGCCTCAGAGGGGCAAAGATTCAAGATAAAATGGATCAGGGGGCAATAAAAAGATATACCCAGGATAATGATTATAAATTAAAATGATAATGGGGGAAGACATATGCACACACTCTCATGGATGATTTTTAAAAAAGTATGGGAGAGCCCCCCCTTTTATGGGCCATGGGTCCCTGTAGAATATTTACAAATGATGACACAGATAGAGTTGAAAAAAACAATTAATTTTTTTTTTGATTTGATTTTGATCACAAGAAAAACAAAAAAGACAGAGCTGAACAGGAACAGAGAGATACCAACCGGGGCCAATGATGGCTGTGGGTGATGAGTAGCGGATGAGAACCCCGCGGTCAGGGGAATTCAGGAGGCGCGTGCCTTGAGGATAAGAAACAGCGGCAGTGGTTGCCGCGGTGATTGGATGGGATGAGGGATGACCAGTAGTTGGATGACTGGTGAAGAGAGAGGAGAGGTGAGATTGGTTGTGGGAACAACTGATTGGGTCAGGTGATGAAGGTTGTTCCCATGACCAATCTTGCGCAGAGGATTGGGAAGCTATGGGGGGGGGGCTGGTCATGAGGTTGGAGGAGAACCGGGAGCAAAGAAGGCGTGATGAAGTATTGGTCAATCATTTTGTTGCGGGTGTCAGGAAGTCTGGGCTTGAGTCTCACATCATGCTGGCAAGCTGTTGATGGCTTGATGGGATATCATGAGTTTGAGTTTTTGGATCTAAATACAGTTGAAGGATGGGATTGATTGGATGATCTTCTGATTTGAGTAGCTCATCATCATCCAAACCTTCCTCTTGATTGTAGAGATTTGTGCAAGTCAGAAAGGGATAGGGGGATTTGATTTTGGGATGGAGAGCAATGAGTTTGATGACTTCCATTGCCGTCAACATCAATGGCAATTTTGGTCCCAGCAAAGGTCAAGCCAAGCCAAGCCAGTATGAGTGATGGGTAAGATTGAGCCAAGTGGGTTTTTACCTGCACATTTGGCAAACCAACAGGCCAAAGCAAAGAGGACAAGGATTGAACACAACACCTGGGGAGTTGGACACCCCAGGGACCCATCCCTAAAACGCTGGGAGATGGGGAAGCTGGAGGATCTCAACGCTGAATGAAGCTGATTCAGGAAAAGGAATTTGATTTTTTTTTTTTTTTTAAAAAAAAAGATTATGAAAGATAGCTAAAAAAAATCATAAAAAAAATCTAAAATTTTCAGCACCTCTCCTGAGGTGTCCAGTTTTGGTCACCACAGCAGACATGGAGATGAGGTCTAAAACTCAACAAATATCACCAAGTACCATTTGAGATTGGGAGTTGTGGTCAAGCTGGTGGCAGAAGTTAATGAGGGATTCTTTGGCTTGATTTGGATGAGGATAGTAGATTTTAGGATTGGGAATATTCTACGTTGAAAAATGGGAGATGTAGTTTTTGAGGGAGTGAGAGGTGAGGCCTGAGTTGGCTTTATATACATTATTAAAAAAAACCCACTTATTTTTTGGGTAACTCTGACACCCCTTTTGAAAAATAAGATTTTTTTAATGGCTGGTTTGAAATGGCAGATTTGGGTTGAAACACTCCATTAAAAAAATGGCAGGTTTGCTCACTCTGATACACCCTAATAAGAAAAATGATAAAATATCATTTTATTTGCACAAAATGGAATTTATCCAGTGGAATATGAATTAATTTTTACCAAACATGAAGAAATGCTAAATATGAATACTCAATGAGAATGGTTCAAATTTTTCCAAATTTTTCAACAAAAATATCATCAAGTGAAAAGATAATTAAAATAAAGATGAAGAAAGATTTATTGAATGAAAATTCAAGATTTATGATGGAATTTAAATGAACTTTTATCAAAATTAAAAAAATATACAAATTGCAAAAATATCTATTTCATGAAGAAAATTAAAATACTTTGAAATATCTTAAAAAAAGCTTCATAAAGTGCAAAAATAAAAAAATTTAATACAAAAAATTAATTTCTTTCATTAAGAAGTGATATTTCCAGTGTTATGTAAATACCTTATACCAAACATATAAAAAAATATAAAAATGCTACATATGCCTATACTCCAAGGGGATTTCAAATATTCTGAAATATTCAAAAAAATAGTTGATTGAGAAACAGAATAATGAAAATCAAAATAAAAAATTAATTTCTTTAAATAAGGATAAATGTTTCTGATTAAATATAAATACATTTCAACTAAAAATCAAAAAAATTCAAAAATTCCAAATAGAAATATTAAGAAAATATTGATTCAGAGGAATAAATATACTTTCAAAGGTAAAAAATCAACTCCATCAAGTGCAATAATGATCAAAGAAATATAAAAATCTAATGTCTTTAAATAAATAGAAATCAAGCATTATTTTTTTCTCATAATTGAAGAATTTCTTTTTAGGACTTTTAAAATTATTTGAATTACTCTCTAAAGCATGATATCTGTATAATTTTGAATAATTCTTCAAATTAGATACAAATTAATCTAAATCCCATCATAAATGTCAAATTTTATTCAATTAAAAAGGAAATTTTGATTTTTCTCTATTATTCTTGAACTTGATGAATTATTTATTGAAAAATTTCAGGATATATTAATCCTTCCTATTTAATAGTTTTTGGTACAAAATATTCTATGTTTTATTTTCATTTTTTCAAAAATAGTATAAATATTCCACTGGAAATTTTAATTTTTACTCAAATAAATAATTATTTTTTTTATTACTCTGGCACTTAATGAATTTTAAGTTTTGATCTTCAATTAACCCACCTGGCCCACACTTGCATCTCCAAAACATTGCTATGAAATTATGATAATCAAATCAGTCTGGAGCTTGAGTCAACTTCAAACCCTCCATTGACTGTAAAGAAACCTGAAATGCTAACTCCTTGGTCTTCTTGACAGCTGAAATAAGAATTTGAAGAACCCCCACTACACTAATTCAAACAAGCCTTAAATAGTTGCCAACACTGAAACATGAACCTAACCATCCTTCTACCCATTAAAAGAAGAAACCTCAAGGCAAGGTCCCCTGATGCTCATAAAAACACAGATTAAAGCTCCCAGTTACTTGGTTTCTATAAAAAAAATCATCTTAATTTGAAAAAATTTGGACTTATTGACTGCGGATTTATCTAAACAACATTCCTTGCATCAAAAATAAAAAAAATACCCTTTGTCAACCTTACCACCAATATTACTTGGGCAAAACCCTCAAACTTACCAATCCTGAGTTATCTAAACCAGGAAAATTTGATCCAAATAAAATCACAAGCTCCCATCATCCTTACAAAAATTTCTAGAGACCCATCCCATCACCTTCTTCACCTTTCTTCATTAAATACTCAACCCTCCAAAAACCACTCAGTCCTCAATTGCCTGTCAACATCTGGTATCAAATCAAACAAATAGCATAGTTACTGACCTTGTAGTTGAAAGGTCCCCTTAATCAAATTTGGTCTACCCAAATCAGATCATCCTTTGAATCATGATGACCTTACAATTCAGGAAGAAATAAATAAGATGGATGCTTGAGAATCTTCTCTTGAACAAAAGCAGTGGAATCATTTCTTGGGATAATTTACCAATTCTCAATCCCAAGCCTGAAATCAATAAAAAACTAAACTGGCCTTAAATTGCTTGTAAAAATACTGAAAAACAATTTCTTGTTTTCTGATCACCTGGTTTGAATTTGCTGTTTCTGAACACCAAGAGAAAGGTTTTGGTCTGCTTCTTTGTTCCATTGAATTGATTTTTTCCCTCCCCTTCCCTTCCCTTCTTCTTGTTTGTTTTTGTTTAAAATACCATCTTGCCTTCTTCCACTTGAATAGGGCGTATCAGAGTTAAGAAAACATTCCATTTTTTAATGGCAGTTTTCAACTAAAATCTGCCATTAAAAATTAAAAAAAACCACTTATTTACATCAGAAATTTCAGAGTCACCTGAAAATAAATGGGTTTTTTCAAATAAAGTATTTAAAGGATTTCACTGCTTCAACCACAAATCATTCCACATCATCATCCCTGCTTTCAAACTCCAACCTCATTCAAAAAATTCTACCAACAACATCATCCAAAAAAATTGATTCATTGCTCTCATCAATTCATCACTCTCATCTCTTCCTATCCGCTTTGCTTCATGACTCTCACCACTTTAACACTCTCATTTATTCATCACTCTCATCACATTATTGCTTTAATCACATCCATTATCTCATCACTTCATTGCTTCATCCAAACTGGCTCTAAATTCCCTCCAACTATGATGCTTTCTTTGAATCCCAAAATGAAAAAAAGTTGGCAAACCTCCATCCTCTAAGGTTAATGTGTATCCCCTGATGGTGAATGAACTGAAGCATAAAACCAAAGGTAGGCTGGATCTTTTTATTAAAAAGATGCTGGAGCAATTAAAGAAATATTGAGCCAATTACAAAAAATCCCACTCAATGTCCACCTCCAGTGGATTTGATATTAATAAATCTGATAAAGCCAAGGGAATCAACTCAGTGGCTGTGAATTTGGACTTCATTTGTCCTTTTTATATTCATATGGATGAAATATTTGGAAAGAAAGCCAAAATCACCTTTTGGCTGCCTTTGATGCCCATAAAACCAATTCAGTTGATGCTGAGGACTTTGCTGTGGATGCTCAGACTAGCAATGATGATCCTGACAAAAACTATGAGTGGGCCTAATCAGATATGGAGGAGGATATTCCAACACAACCAGCTCCAATAATGTCTTAGTTGGCATTGATCAATGATTCAAACCCTTCCTTTGACCCTTAACTTCCTTCTTTAGATTGCTCTCTTCCTGGGGTGGAAGAACTGGAAAACTTGGCCAATAAGGAGGATCTTATTCCTGTATCCACATTGCCATCAACATCTGCTCAAGAAAGGAACCAAGTTCTTTCATCTTCTGTCTGGTTAATCCTGACTGATTTAGAGGGTACTAGAAAAGACTCATCTGTTTCTGAATGGCCCAAATCTCAAGCCAATGGGGCCTCCCACATCCCCTTCAAATGAGAGTGACAACGCTTTCAAACAAACCTCCTCTAAAAAGGTAAAGCACAAGGCCTCCAACTCCATCAAAATAAACCTCAATAGCTGTCAAAAGAGCAGAAAAACTTCAAATTTTTCTGGCTTTGAGGATATTGTTGAGAAGCAAGATTCAAGTAAGTGCATTGATTGATTCTCCTTTCTTTCAAAATCAAGCTCATTCCTATTTCCCTCCAAAAAACAGTGAAATAAAAAATTGAATTGGAAAAACTGCAAAAAGTAGAAGTGGGATCATCAACAGGCTATTGATTCTCAAAAGCAGAGAGCCAAGAGTTTGGATTATCAACAAAAATTGGATGCAGAGTGGAAATTGAAACAGGCAGAGCTTGATTTTCAAAAAGATGAAAAGGAGAAGGATTGAAATGTAGAGTGACTCAAAAAGGTGAGGGAACAACTGGCCATGGAAATAAAATATAAGATAACCATAGCCATGGCATGTTTTGGAAGAAGTAGAACTGTGGAAGAAAGAAAGGAAATTAATTGATTGCTTGGCTTTTAAATAAATTCACTTTGATAAAAATATTGTTTTTTTTTTTAAAAAAAAATATTTTTTGAGTAAAAAAAAAATTGAGACTATTTTTATTCCACCAATAATGAATTATTTTTTTATTTTTATTTACATTTTTTTACTGGAGTATATTTTGCCGCTGGCCAAGTACTTGAAGGTGTATCTAGTGGTTTTGTTGATTTGAATAGACATTTCCATCCTTTTATGAGTGGCATTCTCCACAGCAGTAAAAGTACAGTGCTTGCACCTATTTGCTGCCCAAACCACTTTTAAAATACCGTTTTGTTTAAAATCAATATCAAAACCCAAGGAAGGAAAAATAAATTCCATTGGTTTCTTGATATTCATCCTCTTTTTCAATAATCTTTCCATTGCATTTTTTTGTTGGAACCACCAGTAAAAATTAATAGGAAGAGATGTCACCTTTTTAATATGAGGAGAGTTGTAGAAGTAATTGGAGGTGAAGGTGATTTGGGGGGCGCAGTCAAAAGAAGTGAGGCCAGATCCAAATTCCAAAGCAGAGAAGGAGGGGATGTTGTTGTCCATCATTGTTTCACAGTTGGAATCATGCGCCAGTCTGGCTAATTTTTGGAAAATTTGGACTAGGATTTTTGAGAATTTGTCCAACCTAAGGTTAAGGAAAGTATACTCTTGAGAGGAAAATTGAATGAAAGCTTTATTCGAATATTGTAAAAATAACTCAGAGGGTTGGATAAATTTTTGCAATCCAATTGCCCACATTTTTACACCCCAAGATCTTGAGGGACCAACAGTGTTGAAAAATTCTTCAGATTGGTGAACAAAATTTGTCACAAAGTTGATTTCATTTCTTCTCTTTTTCAGAGAGCTCATTCAAAGGGATATATTCAATTGTTGCAACAGATAGTTGCAATTGGATTGGTCAAGAAAATCCACTTTTCCAACAGTGAAGAAATGGAATTGTTTGATCTTCTGTTTGGCCTTTTCAAACTCTTCGGGGGAGGGTTTTTGATTTTCATTTTTGTTTTTGGTAGGAATAGCAGGGTAAAAATCCAAAGTTTGCAGTTTTTTTCTAGACAATACAACATTTTTGTTAAACCCCTCTTCAGCCACTTCCAAAGTGATTTCAGATTCTCTCATTTGGGCCCTCTTTCTCCAAAAACCCCTCTGCTTTAAACTCTGCTTCCCACCTCTTTTTATGTTCTTCAACACATATCCTTCTATCTTTTTCCCTCACATGCAATTACTTTTCTTGGGGTGAGGATCAAGAAGGGATTTGATTGGTTGTATAAAATTTGTAGCACAGTGGGAGAAGCATTGGTAATGCAGAAAAAGGGCAGGAATCAAATGAACAAGCAGTCAAAATCAGTTTTTCATTGCATGAAATAAAAAAAAAATACAATAGAAAAAAAATCATCAGCCATGTTTCAATAATTGTGGAAGAAAAAAAACATAGAAAAATAAATAGTGGTAAATGATGATAACCAAAAAAAAAGCAGGTGGTGGGTGAGGCCAAGGATCATTTGATCAATTGAACAGTCTGAGCAAGGTGGGAAGTGGGGGAGCAAGAAGGGTGGGGTGATGGATTGTTTTATCAATTGATCAAACTGAGAAAGTCAAATGGCAGGGGAGCAAGGAGGGTGGGGCAACTGAGCAAGGAGGGGGGGTTTATCGGGTGGGACACAGGGAAGGTGGGAGGAGGAGGAATGACACAACTTACTGGAGCAAATGTTGGAGCAGGGGTACCTATTGATTAATGGAGGAGGAGGAGGAAGAGGAAGAGGAGGAGGAGGTGGTGTCTGTCAGTTGATCAATTGAAGGGAGGAGGAGGTGGGCACTAACAGGGGTGAGTGATTGACCAATGGGGGGCAGAAGCGGTAGGAGGAGGACAAGGGGGGACTTTGAGGTGATTGGCAAGGAGGAGGAAGGAGTGTACCAGTGGTTGGTGAGGAGGAGGAAGGAGGGGAATGGTGGTTTGGTGGGGTGAGGTGGGTGGTTTGGAGGTTTTTCTTTGGTTTTTTCTAAGTCCACCAAAAAAAAAATATATCAAAAACCATGATTCAGCAAAGGATTCTTTGTTGAAAAACAAAAAACAAAAAATGAATTTGATGTGAATTTTTACCAATTCAAAACAGCATGCTACTCATCAAAGTGAGCCAGTGTGAGGGGTAGAATCCACTCTCTCATGGCAGCAGATGAGACAGGGATGACTTGAAGAGTATTGGGAATATTTTCTTCAAATATTTTTTCCCATTCATCTTTGATGTTGGTCAGAAGGTTGTGAAGGATTACACAACTGATAATCTGGTTGATGAGGATCTTCATGTATTTGTAATTTTTTAAGCTGGTTTTGCATTTCCCTTAAGCTGGCCCATCTTCCTTTCAGGATTCCTATAGCTTGCTCAATCCAAACTTGTGATTGGGAAAAATGATAGTTGAAATCAGTTTTGGATTGCTAATTTGATGGAAAATTGCACTATAATGGAAAAACATATTTCCTGCTAGCATAAGCTGAATCAGCCAGAAGGTATTGATCTTGGTCAAAGTGGTTCTCTGTTTTTTGGGAAATCTGCATCCAATCAAAAACATATTAATTGTGACAAGAACCTGGAATGCCAGCATGGAGTGATATGAACTTCTTGTTGGTATCACAAACAAGTTGAAGTGAAAGAGAGTATCTATCCTAACCAATTAATCATATTTGGCCAGTGTTTTATCAAAGTTTTTTTCAAATTCTTTGGAAAAGAAATGAATCAGTTGCCTTTTTTTCTGATCAAAATAGTGGTTGCCATTTAGCTTGGGTTTTTGACTCAAGGGGATAGTGGTTCTATCAACAAAACCAATGCAACCAGGAAAGTCTTTGGTCTCCATTACTTGAGACATCTCCTTGCATTCTTCTTTGGTTGGCCAAAAAAGGATTGAGAAAGGGAAAGATAGGATAGAAATCATGACTCTTTTGGTGTATAAGTTAATGGTTCCATAAACAACTGAGAATAGATTTTCTTATTGATGAATTGCTGATCCATTTCAATTTGATCCCAATCTAAAAAGAGAAATGGCCAGTTGGATAGCTGGATTGCATTGAGGATTCCAAGAATTGTTCTGGAAGATGTGGTGGTCTTCAATCATCTCCAGAAGTTTCACGAATGAAGGCAATAAAGTTTGGAACAGTTGCTGGAAGTTTAAGTCAGCGAGTAGATGAAGCTTTTGCCTTTCATACATAGGTTTGTGGAGAGTGTGTCTTCTTGTAACCATTTATTGATTTTAAAATAAAGAATTCAAAGCCAATCAAGGTTATTCCAAATTGGAGTCTGAATAATAGTCAAATAATAAAAAAATTCAGTAAGCTTTTTTGTGTTTTCAACTTGTTGCAGAGAATTTTGATTGGACACGTTGAGAAAGATGGTGATGTGATGTGGGGTGATGAGATAATGATGGGATTTGTGTGCTGTGATGTAGATGTGAAACAATTTATATGAAATGTGTGTGATAGGATAGAGATGGGGATGGTATAGATTTGGTGAGTGATAGAATTTGAATTCCAAAGTTTGTTTTCTGAAGAATAAAACCAGACTGAAAGAAAATACAATGTCAAACTTAAAAGGAAATAAAATGACAATTAGAAAATAAAAATAGTTACCCCGGTTAGCAATGGAATTGATGATATATAGCAATCAGAGAGGCTTAGTAGATATCAAAGAAGTAAAAGACAGGACACAAGATGAAAAACTAAAAATAACAAATAAGCTTCATGATTGATGATATTGAGGTGAACTCTTCTCTCACAAAATGAATAAACAGCCCATTTGAGTTTACTAAGAGAGTTTTGAGAACCTAGAAGTGTGACAGAGGTTTGAAGACCTAGTGGAGTTGATAGAGGTACAAGGACCTAGTGAAGTTGATAGAGGTCTGAGGACCTAGGATTGAATATTGATTTGAAGCAAAGTTGGTATTGATGGTTTAGATTTGAGGTCAAGAGTTTGAGAGAATAGGAAAGAAGAAAATAAGAAAAGTAAAGAAGAAAAATGAAGTAAGAAAAGAAATAATAATAAAGGAAAATTGAGAATTGGAAAAGTGGAGGAGGATGGATGATTGGGAACTGGGAAGAGATGATGAAGAAGGAAGAGAAGAACGGATGGGGAGATGGCTCTGACAGTCCTCAGTTGAATGGGAAGTGAGGAAAGCAGACTAAGAGGAGAGGACTTCATAACTGGAGTATTCCCATCAGGTTAAGAGAGCGCGGAGTCAAGGTTGAGCGGGACCAGAGTTCTAACAGTGAGTTGAAGGTCCGGATTGATTTTTTGCATGCAATGGGATGTGTGTGATGTGATGGAAAGGCAAAGCAACTGAGATGAGATGTGTGTGATACAATGCATTTTCCAAGGTGCAGGTGGAGGTTTGGATGGGTTTTTTGCATGCAATGGATGGTGGATGGATTGTAATGGCTGGTTTGATGTTTGAAACCCACCAATTCCATGAAACAGGAAATTTGAAATACACCAGTTAGGGGGTATGTGTTTCTCAGAAACCCGCCATTAGAAATGGCGGGTTTGGTCAAAAGAAACGGTTGTTTTCTAATGGTGGTTTTTCTAACTCTGATACACCCTAATGTTTTTTGATTTTTTCATTCAAATCCAAATTATCTCAATTAATTCCTCCCATGCCACCCTGAGTCCTCTTAGCTCAAAGAAAGGTCAAAAAAAATTCAACAAGCAAAAAGGTGATTGGATAGAATCTTACATAGTGTGAGGCTCTTGGGGGTCAAATTGAGAAAATATTTTCAAAAAAATGTCCCCAATTCTTTAGTAATAGTCAGATATCATTACTGGATTAAGGATTTGATGTGATCAAAAAATTTGGCACAAGGGTAGTTCCCTTGAAAGGAACTTGTGGCATTAATGTCTTATAGGAAATTTGGAGATATTTGGAGCTAACTGAATTTATTGAAAGGCTCTGAATTTTTGATAAAATTTGAAGATGGGATTTCATTTCTTTTTAAATATGGATAGATGGGTGCAAGTAAAGTGGTGAATTTAGACTAAAAAATGTATGAATGGAATCAATGTATTGAATGAGAAAAAAAAGAGCAGGCAAATGATTTCCATGATTAAAAAAAAGTGGAATCCTGTCTGTGGTGTGACCTAATGGTTGAGAAATTCCAGCTACATGGCTGGGGAAAATTTATTGCCTTTTTTCTAGACTTTCCATCTGTAAAATTTACATCATAATCATATTTAGACAAAGCCATACTAGCAAAAATGATTAGAATAGGATATTCATATTCAGGGTTGCATTTACCAGCTTTTTCTAGTCCAGCTAGTTTGGCCTTGGTAAAGCAAAAGAAGGAGAGGATTTCAATACATTTTTCTGATTTTTTTGGGTGGTATTCTAATTGAAATAAAAAAAGGACGGGAGAGGAAGAAGTGGAAAGGGGTGAAGATGCAAAAGGATTAATCAGTATTTGCGGGTAATATGAGATTGGAAAACATCTAAGGTCCCAAGCTGAGAAATTTTATATTTCTATTTATTTTTTTAAAAAACAATCTTTTTTCATGTGTGAAGGAAATGGAAAGAGGAATGAATTATCAACCTGATATCAAGAAAATTGGCCAAGGTCTTGAGATAGAAAGTAGCAAAATGAGTGATTATTGAGAGTTAGATGGATTGGATGGGGATGAATTGGGTTTAATTGGCCACAATTTGAGGGATAGAGATTCTGAGGAGCCTCCTTAAAATCAAAAGGGAGTATGAGATAATTTTTGAGGGATGGATATTTGGTGGGGATATTGGTTGGTGAAGCAGATAGGACAAGGGCAGGTGCAACCAATTATGGAAATAAGATCATTATTTTGAGTATGTGCTTGAAAAATTTGAAGTCCCAGAGGGCAGAGTGAAATCAGATGATTGTTTATCTCCAGCATAAAGGATGAGGCTAAGTATTCAAGGAATACCTACTAGATTTCTTTAGCTGTTTTCTGCTATATTTTCTGCTTATGGACTTGGCTGTTAGATGAAGTGAAGCCCATGATTGGTACCATGCCAACACATTTGGACTTGTAAAAGATGCAGAGTGGGATTATTTGAGTGAGTGATGGTTGATGAAATGTCAATTTGAGGATGGAGTTTTTTGCAGTTGATTGATTTTTAATCAAATTTTTGATGTTTGAAACCCATCTATTTGAAAAATACCAGTTAGGGGGTATGTGTATTTCAGAAACCTGCCATTGAAATGGCTGGTTTGTTAAAATAAATGGCTTTTCTAATGGATTCTTTTTTTAAATCTGATTAATCTTATTCAAAATCTCTTCATGAAATAGAAATATTAATCACTTTTATATAATTTTCTATTTTTGGTACAAACATATTCACAATCCATCAAAAATCTTGAATTTCTATTGGAGAATTCTGTTTTTCCTATTTTGTAGGGTAATTTTGTACTTCATGATATTTTTTTTGGAATTTTCAAAATTTTTTAATCCACCTCATAAAATATGTATATTTGGTATTTTTCCATGTTTTTTTTAAGTTTAATACAAAGGTATTCATATTCTAACAAAAAAAATAATTTTATATACAGGAAATGAATTTCTATTGTTTTTTTTCTACAGGAAAAAAGTTTTTTTTTTTTCAAATTTGACCTCAAATTTTGATTCCTTAAAAAAACGCATATTTATTGTATTTTTACATGTCAAATCAACTCAAGTGATTTTAATATTAGATTTTCAAAAGAATTGCACTCCAGACAGACCCCAAATGGGGTCTGGGAGCCTTTTTTTAGCCTTACCAGACCTTGATTGAATTTTAAAGGGGTTTAGGGACCAAAAGCATCCTAAAATGGTGCTTTCTACCAATGCAGGAACTGATTAAAACCTCAAAAAGGTGGGCCAAACCTTGATTGTCTGAAATTATGCCTTTTTTGTATTGGAACAACTTTTTGAGGTTCACGCATTATTTGGGGAGGGAAAACACAACAGAAGCTGTTAATTAGTGAATAAATTACTAATATCACACCTTTTCTTCAAAAGGCATGAATTTAGAAATAAAATACCAAAATCATGCCTTTCTTCAAAGGAGGGAATGGATTTAGTAATTTTGAAGGCATGATTTTTTCCTGGGACAATATAACTTTTTAATCAAGGAATGTGACAGACCATAATTTTAATTTTTGAAATTGGAATCCTAACTTAAAATGGATTATAACTATTTTCATTTATTTAGTAAGAAACTGTGCATTAAACATAAGAAGGAATTTGTGAATATTTCTAAATCTAACCATATGCATCTTGTAAATAAAACAGTGCCAAGATCTGAAGTTGAAAACTCTCACATAAAATAATAATTGATGAGCTAAATTTAAGGTATATAAATATTAGGGCATATCAGATTTAGCAAATCCAAAATGTTTTTTAAACAAAACCGCCATTTTCAATGGCGGGTTTCTGAAATACACATACCTCCTAACTGGTGTATTTTAAAATTGCGAATTTAAAACATCAAACCCGCCATTTATGCACCATCATTCATCCACCATCCATCCACACCTCCACCTCAGCAAATCCATACCAACCACCTTTGAGCGCTACAGGGATCTTCCTGGTTCTGCCTATTCAATTGTCTTGGTGAAGACTAGCTCCCCACCAACCTTCTCCTCCTCCTCCTCCTCCAATTCCATCCGCTCCCAATTGATTTTGGTGAGTGCCCCCCCTCCTCCTCCTCCTCTGCCGCCGCCTGCAATTTATCAATTGCGGCGAGTATCCCCCCTCCTCCTCTGCCACCACGCGCAATCAATCGATTTATTTCCAGAGGTCTCCTCCTCCACCAACACCTGCAATTGATTTATTGATTGCGGGTTGCCTCCTCCTTCTCTTCTGCCACTGCCTGAAAACAATCAATTTATTGGCTGCTGGTGGTCTCCTCCTCCTCTGCAGCCAAAAATTGATTGATTGATTGTGAGAGGCCTCCTCCTCCTGCTCCTCCTCTGCCACCGCCCAAAATTTATAAATTGATTTCTGGAAGGTTCCTCCTCCTCCTCCTCTTCCCGTGGCAATCAATTGATCAATTGCGGTGGCCTCCTCCTCCTCCTCCTCTGCAGCCGCCATAAATTGATTGATTGATCACTGGCGGCCTCCTCCTCCTCCTCCTCTTCAGCCACTTGCAATCAATCAATTGATTCCCAGCGGCCTCCTCCTCTGCCGTGGCCCGCAATTGATTGCAGTGAGTGCCCCCCTCCTCCCCCTTTTCCTGAGACTGATATTTTTTTCTTTAGGGGTTGCTTTTGGTTTCAAGTAAGTCTTTTCTTTTATTTTTTTGGTTGTATTTTGTGGTATGTTGTGTGGGTCACTCATGCAATTGTTTATTTGGATTTTGGTTTAACACTTAATTTTTTGTTTTCATCCCATCATGGGTCACCAATGATCATCACATGACTGACCATGTTTTTTTATTTTTTATGGTTGGGATCATCAACAGGTATATTTTGTTTTGTGTTTGTTTTTTAAAATTTTTGATCATCTAACTTGATGATAAGGTTAATAATGACAGTTTTTTATTGTTTGGATTTTGTTATAGGTTGTCTGTAAATTATTTCCAATTTTTTTTTGACACTATGCAATGCAACCTCATGTTTGAACCCTTGTTATTTCCACAACCTTCCTTCTTCTAAAACCCCAATTCTTCTTCCATGACCCTCAAAATTTTATAAGACAATTGAATCCCTTCTTGATCCTCACCCCAATTAAATTATTTGGATGGGAGGGATCCAGATGAGATGAGATTATTTGATAAAAATAAAGAGACATGGAAAGAATAGGGCTTGCAATCTTCACAATTTGATGCAAGAATTGAATCCCTTCTTGATATTTACCCCAATTGAAGTATTTGGATGGGAGGGAACAAAATTGGAGGAGAAAATTTGACAAAAATACAGAGAAATGGCAAGAATAGGGCTTATAAGCATAAGCTAAAGGGGAAATGTTGGCCTTATTTCCAAATATTTCATCCATTTGAATATTAAAAAGACAAAGATTGAGTAAAACTTATCAACCACAAAGTTTATTCCCTGGGTTTTGTCTGAGTTAGTGATACCAAAGCCAGTGGAGATTGAAATCAAGTGGGCCTTTTTGTACTTGGCTTGATAGTTCTTGAATTTCTCCGGCATCTGTTTTGATGAAAGATCCAGCCTAAATTTTGTTTCATTCTTCAGTTCATTGGCCATCAGGAGGTAGCCATTAACCTCAGAGGATGGACGTTGGCCAACTTTTGTTTTTTTGTCAGATTCAAAGCAAGCATCATAGTTGGAGGGAATTTTGATCCAGTTGACCAGGATGGCGTGATCAGCTCTCTTGAGCTTAATTGAGCCTTTGGGAGCTGATGGGGGAGGATTGTTTGATGTAGAGTTCCTTGGGGATGTTTGCTTTGGTCCATTAGATGGTTGTGTGGAATTGCGGGGGGAGGTTCTCTGAGGGGCCATTTGAAAAGAGTAAGAGGGATGAAGGGATAAAGCAATGAGAGTAATAAGGCAATGAGAGTTAGGATGTGATGAAAGCAATAAATTGATGAGAGAACTGAAGCAATGAGTATAGCAATGAAGAGATGAGAGTGATGAAGTGATGACAGAAATAAATCAAATTTTTCAGATGAGGTTTGAGGTATTATTTTTGCCAATGAGATTGGAGCTCAAAACCAGGGGTGATGATGTGGAATGATGGGTTGAGGCAGCAAAAGAATTTAAATACTTTCTTTGAAAAAAACCATTTATTTTCAGGTACCTTTAACCCTTCTGATTTGAAATAAGTTGTTGTTTTTGATTTTTAATGGCAGATTTGGGTAGAAAACCTCCATTAAAAAATGGTGGATTTTCTTAAATATGATACAACCTATTTTAGGATAAATTGGTTCTTTATCAGTAAGAAAAAGAATATGTAGAATAACTGTTGGTAACTCTCTGAAAAAATTTATATTTTTAACCAATATATTCTCAAACGTTCATTGACAAATCTTCCATGATACAGAGATCAACTCAAATAAAAGTAAAAATAATCAGAGTGAAAAAATTCAATCTTCCAGAAAATATATCTTTAAAAACATGAGTATCATTTTTGGTAATATTTTGGATAAAATAAGACAATTTTCAAGACTCTGTGAGGAAAATTATTTTCATTTATAATAGATCCTTGATATAACCTCAGACAATTTTGAAGATTTGTATTCCATTTTCATCAAAAAATGTGATGAAATAATGAAGAATATTTGCAGCATATTGGAGAATTTAATTATCAAAATATTTTGAATTTATTTTTCTGTTTAAAATTCCTATAATTTCCAAAAATTATCATCCTTTATTCACTGGAATCCAGAAGGGATTAATTACTCAATAAAAAAGGAAAAATACAGATGAAATCTCATAGAAGAAAAAATGATCCAATAGAAAAGATAATTCTAAATAGGAAACAATGGGAAAAATTGGAGATGTATGGAGGAATTCAGATTGAAAATTATCTAGAAAGTAGGAAGCTTTTTGAAAGTTCTGCGCAGGAAACATAAGTGAATGAAAAAAGGTAATATAAAATTTTGATAATATAAAAATATAGGCCCTCAAACCATAAGATATAAAATTCTACCAACCCAGAATTAATTGAATCATTAAATTCAATTCAAAAAGGAAAAGGAACCAGTGAAATCCCCTGATAGTTTTATTTCAATTCAAAAAATTATTTTTTTGTATCAAAAATATTCCAAATATTTTTCATAAATATATAGAATGGCAATTTGGTCCACCAAGAGGTGTTAATTGTGTTTAAAATGAAGTGGTGTTTCAGGTTAAGTATTTTGGAATTTCAGTCTTAAGTTGATGATTCAAAATGATTGATTTCATCCAATTTTCTCAATAATCCTATTCTCATTCTTATATTAGAGCCCATGAGTACCAATTTCCAGTAATAAATTAAAAATATGCAAATTTTCAAATTTCTAGTCAACTCTTTGTACTTCTTGCATGTGCCCAATTGTGATTTTTACTCATATTTCAGTGTTTTAATTATACCTCCATCTGTTTCAGACGCTGTGGAAAGAATAAAGGTTATCCCCCTATAATTTTCCCAAGGTTTGGAAGTTAACGGTTCCCTGCGTTTGAAAGGAGATGGGGATGCCCGGAGTTGCAATTGAAATGAGAGATAGAAATAAGGAGATAAAAAGATAAAGAAAAGTAGAGAGAGAGTGAAATTGCCAATCGTTCAATCCTAAGAACTTTCCACCTGGATGTGTATCCGGTATGAGTTACTTTAATCTCCTGGTGAGATGAGTGATCCAATCCAATGATGTGATGGTCTGATTCCCTTAATGCATTCCCTCCTCCCCCAATCCAGAGATGAGAGTGAGGATAAGTCCTCCCTCTCAACCCTAACCTAAGTACACGCGCAAATAACAGTATGACAACAAAACAGAAAACAATCCCAAGACAGAAACCCTAGCCTCCTCTCCCCACCTCCTCCGTACCAAACTCCCCCCAACGTCCGTAAGCCGTTCCGTCCATCCAGTTTGTCCTTCTCATGACGGGGTCCTTGCACCGCGCCCTACTCAGAGCCCCCCGCGCCTGTCCGTATCCGTTTGTCTGCGCCCGTCGTGGGTGTCCGGTAATATCCGGCATGATCCGCGCGCTGGCACAGGCGCTCCATCCGTTCCTTTATAGCCCGCGGATTGCTCTGCCCCTACGTATCTGAACCTGCGCGCCCGCAAACCTAGTCAAGCGCACTACCTTCCAAATCCGATCTCCGGGGCGGATTGCTGCCCACGCCGCATTCAATGCTGAGCCCAACCCGTCAACTAGGTGCGGAGCCAAACAGTGGCTGCTGCTGATCCAGCAGCTGCCGCTGCTGAGCACTCTGCATACCCTAATGCTGAGCCCGCTTGCCTCCAATGCTGAGCGCGCAGCCGCGACTCAGTTCCCAATCCGTGTCTATAAAATGACACCACATCCCCCCCCAACTTGAGTTCTGTCCCCAGAAGTCTTCCATCGCTTCACCATACCACTACCCCCGCTACTTCCACTACCACCTTCCCCCGTCTTCCTTCCACTCCATTGCCATCATGCTCCCCGTACCCATCCTGAACAAACACAACAACCAAAACACCAGCGGGCGCTACCGTAAGGGAAGAGAGAGAGAGAGAGTAAGAGAACGGACATTCTGGGGTGTCTAGTTGTTCCGGCTGTGAACCGGCTAGAGCACCCCCTCACCAAATCAAGCTTATTCCCATACCAACCACCCATCCTTGAGATATCCTGAAAAAAAAGAAAAAGAGAAAAAGAAACCAACAGAGAAGAAAAATAGAAAAGAACACATTTTTTTTTTTTTTTTTTTTTTTTGCGCATGCCCGTAGACCGCCCGCAAATTGCTCTTTGTCCCCCTTCCCCCATCCGCGGGATTGTCCCCCTTCCCCCATCCGCGGGATTGTCCCCCTTCCCCCATCTGCGGGATTGTCCTCGCTTCCCGGTTCCGCGGGGCTTGTCCTCGCATTTACGTACCCGGCTTCATGACGCGCCCGTGTTTCCTGCAAAAACCCCAAGCCAGCAAAGACCCCACAATCCAGATAAGAAAGAAACATAGGGAAACAAACATTCTGGGGTGTCTAGTTGTTCTGGCTGTGAACCGGCTAGAGCACCCCCTCACCAAATCAAAACTTATCCCCTACCCCCACCACCTCCCCCCCCAACTGGTCGCAACCGCCTACTCCGTTGCAACGGCACGGTCTCCGCTTCTCCGCCCAAAGACAAATCCCCTGATTGCCTTCCTACACCATCGCCGCGCTCCACACTCTCCTCGTCCAATCCGTCACCCCCTTCCGCTGTTTCTTCCAACAAGGTAGATCCTTGCGCGAAGAAGCGCTTGACATGCGAAGCCGCTGCCTTCCGTTTCAGCGGAGTACCATCTAATTCCTCCAACTGATAGCTACCGCCCTCAAACTTGGATGACACGCGGAACGGGCTGTTCCACCGGTTAGAAAACAACTTCCCCCACTGAGACTCCAGACTTTGGTTGTACAGGAGCACCAAATCCCCCTTCTGCAAGGGATCCCGGAGACGATGCAAGCAGCGCTCATCCCAATAGCACACCGATGCCGTCCGAGTCTTCTTCAGCCGGTCCGCAGCCTTTGCAAGCATCCCGTCCCGTTGAAGGAGCTGTTTGGCGCGAGCCTCAAGCAATTCGGCGGAAGCCTTCAACTTCCACCAGTCAAACCCCAGGAACGTCTCCAACTCAATGTCCACCGGAAGCACGGGGTGCTGTCCAAAAAGTAACTTGTACGGCAAGTAGCCTGTCAACAGCTTCACCAAGATCCAATCCGCAAACAGAACAATTGGAAGGGTCTCCTGCCAGCGCTTTCCGTCTTCCCCGCACATCATGACCAGGGCGTCCTTGATTGGTTGATTCCCGCGTTTGATCATGCTGGCCCCCTTGGGATAGTACTCCGTTACCTGGCCAAATTTGGCTCCGCAACTCTTCACCAACTCAACCAAACGGCCGCGAAACTCAGCCCCTCCTTCCAATGTAAGCAGACAAAGCGACCCGTACCCCGCGAACCAATCTTCCTCCAGAAACAGAGCAACTTTGTCCGCCGAGAGCTTGAACAACGGACGCGCTTCCACCCAACCAGACAGGTCGTCCCGCGCAACAAGCAGATAGGCGAACTTACCGGCCTTGATGTGGACGACATCAAGCAAGACTCTACCAAAGAGGGCGTCTTCCCCTGTGGGGTTTCCGACATCCTTAGGCAATCTTGCGCTCCGCCGTTGACAGGCTTTTCAGGACTCCAACCATTCCCGTACCGCACGCACTACCCCTGGCCACCAGAACCGCTCTTTCACCCGCCTCGGCGTTTTGAACTCCCCTCAATGACCAAGATTGTTGTGAAGGCTTTGGAGGATAGTTTCCTGATCCGCCCTTGAAGTGGTAACCACAAGAGGAACCAGAGTCTTCCGCCGCCAAAGCTGCCCCTCCTGTACGTAGAATTTCCCCGCTTGCTGCTTTGCCCATTGCATGTCCTTTTCTGTAGTTCCATTGGGAAAACAAAGGTCCTGCAAGTAATTGCAAAGAATCGCGTACCGCCCGGTCTGCGGGAGTGGCAGCTGAACGCCTGCCTCCACAACCCCTACCTTGAAAACCGGGGCCTCCACATTGAGCAGTTCCGCGTCCTTGAACGGGTTGTCCCTTGGATACCGCAACAACGCGTTGGGCATAGTGAACGCTTTCCCCGCAAAATGAACAACAGCAAAGGAGAAAAGTTGAAGAAACGCCACCTACCTGGTCATGGGAGCATTGGGCAACGCCGAGGAATTGATCATCCGCGCCAGCGCCTCCGCATCCACCAAAAGCTCAAAGTGAAACCCCCACAAAAGATACTGGAGCCGCCGCACAATCTTGGTGACCCCGCACAACTCCAACTTTGGCTGAGAGTACCGGCTTTCCGTCGGAGTGAAGGTGACCGACTTGTAAAGCACCGGCCTATCCTTGCCGTTGTCCTCTTGAGTGAGAACCCCCCCGCGCCGAATTTGCTGGAATTGACCGCTAGCCTAATTCCTCCTGCCTTGTAGTTGAGATCACGGAGCACAATGTCACGTCCCACAATCTCCTTGAGCTTCCGGAAAGCGCAATTGCATTCTTCCCCCACTTCCACTCCGCCCCTTTCTGTGTTAGTGATTGGAGCAAGCTTGCCACCTCCGCAAACCTCTTCATGAACATACAGACATAGCTACAGAATCCCAAGAACTGAAGAATATGCAACACCGTCCGCGGGGTCAGCCATTTGAGGACCTTGTTCTGCTTTTTCTCTGCAATGCGCTGGCCGTCAGAAGCAACAACATGGCCAAGGACTTTGAGCGCTGGAACAAAAACTGCCAACTTCTTCCCCGACACCGTCAGTCCTGCCTCCTCAATGCAAAACAGGATGCGTTCCAACGTCTGCGCGTATTCCCACACAAAACGTTGGACGCCGGGAACTTCAACCAGCTGCGCTCCCCCGTAATTGGATTTCGGACCTTTGATGCCCGCATTGTCAATGAAGATTTGGGCTCCCTCCGGAAGATCATCTTTCAGGATCCAAGCCATTTGCGCCTGGTACACCGCCACGGAATTGGTTGTGCCCTGCGGTAGCCGAGTCAGCTGCATTCTTCCCAACCCAGTCTTGAATGCCGTTAGAGGCCGCAAGCCAGGATCCAACTTTCTCTGGTCCTATCCCCCCATCACATCCACCAACCCGTTACAAGCGCGCCCCGCCATTGACTCAAGGAACTCGTCAACGCGAGGGGGCCATCCTGCATCCCGGATTGTAAAAGAATTGAGCCGCTGTAGATCATGGACAATCCTCAACAACTTTCCGTCCCGCTTAACTACCGCAAAGATTGGACTGGAGTAACTAGACGTTGAATGTTTGTAGAGGCCAGTCTTCACCTGTTCCCACACCAACTCCAGAAACTGCTCCCGGACCGCCCGCGGTATCGGAATCCGCTTGATCTGCCATGGCTTGTGATTGACAGTGGGGATGACATAGGGGTCGCCAATATTGTTTTTCAGGAGCCCCCGCTCTTCAGGTCCAAACGCAAGCGCTCTTTCCCAAAGAACCAGAACCAAAATCAGCAACTTGCGCTCCTCCGTACTCAACCATCCCGCCGGGCCAAAATTGAAAGCTGCAATCCGCTCCTCCGTGATCCGCGCCAAACTAGTAACCAACCCCAAAGCCTTAATTGGTGTGACTCAAGGGTCCTGCGACCAAGCAATTGGTCAAAGCGGTCCGTTCAATTCCTGGGGCATTGGCTCATTCCTTGGTCGGACCTTCCGGGACACCAGCTTGTACTTGCCAGAGTTGCACCGCATCATCCGCACGCATCCTTTGCTGTAGGTCCTGCACAGAATGGAACCACAGGTTTTGCCTTTGCTCACAAGTGTGGCACAATGATAGGTTTTTCAAAGCGTAGTACCCTCGGGCGATGCATACTGAGAAAAGGGACTTACTTCTGCGAGGTGCGCGCCCTGCAATTTCCTTCCTCCTCCTCCCTGCTCCTCATTAGTTGACCGCCCACGCGAAACCGGAGCTTTTTCCGTGCGGTCTCCTTGGTTGACTAGAAAAAATCCTCCAAGGGTCGCCCATTGCAGGCCAAATCTGCCTCTGGTTCCTCCTCATACTCCAACAATCTACTTTGCTTCCCTTTCCCGTGATTGCAGATAGTTGTCTCAAACCTTCCGCCGGACAAATCCTCCACCGTCAACGCCTCTGTTCCCGCCTCCGGATCAAAAACCATTTGTGCTTGGAACCCAAACATGAACAGCCTTTCAAAATCACATCCCCAAAATCAACCAAAAGAAAATAAAGAGGCTTACGGACCCTTGCAACCTTGACCTCCTCCTCCTCAACTACCCCATCCACACAACACTCCCCTCCGTTAAGCGCGCGGAGACCAATTGCGCATTTCCGCCAAAACAACCCCAAATCATCCACCATCCGCAATGGCAACAGGTTCACCATTGAACTGCTGTCCACCATAGCCCACACCTTCCTCCCCGCTATGACCATTGGAACGTAAGCAAGCGGAGTCAAAACTGATATCAACTCACACTCCTTGCGCCCCTCCTCCTTCCGCGCCACATGAACCCACTGCACCTTCTGAGGTACCCGGCCCTGACTGCAATCCCGCAACGCCTGAACCATCTTGTCTACCACCACCGGAGACACAGCCGCCAGTTCCCGCAAGGTCAGCGGAACCTGAGTTTTGTTACCTGTTTAATTGAGTGATTGATTATACTGAAAACTGGGAACTTAAAGAAAAATGACAGTTAACAAAAGACAAGAAACAAGAACAGTTGAGAAACAGTGACAAACATCAAGCACATGGCAATAATGAGGTTGAGGGATTGAGGTCAAGAATTCAGTTGAGGCTCTGTGAGGAAATAAGGAGACAAGACGGGAGGAGTCGTACAAAGAACAAAACTGTTCAATATAAGGAAGGAAAGAAAGAATGTAAAGTAGGAAGATCTCACCGGGCAGGCAGGAAGGCAGATGATGAGGGTTAAATGAAACGGATGGAAGAGCAGGACGGGGTAATGAGATTAGAAGAGTGAGTTTGAGCTAGGTGGAGTTCTGATACGGTGGTTGAGGTCATAATGTGAGGACAAAAGAGTGGTCTAGGATTGAAGTGATGGTTTTCGAGAAGATTCTACCTGTGAGATCCGGGTGAGCAATCTCATGAGAAAGACACCAGGAATTTGAAGTATCTCCACTGCTCTCATTTGACAGAGACCTGCGCCTGCGTGCCTAGTGGAGTGCCCATATAGCTTAACACCCCACCATGCCCGGAGAGATATTGCTCTTGTAAATACAAGATGAGTCACAAATCGAACAAATAAGAATAAAGAAAGAAAAAATAACATAAAAAAAAATCACGCATTGACTACTGCCATGAAAGGGAAGAGTAGAGAGATGCTTTGGACGGAGGCTGCCTTTGTCAAGGCATCCGCGATCATGCGCGAAGATTTCATGAGGTTGATCTTGATCCGTCTAGCTTGCAGTTCATCCCTCATCCCTTTCGTCTTTAAATCTAAGTGCCTGGTTTTTGAATTTGACCCAAACTTGCGAATTTTATCGTCGAGTCCACTGTCATTGATGTTGAGAGGAATCTTGGTTAGTGAGAGGCTGAAAATGTCCTTCACCAGCGCCTTGATCCAAGTGGCTTCGTGGAAAGAGTCCACTAGAGCGTTCAGCTCTGCATCTGTGGATGACCAGGTGATGTTCCGTTGCTTACAGCTATTCCAAGATACCAGGCTGCCAAATACGGTGCAAAAGTAACCCGTTTGCGACTTCCGTGTATTGGGGTTGTCTGCCCAGGAAGCATCAGAGTAAACTTCCAGAGGGTTCGCGTCGGAGATGTGCTTGAGTTCGAGCTTGTAATAATGAGTCGATTTCAAATACTTCCAGGTTTTCTTCAACTCGTTCCAGTGTGAGATTCCAGGTTTGACATTAAAGTGCGCCAGACTTGAGACCGCAAAACTAACGTCCGGTCTCGTGTAACAAGCTATGTGATTTAACATTCCTATTGCAGCTCGATAATTAATGTTAAGCGCCCGAAATTTAGAGTGCTCGTCATTGGTTGCCGGTTTGAGTTGGAGGTTGCGCGTTGTGGTGCTCTTTTATGGACGCGAGTCAGGAAAGGGCTGCAGGCGGCGCGCTCAGCAATGGGAAGGGCCTTGTCGCAGCTAGCCGCGCTGCGGGCTCAGCAGCAGTCAGGTAGGCCCAGCAGCGGTTGGGTTGGGCTCTGCACCTGGAGACAGGAGACGACGGATCGCGCGGACCAGAAAGCTTGCGCGGATTGGAAAGCTTGCCCGGATCGGAAGGCTTGCGCGGATCGGAAGGCTTGCGCGGATTGGAAAGCTTGCGCGGATCGGAAGGCTTGCGCGGATCAGAAGGCTTGCGCGGATTGTAAAGCTTGCGCAGATCAGAAGGCTTGCGTGGATTGGAAAGCTTGCTTGGGTCGGAAGGCTTGCGTGGATCGGAAAGCTTGCGCGGATCGGACAGCTCGCGCGGACCAGGCGGACCGCAAATTGCAAGACGCGCGGATTGGGTCACGCGGGTACGCCGATACCTGGAACGGGTTGTTGGGCGGACGCGCGCGGGCAGGCAAGCTGGGCGTACATTGATATTGAGGGGCATGGTTTATGGGGCAAGGGATGGAGGGGTAGGATTGGGCTAGGGTTCTGTGCTTAGGGGTTGTATTTCATCATTCTTGCTTACTTGTGGTTGTACTTAGGTTAGGGTTGAGAGGGAGGACTTAAATACTTTGCTCTCAACCCTGGGTTGTGGAGGGGGGAAGCACTGCACGGCACTGCACGGACTGGACTCTAGGATATCACTTTTTATGGCATTGGACTAGATTGGATTGGAAAGGAAGAAATTCATCTTATTATTTCTCTCTTTCTCTCTCCTCTTCTCTCCTTTTCTCTTGAACGGCTGCATCCAATCTCCTTACAGACGCTTTGATCAATAACTTCCGGAACTCGAGGACGACTTCTGGGGAGGTTGCTCCCTAAAGTTTCCACATCTGGGGGTCTGGCCGGGAAAAATCTTTCGTCAAAGTCTCTCGAAGGTACTCACGGATGCTACCAACAGCCGCTTCTCTTCCTTCCTCCTCCAACGGCTTCCGCGCTACTCCATGGATTTACCCGCATATTAGACTCAACATTGCGGAGGTGGAGCGATTCATCTCACGTTATGAAACAATCGCGGACTCTGAAGGCGTTTTGGATTTTGAGAAGGTGCGCCATGTCGTCCTGTTCATCGAGGACGCGGAAGCGCGTCGGGAAGTGGAGGAGATGGGAGGATACCTGAAACTGGATTGGCCGGAACTGAAGGAGGACATGCTGGCAAGATGGGGGAGGCGCGGTTCTTGCTTTTGGAAGGACAATCTCAAATCATCCGCGGAATGGGGTTATCAGGCAGGCGCGCGCGACGGGACCCGGTTGCAAGCGGAAGTGGACTACGCGGAACTGGAGTACTACAGGGAAGAGTATGTTCCGGCCCCACCACCGGCAACCATCTCTTGGGCTAGCGAACTTACGGAGGTGGCAAGGGGCCTCGAGGCCTATCTGGAGAGTATTCAGACCCCCAGCACTTCTGCGTCCCGCGTGTACGCAAATGGGGAGGACAACAACCGTTGGCGGGCGGGACAAAGGGACCGGACAGCGGATTCAAACGCGGAATTGGTTTCCCCAGCGGGGGCTAAGAACGTGTTGGGGAAGCGGGATTCGATGGAACCGGTGCGGCCTACTGACAGGAAGCGGGCGAGGAGAACGGAACGGGAAATTGATGCTCCGTGCGGACTGGGAATTGGCAAGCGGCGGACGGATCTTGCAAAGAAGGTACATGCGGCGGCGGAAGAGACGGACCACGCATTGAAGAATCACGACCCGAGCTGGACTTCTTTGGTGGCAGGGAGCGCGCATTTGGAAAGGGAAGTGGCAGCAATGGAAAGGACGGGCGCGGAATGGACAGACGGTGGGGCGGAGCGGAAGGGTCAAGTGGTCACGCGCGGTCTGGCAAGCAGGGAGCGGTCAGAAATCTCCGGAGGGGAGAACAAGGCCGCGAGAAGGGCAAAGGGTAAAGGATTTTGTGTGGGCGGGGTGGGGAAGAAGAGAGCTGGGATTGAAAGGGTTTCAAAGCCTCTTTCCTCCTCCACGGCGGGTTGTTGTAAGGACGTCTGGGGGTGTTTGCTTTTGTTTGGGTTTTGCGCGCGGATGGGCTCAAATTTCAAAGGATGCAGGAGGGTCTTGGCGGCGGGAGGTGCACCTAGGCGGTCTGGGACAACAATTTGCAAACAAGGTCCCTGCGGGATTGGTTGAGGCAACGCTCCGCGGATCTGGCGATGGGTGGGGCGCGGTCGGCTGAGGACAGCGGCAAAGTTGGGGGGGGGAGCTAGCGCGGGGTGGAAGGTTGGAGTTGGGACGCAGGACGCGGGCTCAAAAAAAAAAAAAAAAAAAAAAAAAAAAAAAAAAAAAATCTCTTGTTCCTTCTTATCTATTCATTCTTCCTTTTCTGTCTACCCATGTACTCTTGCGGATACTCTCACTGGCGCGGATTTCTCACCTTCAGACTCTCACTGGCGCGGATTTCTCACCTTCAGACTCTCGCGGATTTCTCACCTTTTCCGACTTCTCACTGGCGCTGATCTTCTCTCTCCAAGGCGCGGATATTCCTTATTCTTGCTCAGGGACTCACAAGCCCAAAGGCTACTCAATCACGCACAACGTATGTCTTTTTTTTGTGTATAGGCGCTAAATACAAAGGAGAAAGGATAACTACGGAAGGTGAGATGGTGGGAGATCTCTGGGGACAGAACTCAAGTTGGGGGGGGGATGTGGTGCTCTTTTATGGACGCGAGTCAGGAAAGGGCTGCAGGCGGCGCGCTCAGCAATGGGAAGGGCCTTGTCGCAGCTAGCCGCGCTGCGGGCTCAGCAGCAGTCAGGTAGGCCCAGCAGCGGTTGGGTTGGGCTCTGCACCTGGAGACAGGAGACGACGGATCGCGCGGACCAGAAAGCTTGCGCGGATCGGAAAGCTTGCCCGGATCGGAAGGCTTGCGCGGATCGGAAGGCTTGCGCGGATTGGAAAGCTTGCGCGGATCGGAAGGCTTGCGCGGATCAGAAGGCTTGCGCGGATTGTAAAGCTTGCGCAGATCAGAAGGCTTGCGTGGATTGGAAAGCTTGCTTGGGTTGGAAGGCTTGCATGGATCGGAAAGCTTGCGCGGATCGGACGGCTCGCGCGGACCAGGCGGACCGCAAATTGCAAGACGCGCGGATTGGGTCACGCAGGTACGCCGATACCTGGAACGGGTTGTTGGGCGGACGCGCGCAGGCAGGCAAGCTGGGCGTACATTGATATTGAGGGGCATGGTTTATGGGGCAAGGGATGGAGGGGTAGGATTGGGCTAGGGTTCTGTGCTTAGGGGTTGTATTTCATCATTCTTGCTTACTTGTGGTTGTACTTAGGTTAGGGTTGAGAGGGAGGACTTAAATACTTTGCTCTCAACCCTGGGTTGTGGAGGGGGGAAGCACTGCACGGCACTGCACGGACTGGACTCTAGGATATCACTTTTTATGGCATCGGACTAGATTGGATTGGAAAGGAAGAAATTCATCTTATTATTTCTCTCTTTCTCTCTCCTCTTCTCTCCTTTTCTCTTGAACGGCTGCATCCAATCTCCTTACAGACGCTTTGATCAATAACTTCCGGAACTCGAGGACAACTTCTGGGGAGGTTGCTCCCTAAAGTTTCCACAGCGTGAGCGTAGTGGATGAATCTCTGGATTCATTCAATCCCAATTCATCAAGTCCGTGCTGAATATGGTTTGGTTGACTCAGAAGAATCCTGTCTTCCTTTACTTCTATCTTCATCCCAAGGACAGTATTGGGGTCCTGGCACGTCAATCCTTTGAATTTTTCTTTAAACTTTCTCTCAAAGTCCTGACCGTCGCCCACCAGGATTAAATTGTCCACATGAAAAAATAACCGCGACTTACCATCCTTTGACAAATAAAGGCAGGGATTGCACAATGATTCGTAGAATCCAACTTCTTTGAACCAGTCCGTCAGGGTTTCGTACCAATTTTTGGGGGATTGCTTCAATCCATATAGCGATTTCTTGAGTTTGAGAAATTTGGAGGCCTGGTTGGACCCTTTGGGAGTCTTGATAATAACCTCTTCTTCTATTGGTGAGTACAGGAACGCAATTTTGACATCAAATTGACAAATCCTCTGCGCAGACTTCAGAGCATATACTAGGAGCAAGCAAAGCGTAGAAGGTTTACCTGTCGGAGCAAAAGTGTCGAAGTAATCAATTCCCTCAACCTGATTGAAACCCTGTACGCACAACCTCGCCTTGAACTTAACCGGATCCCCGTGGCAATTTTCTTTGATTTTGAAGATCCAGGTCGTCCAAAGCGGGTTCAATGGTTCAGGTCCATAGTATTCTTCCCACACATTGAAGGATTCGATTGAGGAGAGTTCACCCTCTAACGCCTCAATCCACCTTTGACTTTCCTCACAACTCACCGCCTCTTCATAGGTTTTTGGTTCGTAATAATGAAAAAATCCGTAGCGTTGCGGGGGTTTGATTGTGCGTCGATCTCTGAGAGTTCTTGGCGGTTGCATCGCTGGAATAGTTGCAGGGGGTTGAGATGGCGGCACTGGGCTGATTGATGGTGTGATCTGGGAGTCTGACTCCACATCCTCGGAATCCATCGATTCTTCGCTTGATGAGGGATTAGTTTTGGGATCTGAGTTGGAATCACTCACAGACCACTCTTGGTATTCCGTGAATGCCGGCGTATTTCTCTGATGATTTTCTTTTTGCTGATGTTGGTCTTGACTTGGTTTCTGGGATTGTTTTCCTTCTACCCAGTTGTCGTCCGGAAATTACAGAATTGAATTTTGAGGCATTGGCATTTTCAAAAATCGTACGTGCTTCAAGCAAATGACATATTGTGATTTAGTAAGGATGCGGTAGGAACAAAAGATAGGGTTGAAGCCTACTAATATCCCCTCATCTCCTTTCTCTTTGAACTTGAGTCCATGCGCTTGCTGATTTAACAGGTAGACGCATAGGCTTCCAATTGGTTTGAGGTAAGATGGCGGCAGGGTATCTTTGTGTATTTGGGTCCACTGCGAGTCTGATTGATCGTCCCTAGGTATGTGGTTGAGCATTAAAGTGCTAGCTTTGATTACCTCGTGCAATAGATTTGCCGGTATGAGGGCGTCCTTAAGAATAGTCCTTGTAGATTCCACGATTGTCCTATTTGCTCTTTCTGCCTTACCATTGTGCTCAGGGTGGTACGGTTCCGAGATCACTTGGCCAATGTGGTTCTTGTTGTAGAATGTCTGAAGTTTCTGATTGACGAATTCCGATCCGCCGTTGGAGCAAACTTGTGAGGGAAAATACCCTCGTCGCCTATGTTCTTTTTTGATCAGATTGATAATTATCTCTGCCGTTTCCTCCTTGGATTGAAGTGGGAAGGCGCCAATGTATCCTGTTGCATTGTTGACTAACGTGAGTATGAACCGGTGACCGCCTTTGGATTGAGGTTTGAGCGGCCCCATTAGATCCAGATGAATACGATTGAAAGTTTTTGAGGCTTTGGGAAAGGTCCCTTTGAACGTGGACTTCGTTATCTTGCTCTTGACACAGTGGATGCACTCAAAATTATCCTTTACATTCGCCGGGATGTGTTTTGTGACGTCTTTTAATCTGGAAATGGAAGCATGGCCGTAGTTGCGATGGATCTCCATGAGTTCCTCATCTGCGGTCCACGTGACATTGGCTGAATGATTGTTTCAATACACCCGCTTGAACTTTGGTGTCTCTAACGTGTATAAGTTATCAACAATCTTACCCCCCAAGACTCTAGTTCCATCCTTAGCAATGAATAATTGATCCTTGCTTGCCTGCAACGTGCATCCCGATTGGTTGAGAGCCCCTGCGCTTATGAGGTTGATGACCAAATTTGGGACGTAAAGCACATTTGACAGGTCAAGAGTGAAGCCATCCCACACAAGTCGCGCCGTCCCCTTACCCTTGATCTCTAGTTCCGCGCCCTCCTTGCCGGTTTTAATCGATTGCGCATCACACGGAGCCATGTCGATGAAGTATTGGCTATCATTTATCATGTGAGTTGATGCTCCACTATCAAGAATAAAACAAGATTTTGGATCGCCGTGATCGATCCACATAGAAAGTAGGGAAAGATAATGGGTGACAGGATTTGACTTGGACTGCATTTTCCTGGATTTCCATTTGGCTTGATCTTGTCGCCACCAGTCGGGGGCTACTTCAGGGTGTAAATGCCAGCAGTTCTCGGCGGAGTGATGCTTATCCTGCCTGGGATTATGGAATCCTTTGGTGCATCGTTGTTGTTCTCCTGACTTGTTGGAAACGTTTGAGACATTGGGTTTAAAGTTAATCAAGGCTACTTTGGTCCAAGACGTTTGATTTTTCCACGCAGTTTGGGCTCTAGATTTGTTATTTAGTTTAGTTAGATGGTTCGGAACGTAATCGATGGACAGTTCTTTTTCGGTATGCATTATTTGACGTTTGATATCTTTCATTGCCTCTGGAAACTTGAAGAGCAGATGGTAAGCAAGGATGTCACTCGCTAGGATAATTCCAACTTCTGACATCTTTTTCAGACACACTCTAGCCTTGGTAATGAATTCGTTGATCTGATCTGGTGCGAACGTCAAGTAGAGGAATTTGTTGAATATTTGAGCTTGGTTTGACGCTTGTAAAGAGGCATATTTATTGATAATGGCCTTCCACAGCAGTTTGGCTGAATTTTTGTTGTCTGGAGTGACAATGTTATCGTGTGTGGAAGGTTCGAGTCTTGAGATGATGAGCAATTTGATTTCATTGTTGACATCCGAGTCCAGAGCAGATGAATCATCATTAATGGCTGTTGAGCATCCACGAACGTCTAAGATGGCGTCCATCTTATCCTTCCAAACGCCATAGTTGTCCTCGTTGAGTCTAGGTATAGTATTGAGAGCAGTTTTCAACATCGCTTGTCTGAATCCCTCAGACATCAAACCAGCCATTGTTTCCCAGTTAATAGATGATTTGAGAGATTCGAGAGAGCCTTTCAGCTTTTAACCGTGTTAAATTGAGTGATTGATTATACTGAAAAATGGGAACTGAAAGAACAATGACAGTTAACAAAAGACAAGAAACAAGAACAGTTGAGAAACAGTGAAAAACATCAAGCACATGGCAATAATGAGGTTGAGGGATTGAGGTCAAGAATTCAGTTGAGGCTCTGTGAGGAAATAAGGAGACGAGACGGGAGGAGTCGTACGAAGAACAAAACTGTTCAATATAAGGAAGGAAAGAAAGAATGTAAAGTAGGAAGATCTCACTGGGCAGGAAGGAAGGCAGATGATGAGGTTTAAATGAAACGGATGGAAGAGCAGGACGGGGTAATGAGATTAGAAGAGTGAGTTTGAGCTAGGTGGAGTTCTGATACGGTGGTTGAGGTCATAATGTGAGGACAAAAGAGTGGTCTAGGATTGAAGTGATGGTTTTCGAGAAGATTCTACCTGTGAGATCCGGGGGAGCAATCTCATGAGAAAGACACCAGGAATTTGAAGTATCTCCACTGCTCTCATTTGACAGAGACCCACGCCTGCGTGCCTAGTGGAGTGCCCATATAGCTTAACATTACCCATCACCCTTCGCACAATGTCCGCCGCTTTCTTCTTCCCTACAGGATTTGTTGCTGGCGCCTCGATTACCGGCAAGCGTGCGGCCGGTTTTGGAACAGTCAACGGGGGTTGCTCCTTTGCATCCACCTCCATCTTATTGGAAACCACCAACTTCTCTTCCGTTGCCACTACCCTTACCTCAGCTTCCACCTGAGGTGGTTGCCACAATCCGGGACCGGTAACAATGCCTAGTGACTCTTGCGCCGTCGTTCCCACCTCCTGACCCCGTGTGCGCACCTGCTGCATTGCGGTTGGCTGGCTTGGCTCCATCGGAATCTGTTTGCCCGTTGGAAACATGTACCCCATCCCCGCTGGTCAAACCAATCCCGCGTGGAGATCCTTTGTAAGCTCCTTGCACGCCGATTGCCAATGACTGTTTGCCCGCAGTACAAACACCCCCTCGGCACCAAGGTACCGGGCGGCCAAAAACCTTCCACCATGTGCGGTGGAGGCCCTTGTGGCTGCTGCTGGCCCATACGGCTCATGCATATCTTCAAATCCTTCATCAGCTCCATCAATTCACTTACCGGAGGGGCGTACAAGGGTTGAGGAACCGGAGCACGCGTGGCAGTAGGTGGAACCAGGGGCGGAAATTGCGCCGGAGCAGAAACCTGGGGGACAGATTTCTTTGGTCCTGCTGGGAAGGAATTAGCGGTATCCTCAATAAGCTCTTCTAAGTCGAGCTTGCTCTCCACAGCCTGGCAAATGACAGCCAGCTCGGGAAGGAGCGCAATGCTCCTGTCCAATGACCGCTTTACCAAGTTGTGATTGTAAAGATGCCGCTGCACCCTTGCCCAGAGTTGAGCGCCTAAACCGCCCAGAAACGCGCGTTTCATGGCCCCCGTCTGTCCCGACACCACCTCGTTCCTTGAAAAGTACCAATAGATCCAATCAAATTTCAAGGTGTACTCCGCCAGCTCCACCTGAGTTCTGACTCCTCCGCGTGCGCTCGCCTCCGAGGCCACGCGGCTGAAATCACTTTCCCGGAATCAAGGTTTGCGCCTACCCCACCGCGTTAGGATCTCCGCCTTCAGTTTATGCCAATCTTGATTCTTGTAGCCTTCCATTTCCTCCACATCCCAGAGCTTCTCTTTGTCCATAATGAACAGGACAACAAGCCGGGCCTTATTGGCGTCCGACGCACCTTCCGCATCTGCAATTCCTTTGTATCTCAAGATGAATTGCTCCACATCCGCAGTGTTGAATTGGATGTGAGGGTAGTCGCGCCGCCTGATGCAAACCAGACAAGTGGGTTCATGGTCACTGGAGACCAATGGGGGAACGGAGTAGCTTGTCCTGGGTCAAGCGGAGGGAGGGGGAGGAGGAGGGATGGAAGAAAAGAGTTGGGTTGGAGTAGCGGACCCGGAGACGGAAGGAGAAGGAGAAGAAGAAGAAGGAGCGACTGTAGGGAGGTATGAATAGGACATTGCGCCCAACTCTCCAGTGAAATGACATCTATTGGTTTCTACTCACCTCAAACCAGAGTGCCCCCTCATCTGACTCCTAGATCCGCTCATCTAAGTGTTATTAGATTTTTGATCCTCCCTTCCTCAATCCTTTGACCGGAGCATCTAACTCAATTTCCAACACAACTAAAAGCCAACTCTCCCTTCTGAAATATGTCCACTATTATTTCCAACCAAAAACTTCTCCTCACCTTCAACAACTACTATACCTGGTCCATAGCGATGGAAGGCAAACTTGATTCCATTGATGCCTTGGAGATAGTCCTTAAGGAATTCCCTCGGCCCTTAGAAACAAACAATGCAAAACTGTTTGATAGAATCAATCAAAAAGCTTATAACCTTATTCTTGATCATCTTAACAAGGAAAACCTCTCCTACGTCGCTGGTTCCTTTCCATTGGCCAAAAGACGCAATGGTATCTCTCTTTGGGATCTTCTTAAGACACGGTACATGCCCAATGACTTTATCAATAAAACCCTTGCCTTTGCTCAGTTCAAAGAAATAAAATTTGAAAACAACATTAACAACTTTTTTTCTAAGATTTGCTCCTTGACTCAAAAGATGAAGCTTGTTGGCCTGAAGCTAGAGGAGGAACTTACTATCATCCTCACCCTGTCAAAGCTACCTTCCGAATTTAACTACTTGAAGAAGTCTGACAAATGCAAGAACAAAACAATTGATTACATTTTAAAGAGACTCGAGAAAGACAAAGCCCAAGCAAAAATCAACCCTGTCGACAACTTGCCCGGAGATGGTAACATGGCCTTTTACACCAAAGTCCCCAACTGTCCCTACTGCAACAAACCCGGCCATCGACCAAATAATTGTTGGATCAAGTATCCTGAGAAAGCCCCCAAATCTGCTTCCCGCAAAACCAAAGAGGCACATTTCTTTTCCTTCTAACACTTCTCTAGTCGCCAATTTGACCACCCTCTGAGTCCCTTGTCAGCTATCTTCTTCAAACTCAAACGCGACTTCCACAAGTTTGATTGTTGCCTACAAATGTTCCTTTCCGATATCTTGTTTAGCCCATGAAAGCCAACCTGCCTCATATCAAAGTTTCATGTTGCACCTTCTCGTGTTCTTGTCTCAACACTGTCTTGACATTGTCATTGCTACACTACTGCTCCTTTGCTCTGTCAACCTTGCTGCTGCCCCCAGGTTCAATTAGCCTTCAGTCTCCCCCAAGCTTCAGGCAAGGGGGTGTGTTAAGATTTCAGTTGTCCTTGTGTTCTGCCTGAATCTTGTGTGCCCTTGTTACCTTTGTTCTAAGTCCTTCTGACTGTTTTATTGCTCTTGAGTGTCTTAGCCCAGTGTGCACTCTATACTATACTAGTTTAGTTACAGTTACAGTTGCATCTTTGACTTTGACCCTAGTAGCCTCACTGTCTCAGTCTGTCTCCTGCTGTCCCCCAATTGTGCGGACTTCTTGGTCCAGCTTGAATACTCCTTATTCATTATCATGTTTCCTTTGTCAACCACTTGTTGGCCTTGCTTGTATCTAGACTACTTAAGCAGCCAACTCTCCAGTGAAATGACATCTATAGGCTTCTACTCACCTCAAACCAGAGTTCCCCCTCATCTGACTCCTAGATCCGCTCATCTAAGCGTTATTAGATTTTTGATCCTCCCTTCCTCAATCCTTTGACCGGAGCATCTAACTCAATTTCCAACAAGGTCCACTCTCAGCTCATCCGCCATCCCAAAGAGCTACTGGAATGTTGTAATCCAAAGCTGTTTTCTTGCACTCAATTAAATACCAACCCAGAAAGGAGCCAGTCACCTTGGGAACTCCTCCAAAAATCCAAACTACCCAATAACTACCTCAAGCAAATTTCAAGTCCCTTTTTGTATCTCCTAAGAGTAACCAAAATACAAAAAAAACTGAGAAAAAAGGGTGACCACAGTATGCTGGTTAGATCTAACCTGTGCCTATTCTCCTATAAGATCCTCACCAAAACCAGAAGTTAGTGGAATCTAAAACGTGCTTTTTCTAAAGAAAGAGCTGCATGACTCTACCACCATCAAAGAAAAGGTGGTGTCAGCTACTAACACTCCTGATGCTCCTGATCCCATTGGACCAAAACCTCTCTTCTCAATGATCAAAATGAACTGAAACCACTCCCTGCCTACAAAACTGAACCAACAAAAGAAAAACCATCTATCTCCAAACTTTCCAGCTCTCATGAAGAAAACAAAAGAGAATAAGTAATTGAATCCGCCTTAAAACCCCAAATTCAAGGCCTTTGCCTGGTCAAGCCCCCTGAACGCTACGGCTTCTTCCACACCAATCTAACAAAGAATATTCAAAAAGCTTTCCAGCTACCTGAGTTGCAAGAACCAGTCAAAAAAGAACTCAACACTTCTCAAGACTTATGCCTCTGGGAAGAAGCTGAAGAAGCCAAATTTTTGAACCCAATTGACACTAAATGAATGCTTGGGTGCAAGAAGGAACTTAACTCTGGTCAGATAACCCAAAACGCTTGAGTATGCATGCAGGGATTCAACCAAAGTTACAGGATAGACTATCTGGAAACCTTTGCAACCACCAAAAATATTGCCTCCCTAAGGGCCTTACTGGTATAAAGTATCAACAGAAGTATTCCAATACTACAATTTTATGTAAAAGTATCATTTTTGCATGCCCCTCTCAGAAAGAACATCTACATCAGAGGCCCCATTGGATCAAAGCAGAGGTCCAAGTTCCTGAAGCTCAAAAATTCCTTTGCAGGTTGAAACAAGGTTTTCTCAATTGGTAAAAAAAAACCTGCAAGAATGGATCAGCAACCAAGGCTACATTGAAAGCAAAATTAATCCCTGCCTATTTCTCCATGAAGACAGCATCTAATCAATGTTCTTCCATGTAGACAACCTGGTGGTTGTGGGTAATTTGGACCTCTTCAAAACATCTTTCTTGAAAAAACTCAAAGATTCCAGTGCTCACAAGGTAGATACGCTGCTTGGGATGAAGGTTGAAAGAAGAAAAGGATGCATAAAACTTTTTCTAACCTCTCAAATAAGAAAGGGACTGAAGGAAATGGGCCTTGGCAACACCAAACCACTCAATAATCCCAGATCATCCATTATCCACCTTAAAAAAGCTACCAAGAACAAGATCAAACATTTCAAAGTGCTGAAATTCAATTATTGATCACTTATTGGAGGCATTAGATTCAAAGCCACCCTTGCCAGACCCAAAATCAGTTATGCAGTTTTAAGCCTTGCACAGTTCTCCAAGAACCCAGGTATCAACAACTGGAAAGAAATAATCCATGTGTGGAGATACTTACTCAAAACTGTAGACTTCAAGCTTAATCTATGGTCCAAATATTCAGCAGACTACCTAGTAATGTACAGCAAAACCATTTGGGGTGCCAACCCAGGAAATAGACTATCCCAAAATGGGTAAATTGCCTTCTTCAAAGGCAGCCCAATATTTTGGAGCAGCCAGAATCAGCACTCAATTTCCCATTCATCCACTGAAGCAGAATGCAACACTCTGTTGGCCAGTCATCTGGAAGGATGCTGGATCCATCACCTAGTCTTGCCAATCTGGAAAGCCTTCCTGTCACACCCTGTGCACCTTATTGAAAACAAAGGGTTGAATGAAAAGATCAGAAAATTTGGCTTGAAGTCTCACAAAAAACATATAGACATCAAGCTGAAGAGTCTCAGAAATGAATTAAAACACTGAGCCATCAAACTTAAGCTGCTCTTGTCTCAAGACATGCTAGCTGACTCCCTGACCAAAGCCTCTAGTACCAGAACAGTAGAAAAGTTTGTAGAATTGATCACATCCTGATGCCAAGTTGATCCAGTGTGTTAAGAATAACTCAAACCCATGTGCCTTCCTTTATGCCTTCTCCATTTTTTGTCCATTTGCTTTCTCATGTTTTCTGTTCTCATTTCTGTCTCCTGTTTTCATCTCTGTTACTTTTCATTTCCCACTCTCACACATCAAATCAGTTCTCAGCCCAAGACTTCAAACTGCATTTCACGCGCACACATCTGAATCTCACACAATCATCCATCTCAACTGTAACCAAACCCCGTGCATGACAATGACTACTAAATCACCAACCTCCAACCTCAGAATAAATGATCTCAATCAACCTCAATGCTTTAAAACTCACCTTGATAAAGTGCTCAAGTCATGATCTCACTCCAATTCACCATCAGGATCAAATTCCAACTCAACTTCTGACTTGCATTCAAAGGGAATCTATTAAAGAAGTTGGAACTGCTACAATTCTATATTAGTCTACATTTGGGCCATCATCTGCCCTGTAGAATCTTGCATCCCTGTTTGTGGTGTTTTCCTTTTGCTTTAAAATTGTCTCACAACCTTTCTGTCTTCAGCCAATCCTAAAAATTTCTTGTTCTTTATTCAATTAAAAGCCTTCTTCAGGATCTAGGATCATCTCTATCTTTTGCAGCTATAAAATATAAAACATTTTGAAAAAAAACTTAAATAATCCCAGATCTAAACGATTTATGGCGTAATGGTAGGCTCAATGAATTCAGATTGTTTTGAGAACATGAGCTTTTTTCTGTTTTAAATTTTTTTATTTTTGAATTTTTCCTTGATCTTGTTGGGTCAAGTTTTTAAAAAAATTAAATTATAAACAAAAACCCATTTCTTTTCAAATTAATCAAAATTAAGGATCTTCCTTTCCAAAGAGAAAATCCCAACAGGGCATATCAGAGCTAGAAAACCCACAATTAGAAACCTGCCATTTTTAATGGCAGGTTTCTGAGATACACATAATCCCTAACTGGTGTGTTTCATGGAAATGGCATGTTTCAAAAATCAAAAACGGCATTTTTTCATTATCATCCATCCGCCATCCATTGTATGCAAAACACTCATTCAAAACTCCACCTCAGCAAATTTATACCAACCCCATCTACATTGCATCACAAACATCTCATCTCCGTCACTTCACATTTCCATTACTTCACACACATCCCATAATCATCTCATCACCCCACATCACATCACCATCTTTCTCAAAATTTCCAATTCAACTTCCTGGCAGCAAGTCAAAAAATGAAAAGAAATCTGACTGTAATCCTTTTATTATTTGACTCTTATTCAGACTCCTATTTGGAATAAACTTGGTTATATTCAAATTCTTTATTAGAAAAGTAATACATGTTTCAAAGAAGACAGACTCTCCACAAACCTATGTATGAAAGGCAAAAGATTCATCTCCTACCCAACTTAATCTTCCAGAAACTGTTTCAAACTTTATTTCCTTCCTTCATAAAACTTTTGGCACTTGTTGAAGACCACCACATCTTCCAGAATAATTCTTGGAAGCCTCAATGCAATCCAAATATCCATCTGAATTTTTCTCTTTGTGGATTTGGATCAAATGGAAATGGAGAAGATATTCATTGATTAAAAAATCCACTTTCAGTTGGTTATGGAACCATTGAATTATCAAACAAAAGATTCATTATTTCTATCATATCTTTCTGTTTCTCAGTCCTCTTTTGGCCAACAAAAGATGGATGCAAGGAGATATCTCAAGTAATGGAGACCAAAGGCTTTCCTGGTTGCATTTTTTTGTTGACAGAACCACTATCCCCTTGATTCAAAAAACCAAGCAAGATGGCAACCATTATTTTGATTCCAAAAAAAGGCAATCAATTAAGTTCTTTTCCAAAGCCCTTGATAAAACCTTTGACAACACACAGACCAAGTATGTTTCATCTTTTTGTATAGATAATCTGTGGCACTACAACTTGTTTTTGATAACAAAAAGAATTTCATATTCCTCCATGCTGGCCTTCCATTTTCTTGTCAAAATAAATCAGATGCAGATTTTCCAAAAGCCAGAGAACCACTTTGACCAAGATCAATGCCTTTTGGCCAATTAAGCTGATGTTAGTGGGAAATATCTTGTTCCAGCTCATTGGAATGTTTCTTCCAATTATCTTCAAAAAACTAATTTAAAAGTTCATATTGCTCAATCATATGTTTTGATTGAGCATGCCATATGTTGAAATTCTAATTATTTTAAAATCAAATTGTAGTTGGAATGATGTAATTATTTTCAAGTGACTATGTTGACTAAAGCACAATTTATCCCAATTGGGAAAACTTGCTGCCATCTGCAGAATCAAGGTCATGCAGCCTGTACTTATCACAATTTGTAAAATCTGTGTAGTACCACAAATCCTCCGACCAACTACTGACCAGTCCTCTTTGACTCCTTGATTGATCTCCACCTCATTCACCATCCCTGCCTCCCTTCAAACCCAATTAGCTATCACCACCTACAGCCTCAAGACATATTGATTGAACTGAAGGCCAACCAATCATCTTCAAGACCAATCAATCATTCTTAAGATTGACCAACTGAATCCAAGCCCAAAAAATTGATCCAAGGCCTATCAAACAAACAAACAAGCCAAATTGTGTCACAGACCAAACAATTCAATCTCCCTAGCTGGCCAACCTGCCCGCTAATCCAAAAATAAAGCGGAGAAGAGCATCAATCAACATCCCAAGACAGGTAGTTTAACACTGGAGACAGTAGAAAACAGTTGAACAGAGACCATCCACTGTCTCCTAGACCACAGGGCTAGCCAAAATCAGAACCCAACCCAAGAACTAGATCCATGAAGTCCAGTTTGAATCAATCCCTTTTACTTTCTTTTCATCTGTGCCTTGACCTGAAGACAAAGAACTCAATTACAGATCTGTCTGGATTCAACATCTACTCCATTTTTGTTGTCCACCTGTTGTATCAAACAATGCTAGTCCATCAGTTTATTTTCTGGTTTTTATAAATAAGAGTAATAAAGATTAAAAATTCAGGACTGAGGACCCTGAAGTTCATCACAATTAACAGTCAAAGACGCTCCACTTGAAAAGGATAATCAACAGCTCAATCACTGTTGTAAGGAAGAATACTTTACAAATCTGACAAGAAAACCAACCTTAATTTTAAGAAACCAGCAGCTACCATGTTGGAGAAACTCACCAAAGCCATTCTGAAAATATCCATCAATAGTATGCCAAACCTGAATATGGATAAATTCTTGCTCTGGGAACAGGATTGAAAAATTTCTAGACCTCCAAGTACTCCAAGACACTCTTGACTCACCAGACCAAAATCTGACTAGCACCAATAACCTCATTGTGGGAACCACCCTCATTGCCAAGCTAGACCCTGTGATTCATATAAACATCATCAATTCAGGAAACAAGGAGGATTCCAAAGACATCTGGAATTCAATTCCGAAATTATTTGCTTCTTCAGAAGCATCCAATAGGACCAGATTATTCAAGGAATTTCTTTCAATAACCTTCACACAGAATGATATTCCAGAGTTTGTCACTCAAATCAAGAAAACCATCAAACGGCTTTTCAAAGTGGGAATATCCATCCCTGAAGACATACTAGGATACACCATCCTTGACAAGTTTCTGCCAAGCCTAGAAAATTTCAGCCAAAAAATCACCCACTCTGATAAATACATCAATCCAGAACTAGTTCTCAGCCACCTCAGAGTATTCCTGAGCAACAAAGCTATAACAAGCCCAGTCAAGACCAAAACAGCCCTGCTCCATACCACCAGTCCAAGCACAACCAAATAAAAAAATGAGAAACACTCTGTCACTGCAATTCAACCTTAGACAACTACGTAGTCCTTGATTCTGTTTCCACCTCTTACATCATCTCATACTCCATTCTTTTCAAAAACCTTTCAACAGAAAAAATAAGACCAGTAAAAACCGCATCTAGAACACATTTACTTGACATCAAAGGATCTGGAAAAGTATGCCAAATGAATGAAAGTGGTTCTAAACTCTGGCTAAAAGATGTCTTATATGTTCCCAATTTACAGAAAATCTCCTTTTGGTCCACTGTCTGCTCCTGGACCAATACAAATTTTCATTTGAATTCAATAAATTTTCTGTAACAAAGGAAGGAAGAAAAATCCTCAAAGGACACTAACAAAACAACCTGCCTGTCTTGCCTCTCAAATAACTGAAGGGAAAATATTTCCTCTCTAGTTCCAAACTCTTACAAAAATGCCTGGGACATGTCAGTTACAATAGAATTAGAAACAAGCTGGAAATAACTGTTAAAACAGACGCAGTATGTGAATCCTGTGCAGTTGGAAAAATAAAAAAAGGAATCATTCAAGATCAGACATGGCTCAGCTTCCAGACCCTTTGAAGAACTCCACTTGGACATCATTGGAATCATCAGTCCAGCTTCAATTGAAAATCATAGATACATCCTCACTGTAGTTGACAGCCACTCAAGATACTGTTTGGGAATCCCTCTCAAATCTAAAGAAAAAAATTTGAAAAACTCTCTCAAATCCTAGATCTGGAAGCCAAAAGATTTGGATAGCACCCAAGCATTCTCCACTCAGATGGAAGCAGGAATTCAAAAAAATCATCTTCAATAAATACTGTAAAAATAAATTGAACAAGAAAAGGTACTCCAATCCATACACACCTCAGCAAAACGGTCTGGCTGAAAGAAACAACAGAACCATACTTGAGTTAATCAGAAAAATCTTCCACAAATCATGCTTAAACAAAAACGTATGGAACTTTTTCCTAAAGGCCAGTACCCTCACCCTGAATCAAATAACCAGTCACAAATCCAAGCAGTCTCCCTACTCTCTCTTCAAGAATAAAACTCTCCCTGTGGACTGCTTCCATCCTGTTGGGAATCCTGTGTCCTTCCTACCTCTTCCCAAGAGATTTTTCTCCAAGATCAAACCAAAAGGCAAAACTGGCACTCTGATAGGCTTCAATGAAGATCTCAGATCCTACCACATACTGTCAAAATCTGGAAGAATGTTTGAAACCAAAAATGTCATATTTCTCACCTTTGTTCCCAAAACCAATAAAAAATTATCCCTAGACCTTGAATTCAAGGCCACAAATCAGACTAATCCCAATAGAAAATACAGAGAGCCAACAAATCTCCCAGATTCAGATTCAGGAAGAAAAAATAATTCACCATCCAACAGAAGCAAAGACAAAGGGTCAGTTGGGAAATACAAGGAAGATACATCACCTAATCAAGAACAATAACAGGACAGCCAATTGAAGTCCCAAGCTCCAGAAAGAAAAACTTCTCCTCCAGATAAAACTTCAGAGAAATATCTTCAAGAGTCAAGCCTGCGAAATAGACATACCTCAGCATTGCAAACAAAATTTTGGAAGCAATCAAGACATAGTTTGACTCTATTGAACAAATGGAAGTGGGGGAAGATGCAACCACAATCCCTTACCCCTATTTGAAGAATTCAATGGTTCTTAAAACCAAGCCAGCAACTACTTCCTCACCCAAAAAGAAAATGCCAGACTATGCATCCAAGGGTTCAAACAGATCCCTGGGATAGACTATGACAACAATTTTTCACCTAATTGGAAGTTCACCACTATTTTAACTCTCCTCATTCTTTCCATCTCCAAAAAAGTCTCTCTCAGACAGTTTGATGTGAAGGCAGCTTTCCTATATGCACCCTTGAAGTAATAAATCTACATGAAAATTCCCTTGGGATTCCCAAGAACTGCCCATTTCCTCAAAATGACAAAATCTCTCTATGGCCTCAAGAAAGCTCCAGTCAATTTTTAAAAAACACTCACTGAATGGATCAAGGAAATAAAATACATTACTTCCAAATCACACCCATTCCTCTACATTCACCAAGACTCCAACTCAGTGCTCTTTTTCCATGCAGAAAATCTGATTGTAGCTGGAAGAACCCAATAACTTGAAACCCTCTTCCTCAGACTATTTCCAAACTCCTCAGACCACAGTCCAGAGACCCTCCTAAGAATGGACCTGACTATCTCAGACCTCAAGATAACTCTCTATCAAAGCAAACTCATCAAAAAGAGACTCAAAATTCTTCTTCTTCTCAATTGCAAACCCGTCATCACTCCTCTTACACCAAGAATCCAACTTCCGAATGCAAGTGAGGAAGAAAGAGAGCAGTTCCAAAAACTTAACATAAACTAAAGAACCTACACCGGAATGTATAACTACCTCTCTTGCCAAAATCTACAAGACATAGGTCCTGCAGTATCCATTCTATCTCAATTCAACAACAACCCAAGAATAAATCACTGGAAGGAGGTGCTGCACTGCTGGAAATACCTGGCTGGAACCACCTCAGACTCTCTTCTTCTCTCTCCTTCCTCATTCTCATCCTCTTCTAGACTCAAATATTTTAGCAACACCAATTGGTCTGATGATCTTGACTCCAGGAAATGAAGAAGCAGGTATATCTGTTTGGGGCTCAACTGCCCCATCTCTTCAAACAGCTTTAATCTCTTCAAACAGCTGTAAACAAAAAAAAATATCACAATTTCATCAACCAAAGCCAAATTCAACTCAGTTTCCAAATGCCCTCAAGAAAGCCTATGGATATCAGAACTGATTCAAGAAATATGGCCAAACCACTCACTTACTCCTGTCTTCAATGTAGATAACAAAGGAATAACCAAAAATATCAGTAAATTTGGCTCAAACTCAAAGGCCAAACATCTAGACATCAAAATGAAATACCTGAGAAATCTATATAAAAAAAATTAAAGGTCAATTTGATTCCTTCAGAAGATATGGTTGCCAATTCTCTTATCAAATCCTGCAGCTGAAAACATCTTTCCAGGATCAAAAAAAGGCTCTTAACCTCAAGGAATGGGGGGGTGTTGAAATTAAAAAGATTTTTTTTTTAAAAAAAAAAGTTGTAGTCAGAATGATTGGTTGTTTTTCCAGCCACTGCCATGACTAAAACACAAGTTATCCCAATTGGGAAAACTTTCTTCCATCTCCAGAATTGAGTCCTTGCAGCTTGGACTTATCCTAATTGGTAAAAGCTGTGTAGTCGCGCAAAGCCTCTCCACAACTACCACCCAGTCCTCTTTGACTCCTTGCTTGCTCTCCATTCATTCACCATCCCTTTCTCCCTCCAAACCCAACTAGCTACCACCACCTACAGCCTCAAGACAGATAAATTTAACTCAAGGCCAACCAATTAAACTCAAGAAAAATCAATCATCTTCAAACAAATAAATTGAACTCAAGACCGATTGATCATCCTCAAGATTGACAAACTGAGTTCAAGCCCAAAAAATAAATCCAAGGCCAATTGATCAAACAAACAACCCAAATCCTGCCACAGACCAAACAATCCAACCTCCGTAGCTGTCCAACGCGCCTGCTAATCAAAAACCAAAGCAGAGAAGAACATCAATCAACATCCAAAGACAGGGAGTTTAACACTGGAGAAAGTAGGAAAAAGTAAAACAGAGACCATCCACTGTCTCCTAGATCACAGGGCTAGCTGAAATCAGAACCCAACCAAAGACCTAGATCCATCCAGTCCAGTTGGGATCAATTCCTTTTCCTTTCTCTTCATCTGTGCCTTGACCTGAACACCAAGAACTCAATTACTGATTTGTCTGCATTCAACATCTACTCCCTTTCTTTTGTCCACCTTTTGTATCAAACCATGCTAGTCCATCAGTTTATTTTCTGGTTTTTATAAATAAGAGTAATAAAGATTAAAAATTCAGGACCAGGAACCCTGAAGATCATCAAAATATTTGTGCTGAAAGGAAGATTTTCCAGCTCAAAGGAAATGAAAAACAAGCCTAAAAATCGCAAAGAAATGAAGATAATCATCAACTGGATTATCAGTTGTGTGATAATTCAAAACCTTCCCAAAGAAATCAAAGATGAAGGGGAAAAAAACTTCAAAGAGGATATTCCCAATAATCCTCAAGTTATCACTGTCTCATCTTGTTCCTCATCTTCTCCCATGAGAGAGAAGATTCTACCCCTCAAACTTTCTCAGTTTGATCAGAAAAATTCATTTTTGAAATAGGCAAACAAGCACATCACAGTAATTTTTGTTTTATGTTTTTCAACCAAGAATCCTGGGCTGACTCTATTTTTTTTCTTTGTATAAGGTGGGAGTTTTTTTTTGTCCAAGTCCACCAAAAAAAAGAAAAAAAAACTACCACCTTATACCTCACCCTTCACCCGACTCCTTCCTCCTCCTCACAAAACCAACTAGTCCACTCCTTGCTCCTCCTCAGCAAACCGCCTTGCCCACCACCTCAACCTCCATTGCTTGTTCTTTGCTAAGAACCCTGCCCCAGGGTAAGCACCCCCTCCTCCTCCTCCTTGCTCATCTTGATCAACTAATTATCTTGCTGAACTCCACTCTCCTCCTACTCAGGCCACCCCTGCCTGTCCTTGCTTCTCCATTTCTCACCACCCTGCCGCAGGTAAGCTCCACCCACCCCTCCTCTTGCTCCTTGCTTGATTTATTGGTTTATCAATGACCAACCAACAGCTGGCCCCACCCCCTGCCCCTCCCCCACCTCAGGACATCCCCCCTTCATTTCTCTTGCATTGCTCACCACCCTGCTCCACATCCTTACTCCTTGGTTGCTCACCACCCCACCACAGGTAAGCTCCATCCGCCCCTCCTCCTCCTCCTCCCTTGATCAATTGGTCAATCAATGACCAACCAATTTCCTCTCCTCCTTCTTAGTCTATCAACCCCGTACTTGCTCCTCTGTTGCTCAGCACCCCCCCTCCTACTCCTCCTCTTAATTTGATGAGACTGATGTTCAAAGAATTGGACTGACCCTTTTTTTTGGTAGGATAATTATTGATGAAATATACTGAGGAAAGAAGGCACGGTGCATCAGAGTGATGGCAGGGTGAGGTGGTGGAAGAATAATATTGCACAGATAGAGGAAAGAAACTGAGAGAGAGAAAAAAAAAAGAGACACATACCTGAGGAAAGCAGACACAGTGCATCAGAGTGATGGCTGGGTGAGGTGGTGGAAGGATGAGGAAAAAGATCCTTACACCACTGCTATCCTCAGGTGAGTGTAGTGAGGTTAAAAATGTCACATGTTGTGACAGTGATGTGAAAAAAGAAATAGAGAGATGGAAGCAGAAAGAGATGAAACACAACTATGGAGACACAACTCCAAACCCCCCCCTTGATGACAGCCAATATGAAGAAAAAAAAATATTTCAGAGAGAAAGAGAGGAATCAGAGAAACAAAAAAATAAAAAAAAAAAACAATTCCAAACAAAGTACAGTGTTTCTTCAAAATAAATCAAGGAAGTGGCTTGGTGAGAATGTTGGAAAGCATGTCTTTTATCAATAAATGAAGAACTGATAGATGTTTATTGATGATGAATTCATGGATACAATGGTACTATGAATCAATATTTTTAGTGCAAGAATGATGTTGCATGTTCTTTGCCAAAGCTTCTGCGCCTTCATTATCAATTTGGATTGGAGTTGAGGATTGAGGAGACAGATAAAGTTCAATGAGAATTTGACAGAGCCACAGTCCCTCCTTGCACAATTCCAAGAGTGACTTGTACTTGGCCTCTGTGCTGGACAGGGACACTGTGGGTTTTTTCTTGGATTTCCAAGAAATGGCCCCATTGCCAAAAAAATACATGTAGCCAGAGGTCAATTGCCCATCCTCCCTGTACTCAGCCAAGTCTGAGTCAGAATACCCACAACATACTGGTTTGCCTCCAAGATGGAGGCGGAGCAATTTGGTTGTATACAGATAGTGTAGGATGCAAATTCCGGCATTCCAGTGGGCTTTGGAAGGGTCTTGATGAAACTGAGAGAGTTGGTTTACTGCAAATTCAACATCTGTCTGCATCAATTGGGAAACCCATAGAAGGCTCCCTATGAGCTGGTTGAAGTTCCCGAGAGACTTGGGTTTGTGCGGAGTGCGTTTCACAAGGTCTTTTAACTTACTATCTGTTGGCATAAATGCCAGAATGGGATCAGAATCAAAAAAAGAACTCACATAGGTTTTGGATGTACAATGGCTGAGACAGGATGACATGGGGCTCAGAGGGATGATGTTAAATGTTTATTTCAAGAAAGTGATGGAGGGGCTCATCAGCCCCTTTGTTGAAAAATTTCCTAAGTGCAGATATGAAGAACAAGACAAAATCACTATGACTGACTATTTCCAGACAATCTACATGAACCATAAGAGCAAAAATGAGGGAGTTTGAGATGAGTTTGAAATACAAGGTTGGATTGTGGGCAGATATCTTAAAAACAACATTGAGAAGTGCATGGTGAATCTGGATATTCAATTCATATGGGGAATGCTTCAGCTCATAGAGCAAACAAAATATTTTTCAAACCCAGTCAGGATGTTGTGCATCCTTGTACTCCAAAAGTTTCTGCATGTATACTGGCTTTTCCAGTTGATCATTGAGAAATGCAGTTTGAAAGTTGACTCGTTGAGCAACCCAGTTTTGAGATTCCCAGAGCAAGCAGAGCAGCATAAAGTTTTCTTCAAGGATTATTGGGGCAAAACTTCATTTTAGTAAATGCCTTTAACTTGCAAGTAGCCCATTTCCACTAACCACGCCTTCTGTTTTTGAATAGAGTTGTTGCAGCAACACTTGATCTTGAAGATCCACTTTGACTTGATAAGCTTGAAATTTGGGGGCCTTGAAACCAGTTTCCAGGTCCCCATCACAATTGGGGAAGAGAACTCATTGTTTGCTTCCAAGAGCCAGCCCGTCTTGAAAGGAGAGCGCATTAGATGATTCCAAGTCTTTGGAGTATTGAATTGAGGGGTGGGGACAACTGAAAAAAATCAGTTCTTCAAAAGGGAGGACAAGACTGGTGGGAGGAACAAAAAACAGGGATTGGTGCAGGAACTGGCTTGGAAGATTGGACAGGGGGTGGAGCTGGCGCTGAAACAGGAGGGGGGAGAATATGCTGGGTATCTGAGGGAGGAGATGGTTGAGGTAGAGAGGAGATAGGTACAATAATTGAATGGTATTTTTTTATTTTTTTCTATGTTTGTTGATCATCTACCTTGATTATAACATGATTGATGATGTTTTTTTTCTTATTCCATGCAATTAAACCCACCATTTGACCCCTTTTTCTTTCCACATAAACCCTTTTTCTCAACCACCCATTCTTCTCCCACTAAACTCAAAATGTTACACAATGAATTGAATCCTTTCTTGATCCTCACCCCAATAATAGCATGTGGATTGGAGGGAACAAGATGGGAGGAGACAAGTTTCCAAACATACAGAGAGGTGGAAAGAATTGGTCTTGTTTGCAAAAGAGGACTCAAAAGAGAGATTCCAAAATCTCTTTGGAAGTGGCAGAGGAGGGGATTGATAATAAATTTTTTTGGTCTGGAGAAAAACTAGAAACTTTGGATCTGTATCCTACCATGGTTTCAAATCAAACGCTGTTTCCCAAAGATTGTTAACAAGCAAAAGAGAGGATCAAATAATTTTATTTATTCAGCTATGGGAAATTTAATGCTATTGATGAATCCAATTGCAAGTCTCTGGTTTCAATAATTGATTTTCTCCCTTTTTATAAACTCTCAGGGCAAGAGAAGAATGAAATAAACTCTGTCACCACTTTCCTTCACCAATCAAAAAAAATTCAACACCAATGGTCCCTCAAAATCTTGGGGTGGGAAGATGTGGGAAATTGGATGGCAAAAATCAATTCACCCTTCTGATTTATGTGGAAAATATTTGAAGAAAGAAGCTTTTCAATCTTCCCCTCATGAGTTTTGTTTTTTGAACCTTAGATCCGACAAGGTATCACAAATATTAGGCCAAATGTTTCAAAAATAAGCCATAATTGCGTTTAAATCCAACTGCAAAACAATTATGGACAATGATATACCCTCCTTTTATTCATTGGAATTTGTAACCCCCCTCACTCCATTTGACTGTGCCCCCCACATCACCTTCACCTCCAATTCCTTCTACAACTATCCTCATATTGACCATGGAGATGTTTATTTGTATTTATTTTTACTGCTGGTTCCAATTAACAAATTAAATGAAAAAATTATTGAAGGTCAGGAAGAATAACAAATATCTGATGGCAAATTTGTTTTTCCTGAATTTGCTTTTGGTACTGATTTCATAGAAAAAGGTGTTTTTAAAATCATTTGGGCAGAAAATAAGTACAAGCACTGTACCTTTCCTGCTGTGGTCACTGCCATTCATACAAGGATGGCCATGTCTATCAAAATAAACAAAACAACTTTGAACACTTGCAATGACTTGAAAAGTGGACAAATATACTGTAGAAAAAAAATTAAAAATAAAAATAAAAAATATTTGGTTATTGGTTGAGCTGAAAATATTCTCAAACATTGTTGTAATCAATAATAATATTGTTTTTTTTTCCTTTTTGAATTTTTTATCAGAGTAAATATATTTAAAAGCCCAGAAATTGAGTAATTTTCTGCATCTCCTCAACTTTTCTACTGCTACCAATACATGCCATAACTACAAATAACCTAGCTTTTTTTGCATTTCCAGTCTTTACCTCTATTTTTCTAGTTGCTCTTCCAGTTGATCCTTCTACTTTCCCTATTTTTTAAACTCTAGCTCTGCCTGTGTCAATTTCCACTCAGCAGCCATTTTTCTTGATAATCCAACCTCTTGGCTTTCTGCTTTTGACAATCAATAGCAAGTTAAAAATCCACTTCTCCTTTTCAAATTGAAGTTTTTCAGATTCAATTTTTGATTTCACTGTTTTTTGGTGGGGAATAGGAATTAGCTTGATTTTGAAAGCCCGGAGAATCAATCAATGCACTTACTTTAATCATGCTTCTCCACAATATCCTTGAAGCTGGAAGAATTCAAAGTTTTTCTCCTCTTTTGATGGCTATTGGGATTGATTTTTATGGAATTGGAGGCCTTTTGCTTTCACTTTGCAGAGGAGGTTTGTGTGGGAATGTCATCACTCTTATTTGAAGGTGATGTGGGAGGCCCCATTTGCTTGACTGATTGTCCATTCAGGAAATGATTAGGCTGTTTTTTTACATTCTAAATCAGTCAGGATTGACCAGAAAAGAAAATAACTTGCTTCCTTACTTGAGCAGATGTTGATTGCAATGGCAATAATGGAATATATGGCTCCCAATTGGCCAAAGGTTTGCAGTTCTTCCACCCCAGGAAGGGAAAACTCAAAAGATGTAAGTGAGGGATACAAGCAAGGTTTTTGAGGGTTTATCAATGCTGATTTGGACATGATCAGAGCTGGTTGTGTTGGAATATCCTCCTCCACATTGGATAGGGGCCACTCAAAGTTTTTTTCATGATCATCATTTCTAGGCTTAGAATCCACGGCCAGGTCCTCAGCATCAACAGAATTGGATTTTTGGGCATCAAAATAAGCTAAGGGGGTGATTTTGGCCTTCTTTCCAAATATTGAATCCATACAAATATAAAAAGGAAAAATGGTTTCCAACTGATCAACAGCCAAGTTGATTTGCTTGGCTTCATCAGAGTCAGTGATACCAAAGCTAGTTGAGATTGAAATTGAGGGGGCCTTTTTGTACTTGGCTCCATAGTTCTTGAATTGCTCCCTCATATTTTTAAATGAAAGATCCAGCATACCTTTTTTTTTATTCTTTAGTGTGTTGGCCATAAAGAGATAACCATTAACCTTAGAGGATGGAGGTTTGCAACCTTGTGTTTTTCATTTTTTGATCCAAATCAAGCGTCATATTTGGAGGGAGTTTTGAGAAAGTTTACCAGGATGATGTGATCAGCTCTCTTGGGCTGAATTGAGCCTTTGGAATCTGATTGGGGAGGATTGTTTGATTTGGAGTTCGTCGGGGATGTTTGCTTTGGTTCATTGGATTTTTGTGTGGAATTGCAGGGGGAGGTTTGCTGAGGGGCCATTTGAAAAGAGTAGGAGGGATGAAGGGATGAAGAAATGAGAGAAATAAAGTGCTTAGAGTTGGGAAGTGATGGTAGCAATAAGTGATGAGAGTTAGAAAGTGATGAGTTTGAGGAAATTGTGAGAGTGATGAGTGATGAGAGCAATAAGTGTGAGAGGTTTAAATTAATGAGAGTGGGGAAGTGATGGGGGTGATTGATCAGTACTTCCTATGGGGTTGGGGGTAGAAGGGGGTGTCAAATGAGGGGTGTATGACATGGACCAATGTGTGGCTGAGGCGGTGAAAGCCTTTAAATAATTTATCTGAAAAACCCATTTATTTTCAGGTAACTCTGAAACGTCTGATGTGAGATCATTAGGTTTTTTATTTTTAATGGCAGGTTTGAAATGGCAGATTTGAGTTGCAACCTGCCATTAAAAAATGGCAATTTTGGTTAACTCTGATATACCCTAATAGGTTTGATTCATCTTTTTGGAGTAAAAGCTGTATCCAAAGGTTTTTTTTCATCAAGATGGTGCAATTATAAAAAATTGGTGTTTTTTCATGAAGCTTTGGCACACAAAACCAAAATTTTAAAGAAATAAAACAATGATTAAAAGCATCTTTTCCATGAAAAATGGAAGAAAATAAAAAGTTTGAAAAGAAATTAAGAGAAAAGATGAAATAGGTTCAGGATGAAAATCCAAGTGGATCAAGTTGGTACAAGAATTCAACAGGCATACCACTGTTTAAAATTCAGTTTGAATATTTATTTCTTTTTATTATTATTATTACTGTCACCATTTTTCAAGATTAGTGAAATTTCCAACAAGTGATCAAATTGAAATTAATTTCTGAATCTTTTAATCTAGAAGAAGTTTTGAGAAATATTAGTTTGAATGAATAATCTTTAATTAAAAATTTAAACATAATCTTCCTTTCTAAATTGAAGCAGTCCATTCATGCCCCCAACCAGTCTTTTCAATGCTAAAGTGATTATTGTGTAAATAATTCAAAAAACAGGATTAAAAAATCTTAAATCCTTGGGCTTAGACAAAGAGGCCCTCTTATGTTTACCATCAAGATGATCAGTTTCCATAAGTATGCTTCATTTTGTATCATGTTGCATTTTTTGTTGCAATTTCTTCTGGTATGCATGATGCATATTGCACAGGAACTACTGCTAAGATTACTTATGGATGAAAAGTTCAGATTGAAATGATAGAAACATGAGAGGAGGATTAATAAGGATGAGAAAAGGAGGATAGGAAGAGAATTCCAGGAGAATTTTGTAGAGGAAGTATTTTTTTGAATAATATTAGAGTAACACCAGGAAGCAGAAGGTTTATATCAGTCTTGCAGCATGGGTGAAGGTTTTCTTATTCTAAGAGGACACCTAATGGATGATAGAATAACCATTAAGAATTAGTATGATAATTCCTTGAGGGAAATTAAGAGAGGGAGAGGGGCAAGTATATGTGAGGATTGGTGAGGAGGCCTTGAGGGATGGTTGACCTGGTAGGAGAGGTGAGTTCCTAGGGGTTTTCACACTTTCAAGTGGGCTTGAGACTTTATTTGATACCCAGAAGTAGTGAGATTTACCAAGATTTTACTAATGAATACTGACTGATTGGGAAGTTGTGGGAAATTTGGATCATGTACATTGCAGAGGAGTGAGAGAGAGCACCAAAACATATGGAGAGAGGAAACCTGTGAAAATTGACTGAAGCAGATAACACAGTGAAAAGGTCTACATGACTACAGAGGTAGTAATTATCCCATGCAGGGAGAGAGTGAGCCTGGGAGAAGAAGGTGGAGACTGCAAGATATGCAGGAGAAATATTCAGGGGCAGGTGCAGGAGTATATAGAGTTGGGATTGAGCTTGAAGTGAGTTTTGATCAGAGATTAAATTGGAAGAGTTGAAGGAGTGTCAAACTGTGATATGACATGTACATAGTTTCTATTTAAGTGCCTTGAAATTTGAAACATATGTCTCTAGTTACACCTGGGATGCATGTGCATTGTATAACAATCAAAGCTGGATTTAATATTGGTTGGAAAAGATTTAGATGTTTATATATATATATATATATATATATATATATATATATGGGTTTTTAAATTTTAAATTACACCAGAGTTATTTAAGACCACCATGATGTGGAGGTACATAATAGAATTTGCCAAAATTTTTCCCCTGGTTTGGTTTTAGGGCATATCAGATTTAGAAAAAGGAAATTTCAAATTTGCAACCCTGCGCAACCTTTTCACAACTCAAAATGGGTTCTGTGGTGCGGTTTGCGGTTTGTGAACCGCGCCATGCAACCTTTTTTGAATTTTGAACGGGTCATGTATGGTTGAAATTTTTTATTTTCATTTTTATTTATTTCTTTTATTTCATATTTTTAATTTTTACTACATTTTAAGTAGTTATTTTTAATTTATTTAGTTATCTAGTTATTTATTTATTTATTTATTTTCACAACTAATAAGGTTTCTGAACCTCCATTCAAAACTCATATGTGTAATGAACCTCTTATCACGCCTGTTTGCAACCCCTTGTTTCTGCATTTAACATTTCTCTTTAGAAAACCTGACATTTTTTTAATGGAATGCCTTGCCAAAAATCCACAATATTGAACCTGCCATTGAAAAATTTCAAAAACCGCCAATTTAATATCAAAATTCTCAGAGTTACCAGGTAATATTCTTTTTTGGATGAAGTATATAAAGTTACTCAAAAACTCAACCATCAAATCACACCCTTAAATACTTTCTTCTCACTCAATCCAACTGCTACTCCATTGTAGATATCCTCATCCTCTGTACAAAAAACCAAAATCATCATAACCTCACTCCATACCTCTCTAAAATAATCCCCAAACAATTAAATAAATATCTCTTCATACCGAATTATTTTTTGTGCATATCAGCTGCCTTTTTAAAGAGAATTCCTGCTTATAAGCAAACTAAAAAAGCCATTGATGTGAAGAAAACCTGTCCAAGTAATTGAAAATCAGCCATGATCCTTCTCTATTCACACCAAATGTTCATTTCAAATAAAGAGAGCTGATCATTTAATTCTTATCAAATGGCTCAAAAATACTTCTTATGAAATGATTGCTATGGTACCAACAACAAAAATAATGATGGCAAAACTCCATCTTGTAAGTTTATTGGTTATCTAATGATGTAAAATTATCTAAATAACAAGAAAAATTTTATTCTAGAATTTTTAACAAAAACAATGAGGGAGAAATTCAAAAAATACCTGGCCAAGTACCAGAAAGCACACTCCTTATCCATCTCCACTGGATTGGAATAAATAATGGTGATAAAGCAAAGGAGGTCAACTGAGTGGTTGATAAATTGGACTAAACATTTTGATTGCATTTTAAAATAGATAAAATATTTGGAAAAAAGGCTTTTAGGGTGTATCAGAAAAAAAATATGTAATTCTCAATTTCCAATTCTGGGAAAACCATTTTTTTAATAAAATTTAGTTTGAAGGTTTCCCTTTAATAAATAAAACGTTTTTAGTGAAAGAAAAATCAGGTATGCATGAGATCAGACATTTCATATCTTGAATATCTCAACTCGTATACACCCCAATATCAGCCAAAAGCTAATTTTAATTCCAAATATCCAATTAAATTTATCCCAAAGATCCAATTCAATTGATCCTATAGAGATTGGAAATTACTCAACCTAGTAATTGTAATTATTAAAGTGTATCAGCGTCAAAATTTTCAAAAAATTAAGTGGCTGATTTAGGGATTATCCAGCTTTTTTTACAGCTAAAAAATTTTTTGTTGTTGTTTATATTGATAAAAAGATTTTTTGGGAAAAGGAATATTTTTTCCTGAAATAAGAGATTTAAATTTTTCAAGATTTCAACTCTGATAAAACCTATTAAGAACCTTTGGAGCCTCTTGAATTGACAGCATCTTATGATTTGGAGAATACTATAACCATCTCATCCCCAATCTAATACAAACCAGAATATTTAATTCAGTCTAATCTATCCTTGGATCAATCACTGGCTAATTTTGAGAAAAGTCTTCCAGGTTTTGATCAATTAAATGAGTTTTTACCCCTTTCAGAAGATGATTTTGATTCACTAACAACTCCCAAACTACCCAAATCTCCTGTTAAATCAACTTTAATTCTTGCTAGTTCCCATTTTATCATTGATTTGATTCTTGATGAACAATTAATGAATCATGGAAAGCAGAAAAACAATTTTTGAGATATATCAAATGTAATTCAATGAGACCTCACCTCAAGAATTTGAGGCTCAGAATATATCATGGAAAAAAGATAATATGTCAGTAACCTTGAATATATAGAGAGGTTTTCCACATGCATCAATGATACTGAATTGACATACTTTGGAAACCGGGCTGATTCCAGATTGAAAGTGGGAGGTCCAGGCTAAATTCAAACGAAAAAAAATAACTAAAAACATGCAAATTTTGAGAATTGGGATGATTTTAGCATTTATTTTGCTATAATGATGCCAAAACACATCATTTGCATTATTATATTCATTATTATATTGAAATGATTACTAAGATAACACCAATTGGTGTGCTTTTCAAACCTAGGAAGACTTACAGACCTTTTGATTTTTAAAGGAGTTCCTGAGGTGGTAGAACACACCATTGAATGGCCTGTTGGGCCCCCAAAGTGCTATAAACATGAATTGAGGCTCTGGGGGGCTGAATTAAGGCCTCCAGACCCCCCGTGAAGTTTTTCTGGGGTAAAATCCTTTTGAGAATTCCAATATGAGCACCAATTTATTAGATGTAATATTTAAAGGGCATTGATTTTCTCATGGTTCCAATCCTTTAAACAAAAGATTTTTACGTCTGCGCAAAATACTATTTTAAAAACTATAAAAGGGCTTTCCAAACTTTGTTTGGAATTTTTTGAATGTATCCTGGGCCTCAAAAAATTGTATTCACCTAAAAAAACTTCAAGTTAAGACATCCATTGCAATTTTTTTGTTTTACTTCTGGCATCAAACTTTCCACAAATTCTTTCTGAAAAAGCTTTAGAATGGAATTCATAGATACGAATAAAATATATTTTGAATGCTTTCCATATTTTGTACCAATCAAATCATTTAACACAAGAAAATAACTCAAAATAAAAGGGATGGTCCATTTTTATTTATCCATTTTTGATTTTTCTCCCTGAAATAATTAATGATGATCTGAAATATTTTAAGGTGCAGATTTAAATTGATCCTTTGAAGCTTTTGAAAAATAAGCTTTTGTTAATTTTTGAGGCACTATTTGTGTCTCAAATAAGCCCCATTTGGGTTCTGTCCCCCTTCTTTGAGCTGTTTGGCATGCATAAATTCCTTATGACTCAAATGTTTCTCCTGGGTCCCCGCTCATCTTGGAGCTCACTCCAATGATCTTATAAACCACCACCTTGACCATTTCAACTCACCCTTCACCCTCCACCACACCCCCATCACCACACCACCCTCCTACCATACCACACCACCCCACTACCATACCACACCACCCCACTACCATACCACACCATCACACTACCATACCACACCACCCCACTGCTGTACCACACCACACCACACCACACCACACCATACCACACCACACCACACCACACCACACCACACCACACCACACCACACCACACCACACCACACCACACCACACCACACCACACCACACCACACCACACCACACCACACCACACCACACCACACCACACCACACCACACCACACCACACCACACCACACCACACCACACCACACCACACCACACCACACCACACCACACCACACCACACCACACCACACCACACCACACCACACCACACCACACCACACCACACCACACCACACCACACCACACCACACCACACCACACCACATCACTCATCAGCCCACCACACACTCACCACACCACACACTCACCACACCACAAACCACTCCTAAATAAAAACAATTAAACACTAAAAACCTAAAAAATAAATCCTCCTAAATTCAAATCTTCCATGAAAAATTTAATTATCTATCTCCTCAACAATTGTTCTGGCAAATAGTCAACTTTTTACATCAAAGTTTCATCTAATCAATACACCTCAATAGATACTTCCAAAAAACTCTTTTCCATCTTATATCAATTATCTGAATACCTTTTTTCACTCAATTTCTGCTCAATATATTTCTCAACTATAAACTCCTATCTTCAATTCATTTTTCAAAAAGAAAATTTCTTTTCAAAATAGCTCAATAAAACATTCACCTACTTTTCAGAACTTTTTCACCATGCCCATCCTCCATTATCTCATATAATAAAACTAGAGATTCATACCCTCTTAATCCTTCCTCATCTACTCCAAATCTTGATTAAAAAACTTTGGCCCCTCCTCCTGAGCTATCATATAATCAAAAGGGCAAGCAGGTTGAGGCTATCCAATCATTGAAAAAGTCCCATGAATATGCTATATCTACCAGAGTATTCAAATGCAAGAAACTTTCCTACACTCATCAATTTAAACAATATGGGTAATATAAACCCAGAGAAGATACCAAAAGGTTTAAAAAATAAAGAAATACCAATTGTGCTTTCAGATTATCAGGAAATTCATCCAAGAAATTGGGTCTTGGGCTGGTAAAGGTTATATTTACAGACCCCAAAATTGATCCTTCTATTCATCTCATCCCCAGAATAATTCAAGGGATGCAACAGGAGATGGTTGAAAATTTAACCAAAGCTGGATTTCCCCCATTAAGAATTCTCAACTCTCTTATACAAACCTCATCATCTCCTTTCCATACCAATTTCAATACTATTTACAATAAAATAACCCAAATTCAAAATGAATTTCTTGAAAGCAACTCTCCCATTGAAGCCCTCATACTGAAACTCTAAAATTTTTCTTTTCTACAAAATAAACAATATGGATGGTCAAATCACTTCTTTGTTCATTTCACGCCCTGATTCAATTAATATTTTCAAATTTTTCTGTACTCTTCTAAAGATGGACTGTACATACAAAAAAAACAGGTTTGGAATGCCCCTCTCTTCATATTTTTGGGGTAAACATGTTTTCCAGAACTGTCTCAGTTGGCTTCTGTTTTTTTATATCAATAGAAAAAAGACCACTATTCATGGTCCCAGACTCAAATCCAGTAAATTTTACAAGATCTAGAACCCAGGGTTATTATTACAGACAAAAAACATTCTCTCATCATTTCCTTTAAAAGGTTTTCTCTTATTTTCATCATCTTCTAGTTGGTCTCTGGTATATTTTCAAAAATATTCAAACCCGTTGCAGGAAGCACTTCAAATGTGAAGGTGAATGGAAGCTTTTCCAGAAAAATCTTAATCAGTTAGGCAATTCCAAATCTGAATCAAGCTATCATCAAAACTTCACCAAAATTTCTTGTTTTGGGAGTTCTCCCACTTCTGCCAACCTGCTTGAGAAAAGGATTCCTCTGAAAAAATATTTTTCTCTTATTTGGTCAACAAAAACTTTGACTTTGGCAATAAACGTACCTCAAGAATAGAAGGAATACACTCTTACATTGAAAATTTTTCAATTCATATATTGGCTCTTTTTCCCATATAGTTCAGAAAATTTACAATTCAATCACAATTCAAATCCATGAAAGAGCTATCAAAGCCTCTCAGAAAGATTTCAATCATATCATTTGTTTACATTCCTTTTGTCAGCTTGCTACTATTGCAGAGCAAGCTGCAAAAGTAACTAGAATAACATAAAAATAATAAAAATTCAATTAACCTAAGAAGGAGTAGAAACCCAGAAATATTATTACAGAAATGGATTCTCCATCCAAAATTAGGTAGGGTCACTCACTGACCCCACCCTTGAAATCCAACTCCTTATATTTTTAAATAATTAAGCAAAAAAGAACCAAAATACTATGGCTCCAGTATTGAGCTTTTTGACCAATTAAATATTTCATGTGCATTGTCACGTATAGGTTTCACACCTAAAATTCAGTCAGAATTGAGGTGTTGTGTATATTTTAGGAGTTACGGGCGGAAATGTGTTTTGTCACAATTCCCGCACGCAGCCGCGGCAGCCACAGCACCCGCGCGCAGCTGAGATACAGCCGTGTCAACCCGTCAAGGTTGTGTACGCCGCCCCGGGCCTCTGACAAGTGCGCAGCCCCGGGACTACGGGCTGACATAGTGACAGGCGGCCCGGGTACTGCATAAACAGGCTACAACATACACGGGAACTTATTACATATGTAATAAAGGTTCCCGTGGATAGTAGACTGTCTAAATATACATAATATATATAAAAATACCTAAATAATCCTTACACATATTTTTTATTTAATATAATGCAAAGAATCAAGAATGTCGAAAATAAGACAATGAAAGCTTCAAAAAATATATTAAAATACTTTGATATACTTTTATGAGAATTATTATACATCAACATTCTCGTGACATACTAAGGAAGATAATTATGTAATACTATTACATGAATTCTCATGAATTATATTTTTAAGTTATTATCTTAACAAATCAACTGGAACTCGTAGATAAAGAGTAAAAACAATATTATGAATTTGACTCCAGTTATATAATACATAATGAGAACTTACCTGACATCAAAATGTCTGTAGAGATGTCTAATAATATAATTATTATATTACTGGGAACATATGCTAAGGATAATTAATTAAATAATACATAAATAGGACAGATTAGTGTTATTCACACGTCCTAATGTCCATTATAAGGTAGAATAATTCCCATACCCTAAGTAATTAGATCCTACCCGGGCTATAGCACCAAGGGCATATGACAGGCTACCTCTGGTTACCCTGCTAGCCTTAGTGTCCGTCCCTTTGAGCACCTACAACCCTCAGAAGGACCATATTGGGACTCCAAAAACTATAAATACAGAGCTCTTTTGAGGATGTTGATGGGCAGAGACCCAGTAATATTCATATCCAGACGCCGTGCCAAGGTAATCAAATACTTATAAGAGATAATTAAGTGATTTATGGCAATTTCTGATCAGTAATATCCGTCCTCAAACCTCTTTTTATCAATTAAAACTGCTGAACAACCTTATAACTCCAGTATACAGGTTTAACCCTTCAGTAAACGTCCCAAACAGATACCCAAAGGATTCAATAATATACCAGTGAGTCTTATTATCCTTTCTCTGTCGTGGTAGCTTGGCTACAAGGCCCTACCACTCCATTGTATATTTCATATACATATTATCTTTGGGTATAATAATCTTTAAACTAAAGAACCTAAAGTAACCAGGACTACATGTTTTCATACTGAAATCCCTGAAGAGAGGTATTAAAGATCCCCAATATAATTTTGGCCCCTCTATAAATATTTAATAATCAATTTTGATTCAAAAAAATAAACAATAACCAAACCATTTAACCTTGCAATAAGCTTAATCCAAGTATTCTACGGATTTTTGCTGCATTTATTAAATAATATATTTATTATTTACAACATCACCTCTGGTAGCTAAAGGATAGCAAGGGTCTTGGAATCCAGGAGGCTGACACCTTTGTGGATCATATCTATGGAGAAATCAACCTCTTTGCCCTCAAAATGATTCATTCATCTCATCAAGTTCATGAGTCTTCCACTACTTGCACCAACTGTGATTACGTTTCTTGCAGGGGTATACCATGTCTTCAGAAATTTGAATTAGCTATGAAAAAGGGGGAGCTCTTCCAACTTGAATATTTTCATACTCAATGGGATTTCAAAGCCTCCTTCTCAGTAAGTTTTTTAATTTATTTTGGATTCAAGCTCAAATTAATAATTTCCTGATTGATTTTGATTTTGCTTTCTCCAGTTAACTTGGAATCCTGATTCAAATATAGAATCAGGAAAACTAGATTTTACATCCAAAAACAGTAATGAACAGCTGTATCTCACTGAAATATTTGAAGAATTCCACAATTTTCACCTTGATAACAGTAACATTATCTGGGTGAAAACAAGAAGCCATACAGTGTAAAATATCAACTTGTCCTGATTCAAGAGACCAATTCACTTCAAAGATCTGAATTAAGAGGAAGGCACAAAGGAGCAGCCAATGCTTTCAAGAAGATTTCTCAGTCCTCAAGTAAAAGAGATCCACCTGCTTTTGAATTTTTAGAAGAACCCAAGAGGAGAGAAAGTTCATAAAAGAAATTCACAGAAAATTCAAAGGTCATGAACCATTTTTTGAAAAAATTAAATAAAAACTTTAACTTTAAGAATTAATTTTTTGTCAGGTATGTATTCAGGTTTCAAGAAATTGGAAGTCCAGAAAGCAAAAGGGGAAGGGGAAAAAAAGGAGGAATCAGAGGAAGAGGTAAATTTATATATGTATATATATATATATTTTTGAAAATTGAATTTCATTTTTAATAGGGCGTATCAGAGTTAGCAAACCTGCCATCAGAAACCCACAGTTTTTTTTGTCCAAACCCTCCATTTTTAATGGCAGGTTTCTGAAATACACATAACCCCTGAATTGTGTATTTCTAAATGGCGGGTGTCATGAAAATGGTGGATTTCAAACATCAAATCCGCCATTAAAACCACCATTAATGCATCATCATCCATCCACCATCCATCACATCTAAAACACCCATCCACATCAGCAAATCCATAATGGTCCCATCTCCATCACATCACATCACACAAATCTCATCTCCATTGCTTTGCATCTCCATCACTTCACATCTCTATTGCTTCACATCTCCATCTTCACACAAATCCCATCATCATCTCATCACCACACATCAAATCACCATCTTTCTAAACATTTCCCATCAAACTTCTTGGAAGAAAGTTGAAAATGCAAAAAATCTGACTGAACTTTTGTTGGTATTTGACTGCCATTCAGACTCAAATTCAGACTCTGATTTGGAATCAACTTGGTTGGCTTTGAATTCTCTATTAAAAAAGCAATACATGGTTCCAAGAAGACAAACTCTCCACAACCCTGTGTATGAAAGGCAAAAGCTTCATCTCCTCCCTGACTTGAGCTTCCAGCAAATTTTCCAAACTCTATTGCCTTCATTCATAAACCTTTTGGAGATGATTGAAGACCACCACATCTTCCAGAAAAATTCTTGGGAGTCTCAACACAATCCAGCTATCCAACTGGCTTTTGCTCTTTGTAGATTGGGATCAAATTGAAATGGAGCAGAAATTCATTGATTAGAAAATCTATTCTCAGTTGGATATGGAACCATTGACTCATACACCAAAAGAGTGATGGTCGCTATCCTATCTTTCCATTTCTCAGTCCTTTCTTGGCCAACAAAAGAATAAGGCAAGGAGATATCTCAATTAATGGAAACCAAAGGGTTTCCTGGCTGAATTGGTTTTGTTGATGGAACCACCATCCCCTTGAGTCAAAAACCAAAGCTAGATGGCAACCACTATTTTGATTGGAAAAAAAGGAAATTGATTCATATGTTTTCCAATTGCCGTGATAACACCGTTGATCACAAACTGAAAAAATATGTTTTGTCTGTTCTTTTAGATAATCTGTGGCACTACAACTTGTTTGCAATAACAACAAGAATTTCATATCCCTCCATGCTGGCCTTACAGGTTCTTGTCATGATTCATACTTGTTCAATCAGATGCCAATTTCCCAACAACCAGAGAACTACTTTGACCACAATCAATAACTTCTGGCCAATTCAGCTTATGCTAGTGGGAAATATGTGGTTCCAGAATACCAGAATCTTTTGTCCAATGATCAAGGAAAACCTGATTTCAAATATCATCTTTCCCAATCACAAGTTTAGATAGAGTATGCCATAGGATTCCTGAAAGTAAGATGGGCCAGCTTAAGGGAAATGTGAAACCAGCTTCAAAATCCCAAAGACATGAAGTTCCTCATAAACTGGATTATCACTTGTGTCATCCTTCACAATCTTTTTGCCAACATCAAAGATGAATGGGACAAAATATTTGAAGATGATATTCCAGATCCACCTCAAGTCATCCCTGTCTCATCTTTTCCCTCATCTTCTTCTATGAGAGAACCAATTGTTCCTCTTACCCTTCCTTGATTTGATGATTAATTTTTGATTATGAATTAGGTAAAAAATCCCTTCACCAAATTCTTTTGGTTTTGGTTGTTCACCAAAGATTCATTGGCTGAATCACTTGTTTTTTTTCTCATTTGGTGGGGTGGAATTAAACAAATGGTTTTGGTGGTTCACCCAAGATTCCTAGGCTGAGTTGGTATTTTATTTTTTTTCCCATTTGGTGGGGTGGAATTAGACAAATATTTTTGGTTTTTTACCCAAGATTCCTAGGCTGAGTTGGTATTTTCTTTTTTTTCTCATTTGGTGGGGTGGAATCAGACAAAACAGACTCAAAACTTCCAAACCCCCCCACATCACCCCACCAAACCACCGGACAAAGCACCCACCTCACCCCACCCAACCACAGCTCAGTTCATTCCTTCCTCCTCCTCACCAACCACCTCCACCTCACCCATCACCTCCACCTCACCCACCACCTTCCCTCCTCCTTTGGTTGGCTCCCCTGGTAAGCTTCCCCCCTCCTGCTCATCCTCCCCATCATCCAATGCTCATAGGTTGATTCATCCACCTCCATCCCTTTTCAGGCCCCCCACCCCCTTGGTTGATTCCCCAGGTAAGCTCCCCCCTCCCTCCTCCTCATTCCTCTTTTCCCTCCCTCTCACCCCCTCTCACTCCCTCCCACTCACTCACCAACATCTGCCCTCTCCACCCTTCCTTGCCTCTCCTTCCTTGCCGGCCTTCTCACCTCCCCCCTTGCTTTCTGGCCTCCTTGCCTCCCCCCTCAATCAGCGGCCTCCTTGCCTCCCCCCACCCTTGCCGGCCTCCTTGGCCCCCCCACCCTTTCAGGCCTCCTTTCCTCCCTCCTCACCCCCTCCTTGGCCCCTCCACCTTTTCTGGCCTCCTTGCCTCCTCGCCCCCCATCCCCCCTCGCCGGCCTCCTTTCCTCCCCCCACCCTTGCTTGCCCCTCCTTGCCTCCCCCCTTGATTGCGCCTTGTCTCCTCCCCCCTTGCTTGCCCCTCCTTGCCTCCCCCCTTGATTGCCCCTCCTCTCCTCCCCCCACCCTTACTCCCCCTCCTTGCCTCCCCCCTTCATTGCCCCTACTTGCCTCCCCCCACCCTTGCTCCCCCTCCTTGCCTCCCCCCTCAATCTCCATCCTACTTGCCTCCCCCAACCCTTGCTTGCCCCTCCTTGCCTCCCCCCTTGCTTGCCCCTCCTCGCCTCCCCCCTCCATTCCCCTCCTTTCCCCCCGGTTGCTCGCCGGCCTCCCAACCTTCCCCCTTGCTCATCTGCCTGCTCCTTGCCTCCTCCCTTGCTCTTTGGCCCCTCTGCCAACAAGCCCTCCACCATCCCTTGCTTTGCCACCGGGCACCTGCCCCCCCTTGCCAACTCAGACCAACCTGAGGCCCAACCCAATTTGTTTTCCCCCACCAATATTTTTTTTCTTTTTGGATGATGTAATTTTTTTTTTTTTTTGATAAGCCCGGCCCAATTAATTCACACCCACACCCAGTAATTTTTTTTTAACATTTTGCAATTTCACCAGACTTCCCTTTGAATCAAACTGTGGGATAATGAAGGAAAATGGAATCCCCTCCTTCTCATCACTTGAATTTGGCTCTTGGACTACTCCCTTTGACTGCTCTCCGCATGTCACCTTCACATCCAACCCTTTTTACAACTCCCCTCACATTGACAAATGTGAAATCTCTGAGTATTCCTTTTTACTTGGAGTTCCAACCAAGAAGTCTAATGGAAAGATTATTTTTGAAGTATCACTCAGCTGTCTTGTGTGATGCCCAGTCCCCTCTCTCTCCCGCTATCGAACTTCAGATTATGTAATCCGCAGCGCCCCCAACTCAAATTCTGGGGAAATTCCTGGGAGGGAACAAGAGGGGGATCATCGACCTCCCCTTTCTGATTCTCTTCTTTTTCCTTCTCTTCTTTGACTGTTCTTCTTTCTTTTCCTGTTTCCTAAGCTCATCTTCTTTCAATGCACTTACTCATTATTCGCCTCAAGCTCCAGAGACCCCTCAACCTCCACAACCTCTTTCTAACTCATCCTTCAGTTCCTCAACTCCGAAATTCTCAGCCTCTCCTTGATCAACCCGCCAGACAAGCCAATGCTTGCCAACTCTTGAAACTCTGTTGTCATTCCCGTTGGTCTTCTTTCATTTCCTTCAATTGTCATCCTCCGGTCCTCCTATTGTATTTCCTCCTTCTCAAAGTGTTTCTGACTCAATTGCTTCAGTCTGTTGGTCGCAATTTAAGTGTCATTCTTCAAAAGTTTCACAGTTAAAAGCCAAAAGGCTCACCAAGACGACCAAGGGAGGCTCACACGATGACGGAAACCTCCAACAACTTCTCTGGAGATGGATTCCGACAGGCAATGCTCAAAAATGCCCTGGGAACCATACCCCTACTCTCCGAAGACAACTACGGCATCTGGCGCGACAAGATGAACGGGCTCCTCAGACTCAGAGGAGTTCTAGCGACCCTTGAATCAAACTCTGATCAACTCTCCTTGCTGGATATATACAAAATCCAACTTCTCCTCATCTCCAAAGTTGATTTGGTGACTCACAACAACATCATTACGGCCTCCAACATCAATTCAGCTAAAGCCATCTGGCAGGCAATCAAGGAACGGTACTCCTTGTCCAAAGCTTCCAATCAAGCGCGAATCTTCAACAACTTCCTCCACATATCCTTTAAGGAGGAAGATCTCACTCACTTTGTCACAAAGATTAAAACCTCAATCAAGAAAATGAACAACATTGGCATTGACCTTCCACAAGACATCTTGGCTTATCTCATCCTCTTCAAGTTCCCTGTGACTCTCCATGACCTCAAGTGGCAACTAATGCATTCCGACAAGACCATTGGCGTAGATTTTGTATGCAATCATATAATCCAGTTCAATAACAAAGTCAAGGCAGAATCTTCTGACAAAGTCATTTCTGTGCCTGAGACCGCCCTTGTGTCAAGCAAGAAAAAATTCAAATCCCAATCAAATAACCAATTCATAGAAGGTTACCATAACCCCAAACAGGACAAAAATCACCCAGAAAGCGAATGCTTCCATCTTCACCCGGAGAAAGCCCCGGAATGGTGGAGGGAAAACCAAGTCAAATGGAAAGAGAAACAAAAAGAAAAATCTGAATCCGCCCACTACCATGCCTTCGTCACTAAGTGGATCGAGTCAAGAGCAACTTCGAGTCAGAACATACTGATGGACAGCGGAGCATCAGCCCATCTCTTCAACGATGAGAAATTCTTCTCCAAGTTGGTCAGATCCAATGAAGGAGAACATATCTCAACGGGGAAAGACGGAGCCAAACTTCCCATCAAAGGCACGGGGACTGTCAAGTTGGTCTGGAAGCAACAAACCATTGTTCTCAGCAACTTTCTTTTTGTTCCCAACATAGTGGTCAACTTGATTAGCCCGGGAGAATTGATTGCCAAAGGCTGCTCACTGAAATCATCCAAAGGACAATTCCAACTCACTCACAACAACCACTGTCTCATGGAAGGTAGAATACTCAAGAATCTATTTGTTGTCAACAGTCCCAAGAGCATCGGACAAAATAACTGTTACCTATCCACTCCAAATCCCGTCAGATCCACTCGTGATCTCCACCTTGCTCTTGGTCACGCCTCAGTTGGCAGACTCAAAGAAATACTGGACCTCAAACTCAATGATGACAAGCTTTTCTGCAAAGACTGCACTCTCTGCAAAATTACCAAATCACCTTTCAAGGTCCAGGCTACCCTTGCAGCAAAACCCTTTGAAAGGATACATCTCAACCTCATTGGACCAATCAAGCCCGAATCTCACCGACGCGAGAAGTACATCTTGACTATCGTGGACAACTTTTTGGGCTACCTAAGTGGGATTCCTCTCTTCAGCAAGGAAGACACATCAAATACCCTCATAGAGGTTATCAACCGACAAAAATACAAACTGGGATACTATCCCTGTGAAGTCTTCTCTCACGGCGGATCCGAATTTGTTGACAACAGACTCTCTACCTTCCTCAAAGAGATCTCATTTAAGCAACTCATCTCTGAACCTTATCATCCCAAACACAACGGTAGGGCCGAAAGAGCAAACAGGAAAATTGTTGAAAGTGTGCTTACTTCCCTGAGCTCCTCCAACCTGCCCAAGAGGTACTGGTTGGAGATACTCAAAGCGTGTTGTCTTGCTCTGAATTGGATCCCCCAAAAGGGCAACCACCAATTGCCTTGGGAAATCATGCATGGCAGTTCCCTTCCACTCTCTTACTTCAAACCTCTAGGAACCCCAGTCATCTACCTCAATCACCACCGAACCAAAGGGGAGAAATTCCACCTGAAGGGCCTAGAAGGAAAGCTGATTGGATAAAATCCAGAATTCCATTTTTACAGAATTCTCTGTCCCGAAGGATCTATAGTTTCAAGCAAGCACGTCAAATTTGACAAATCCTCAACAACTGAAGATTCAAATCCAAATTTGGACTTTTCAATCAAAGGATTAAAAGCTTGAAGTGGCGCAGATTCCCCAGACAGCCATCCACCAGCATCCAAAGGAGAATCTTCCACTCCAATGCCGTCTCTCAACAGTAACTTCTACCAGTACAGAGAAACCTTGGAAACTTATTCTGAATCCTCCAACTCAAATTCTCCAGAAAGTAGCGACTCAAATGTATCAAACAATCCATCCCTGGAAGTTATCCCCTCACAATCAATCCCAGATACTCCGATCCAATCTGCCCCTCGCCTCCTGCAAAATCGCGCCAACCTCAGACCTCCACAACGCTATGGTTTCCATCACTACTTCAAACCCAATACATACCTCAAGGCAATCACTTGTGAAGAAGCGGAGCGATGGAAACTGGCGATCAAAAAGGAATTGGATCAATGCAAGGATCTGGATGTGTGGGAAGAGTACGATGGACCCGAACCAATCAACCCCCTTGAAACTACTTGGGTTTTCAAGATCAAAGATAACTTTCATGACGACGTCCTCATATTCAAGGCAAGAGTGTGCGTAAAAGGCTACAATCAAATTTACGGACTTGACTTTGAAGAAACCTTTGCCCCTACAGGAAAGATCTCATCTCTCAAAGCCATTCTCCAACTCACCCTAAGAGAAAACCTCAAAATCAAACAGTTCGACGTCAAAGCCGCCTTCCTTCATGCTCCCATTGACGAGGAAGTGATCATCAAAACTCCCGACGGCTCTGGTTGACAATGCAAATATCTAAGACTCAATTAGAGCCTATATGGACTGAAGCAGGCCCCAAAGAATTGGTATCACACCCTCACAAACTGGATCAAATCCACGGGCTTTGTCAAATCCGACAGCAACCCTTGCCTCTATAAGTCAACGGACAGAAAGTCCTTCATATTCTTCCATGTTGAAAACCTCATTCTCGTAGGCAACGGTTTTGATTTTGAAGGGAAGTTCAACGACAAATTTAAAAACTCACAGTGTCACGCCCCGGACACCATCCTTGGGATGAAATTTGATCAACCCAGCGACTCTATCCTGCTCAGCCAACTGAAGCACATCTCCCATGGTCTAGAAGAACTAGGTCTGACAGACGCAAGAGGAGTCCAAACTCCACTGACCCCTCATCTCCAACTCACAGAAGCCTTGGATGAAGATTTCAAAGACTTCAAGCGCCTCAACATCAACTACCGGTCAGGGGTGGGTCTGCTGAACAACATCGTGTCTCGGACCTGCCCGGACCTCAGCTTCTCCGTCTCAAGCCTCACCAGGTTCCAGAACAAGCCCAGCCTAACCCACTGGAAAGAGCTTAAGAGAACCTGGCAATATTTGAAATCCACCAAAGAAGTCAAAATCACTTTGAGATACAACAACTCCGCCAAACCATTGACCTTCTACAGCGACTCATCCTGGGGCAAGGACCCGTCCTCAATAAAATCCCAGTCCAGCTATCTGGGATTCTGTTTTGGATCCCTTATCTGTTGGGAAAGTTTCAAACAACGCAACATCACCTACTCCTCAACAGAAGCCAAAATCAACCCGCTCCTCGACTCCTTCCTGGAAGGAAGATGGCTCAAGCATCTCCTGGGGGAGGTGTTCAACGTCTCAATTCCCTTTAAAACTCACTTCATCGACAACAAGGGCCTTGAGGACAAACTCAAGCGCTTCGGCTCCAATGCAAAAACCAGACATATGGATCTCAAGACCAAAGGCTTGCAAGAAGAACTCGCATTGGAAAACTTGAAAGTTCAACTCACAACCACTGACCGCATGCTGGCCAATCCGCTGACCAAAGCAGTAGCCAAACCAGCCATACAGACCTTCCTGCGGATCATCAACCCCGGATTCAAGACCAATGACTCACCCTGATCGAATTCTCTCCAGTCATGGGGAGTGTTGAAGTATCACTCAGCTGTCTCATGTGATGCCCGGTCCCCTCTCTCTCCCGCTATCAAACTTCAGATTATGTAATCCGCAGCACCCCCAACTCAAAGTCTGGGGGAATTCCTGGGAGGGAACAAGAGGGGGATCATCGACCTCCCCTTTCTGATTCTCTTCTTTTTCCTTCTCTTCTTTGACTGTTCTTCTTTCTTTTCCTGTTTCCTAAGCTCATCTTCTTTCAATTCACTTACTCATTATTCGCCTCAAGCTCCAGAGACCCCTCAACCTCAATTTTCATCAACTCGCCACGATCACAAACCACTCAACTTCAATCAACTTCAATCTTAAGACCTCTTTCTAACTGGATCTCTCAACCTCAACTCGTGACTGGTGAGAGTTACTCTTCTGTCATCTCACAACCTATTTCTAACTCATCCTTCAGTTCCTTGACTCCAAAATTCTCAGCCTCTCCTTGATCAACCTGCCAGCCAAGCCAATGCTTGCCAACTCTTGAAATGCTGTTGTCATTCCCCTTGGTCTTCTTTCATTTCCTTCAATTGTCATCCTCCGGTCCTCCTATTGTATTTCCTCCTTCTCAACGTGTGTCTGACTCAATTCCTTCAGTCTGTTGGTCGCAATTTAAGTGTCATTCTTCAAAAGTTTCATCATTGAAACTAAAAATGAATATGGAGTATCAGACGGCCATTTTGTTTTTCCTGACCTGGGGTTTGGAATTGATTTCAAGCAAAAAGGTGTAGTGAAAATGGTTTGGGTAGCAAATAAGTACAAGAACTGTACTTTTCCTGCTGTGGAGACTGCCACTCATACAAGAATGGCAATGTCAATGTAAATCAACAAAACAACTAGAAATACTTGCAGGGACTTGGGAAGTTGGAAAATATACTCCAGGAATAAAAATATAAATAAAAAGAAAAAAAAATTATTGGTGGGGTTAAAAATAGTCTTAAGCATTGTTTTAATAAAAATTTTTTTTTTTTTCTTTTTAAGTTTTTCATCAAAGCAAATATATTTACAAGCCTAGAATTTGAGTAATCTGCTTTAATCAATATACTGTTCTACTGCTACCAATGCATGCCATGGCTACTGACCACTTATCCTTTTTTTCTGGTGCCAGTTGTTCCCTCTCCATTTGAAGTTGCGCTTGCTGTCAATCCTTCTCCTTTTCCTCTTCTTGAAATTCTAGCTCAGCCTGTTTCAAATTGCACTCAGCATCCCATTTTTGCTGATGAGAAAAACTATTGGCTTTCTGCTTTTGAAAATCAATAGCCAGTTGACAATCACACTTCTCCTTTCAAACTGAAGTTTTTCAGATTCAATTCCCAATTTCACTGTTTTATAGAGGGGAATAGGAATGAGCTAGATTTTGAAATCAAGGAGAATCCAATGGAATTACTTGAATCTTGCTTCTACATGATCTCCTCAAAGCCCAACAAATTTAAGTGTTTCTCCTCTATTGAATGCTATTGGGGTTGATTTTGATTGAATTGGAGGCCTTTTGCTTTCCCTTTGCAGAGGGGGTTTGTGTGGGAACATCATTGCTCTCATTTGAAGGGGATGTTGGAGGCCCCATTGGCTTGAGTTTTTGGCAATTCAGGAATGGATGATCCTGTTTCTTTCAAATCTAAATAAGTCCGGATTAACTTGAAAGAAGAGAAATGAACTTGATTCCTTACTTGAGCAGATGTTGATGGTGTTATAATTATGGCCAGCAATTAGCTTAGGCAAATGAGCAGTATTTAAAGCAAAAGAAATGCTGGACACTGTGTGTCAATAATGGCTAATGGGGCTCTCACACTGGGGCAATATGTTGGATGAATTCGATTGGATGATGAATGAATGGATGGAAAACAGCAGGGAGAAGAGCTCCTTAAGTACAAAAGATTGGCCTCTTGTGAGCCCATGATACAACAAGCCAAAAGGCAAATTTTCCGCCCCAAAAGGGCTCTACAGGCTCTACTGGCCTTGTTACTTGGTTTTGGACTAAATCAGCCCACATGGCATCAGTCCCTGTACCCTTACAACCAGCCTATTCTGGTTATTTCTGGTGTTTCCACCTCAATGGGGCTGAACCAGCCCCTTAACTGTTCAATCCCCTTGGCTGGTTGTCCTTTACAACCAGCCATGATGACCTTTATTGCCTTGTTTACGGGCTGGTTGCCTCATGCAGCCAGCCCCTGGCCCCTCAAATGGGCCAGGTGGGACCCAGGGCAAACCTGGGTCCGGTCTCAGACTCACATGGGGGGGGGGTGACCAGCGGACATGTTGTCCCCCCCCCTTTTTCTCTCAAATCCCTGGTGGGGGCGGTTAAATCCCCTCACCAGGGGCCCTGGGGGTCGATACCTCCAGGGCGTCGTCAAGTACGTTGGCCTGGGAGGTGATCAGGTCCCCCCAGGCCCATTGCTCCTCCCCCTCGGTAAAGGGGGGGGGGAGAGCGTCCCTGCCCTGCTTGGTCGCCTCAAACAATCGATGGTGGGGGGGTGATGAATTCCCCCCCACCTGCCGGTCGCTACCCTTGCGGCCGGCGCCGCCACCTCCTTGGGCAAGGGGGTGGTAAGGTCCCCCCTGCCCTGGCCGACCGCGCTGTCGCGGTCGGTCGCTGGCTGGTTCAACCCAGCCAGCCTGCCCCCTCCCCCTCGCGACGGCGAGCAAGGGGAGGGGGAGCGAGCCGGGGCCGCGAGCCCTGGCTCCGCGGCGCTGGTCGCCGGTTGCGACCAGCTGGGCCCGCGCGGCATCGCACCGCGCGGGATCCCTCGGCCGGGCAACAGCCCCGCGCGGGCCGTCGGGCCCCGCGTGGGCCGTGCCGAGGAACACAGGCGGCCCCGAACGGGCCGCGACGCGAGCAGCGGCCCCGAGCGGGCCGCGACACGGGCGGCAACCCTAATGGGCCGCCCCAAGCCCGAATTGTGAGAAAAGACTACTTTTGCGGGCCAGCCCGTCTGGCCAAGTATGTCCAAAATAAACCTTGGGCCCAATTATGCCCATACAAGCCCATCTGGCCGTATTTGCCCATATACCCCATCGGGCCCGTTAGGGCCCGTGTACCAATGGGTCTATTTCACGCGTTTTGAGGCCAGTTTCCCCAACTCTGTAACATCCACATGGGCCCGTATGGTCCGTGTGTGTGTCCAATGGGCCTTAGAGGCCCATTTGTGCATCCCATTCGGATTACACTTATACGTAGCACCCGCGTAAGTGCGTACGTATTTTAACAGATGGCAATGGTGATACAGGAATGACATCCTCCTCATCAGCTAAGTTCTCCAGCTCTTCCACCCCAGGAAGAGAGCAATCAAAAGAAGGATTGGAGGGTTCCAAGGTTGGGTTTGACTCCCCAATTAACACGGAAGTAGATTTGATTGGAGCTGATTGTGTTTGAATATCCTCCTTGGAATTGGATGGGGGCCACTCATATTTTTCTTTTGGATCACCATTTCTAGGCTGAGCATCCCCAGCCAAGTCCTCAGAATCAACTGAATTGGATTGTTGGGAATCAAAAGCGGCTAGGGGGGTGATGTTGGCCTTCTTTCCAAAGATTTCATCCATTTGAATATAAAAATTATAAATTGAGTCCAACTTATCCACCAATGAGTTGATTCCCTTGGCTTTGTCAGAGTCAGTGATACAGAATCTGGTGGAGATTGACATGGAGTGGGCATTTTTTTACTTGGCTTGATAATTCTTGAATCACTCCCTCATCTGTTTGGATGAAAGATGTAGGCTACCTTTTGTTTTGTTATTTAGTTCATTGGCCATCAGGAGATAACCATTGACCTTGGAGGATGGAGGCTGGCCAAAGAGTGTTTCATTCTCCAATCCAAAGCAAGACTTGTATTTGGAGGGAATTTTGGGCCAGTTTACCAGGATGATGTGATCAGCTCTCTTGAGCTGACTTGAGCCTTTGGAAGCTGATGGAGGAGGATTGTTGGATGTTGAGTTTGTTGGGGATGTTCTCTTTGATCCATTGGATTTTTTAGTGGACTTGTGGGGGGGAGGATTGCTGAGGGGCCATTTAAAAATAGTAAGAGGGATGAAGGGATGAATGGCTATGAGAGTGTTCAAGTGGTGAGAGTGATGATGTGATGAGAGGATGAGAGTGATGAAGCAAAGAGAATAGGAAGAGATGAGAGTGATGAAGTGACAAGAGGTATAAAGCAATGAGAGTTAGGATGTGATGAAAGCAATAAAGTGATGAGAGTGATGAAGTGATGAGGAAAGTGATCTGATGAGAGTTAGTTGGATGTGATGAAAGCAATAAACAGATGAGAGTGATGAACTGATCAGGATAGTGATCCAATGAGAGTTAGCTGGATGTTATGAAAGTTATAAAGTGATGAGAGTGATGAACTGATGAGGATGGTGATGAAGAGATGAAGAGTGATGAATCAATTTTTTTCCAATGAGGTCAGAGTTAGAAGGAGGTGGGAAGCCAAGGGTGGATGACGTGGACAGTTGGTGGAAGCCTTTAAATACTTTATTTGAAAAATCCCACTTATTTCCTGGTAACTCTGACGCCTCTGATGTGAAATAAGTGGGTTTTTTTGATTTTTAATGGCGGGTTTGAAACCTCCCATTAAAAAATGGCAGGTTTGCTTAACTCTGATAAGCCCTAATGATTCCTTCTACTTTTTATAAAATAGGATGATTTTCTGAATTGAGAGGAATATTCACAAGATGAAGAGCTTCCAGATTTGGATGAAGGGGATGATTCAGAACATGAAAAGCTTCCAGATTTGGATGTTATTAATATTTTGATATTTGCTTTTGTTTTTCTTGATGTTTTTTGATATTATTGCTTATTGATGTTGTCATTTAATCTTTTCTCAGTGGTCTGGAAAGATTGTGAATAAGCAGTTTGCTTCTCCTGAATACAATCCTGGAGAAAGAATTAAGAGAAAAAATCAAGAAAATGAAGATTATCATGCTACTTACCATCCTCCTCAAAGGATTTTATTATCACAAACAGCAACAACAATAAGTGATAAAGTGAGTATATTTGATAATTTCTCATTTTCTCAGTTTTTCTGATTTTTTTTATTCATTCTTCCTCTAGTTTTCCTGTAAATTATATTTTTCTTCTTCTGAATTTTTGAACAAGTCTCAATTGAAAAAGTGAGTGGTATCTTTTCACCATATTTTCTTTAATAAAGAATTCTGATTTTTGGATTTATTCCAATAAAAATAATTTATTTCCCCCAGGAGATGAATTCCACATATATCACATTTTAAGGATTTGATAGGGGGTGTTAACTGTGGATCTAGAGAAGTAGCCACTTTTTTGGGAAGAAAATCATAACACTGGAGTGAATTAAGGAAAGAAATGGTCAAAGAGGGGGATTCAAACCAAATTTTCAAGGACACTGCATGAAATCTGGGGTGTTACTTTCCAAGAAGAAAGAAGGCAACTGAACCAACTTTCTGGCCCAGCTTGCATAAATATGTGGATGAAATTTCCAATCCAAGGTTTACTTCTGGCTGAAACATATAATTTTCCAGTGGTTCTGTTTTATTTTTAATGCCTTTTACTTATCTTCCTCTGAATTCCCCTCCCGCCCCAAATTCCAAATCTTCTCCCCTTCTCCTCACTTTTTGAGAATATTTCAAACATATATTCTCCTTCAATTTCAATTCTGATAATTTTCCGGCTCCCAGATTAGATTCACTCTTGAAAGGTTTTGTTACTAAGGATTCCAATTCTTGGAAAACCATTATTCAGAAAATTGTAGAGCTTTTTAATGGGTTTTTTCACCTCCATGAAAATCAAGTATAAAAAGAAGAAAAATCATATTTGAATAGAGTTTCATATTTTTATCCATATTTTTTCTTTTTATGTATTAAAATATGAGAAGAAGTAGACTGAAAAATGTGGACCACACCCTTTATTTTGAATTATTCTCATTGAAATATACAATTTGGGGGGTAAAACATGTTAAAATCAGTGAGAAATTTGATTATTTGGATTTTTGATTTCATTCCAAAGTTCTTTCAAAAGAAATTGAGCAAAAGCTTGATGCCAGATGTAAAAAAAATTGCAATGGATGTGTTAATTTGAGGTGTTTTTATGTTTGATTCAATTTTTGGAGGCTCAGGATAAATCCATAAAATCTTCAAAAAATATTAGAAATCTCTTTTATCATTTTCAAAACTTTCTGAGAGCATGAATAACCAAACGAATGAATTCAAAAGGCAAGTAAAAGGATCCAGAATTCCAATGAGAATTTTTTCATTTTTTGATTTTTTGAATGAATTGTTTAAGGTAAAATAATAAATCACAGAAATCTGGGGAAAATTATTAGAAAATTTTTTAATTGTTTTTTCAAAATTGCAAGATCTGGAATTCCCAAAAAAATTGATTAAAAATGCAAATAAATGGATCCAAAATTCCAATCAATTTCTTTTCTTCCATTTCTTTTTTTTTTTTGATGGAATTTTTGAAGGGGTTCTATTGTTCCCAAAATTATCAATGATTTATTTTAAGTTTTCAATAGAATCAGATACCAGACTGAAGAGTCATAATTCAAAAAAAATTATTTCTTCAAGCAACCATGAAATAAATTATTTTTCTGTGTCGGAGCTACACTGCACAGATGTAGAAATCTATGATCTAAAGGATTGGCCCTGTGAGAAAATTCATGCTCTAAAAAATTAAGATAAAATTAGGGGGGGAGAAGGACTACCACCTAGCACAATTCTGGGTGAGTTTGAAACCTGCATTGAAATTTCTATTCAATTTAATTTACAAAAAAAAAAAAAAAAAAAAAAAAAAAAAAAAAAAAACAGATAAATCAAAATGGGTAATGTTAAATTCACGGCGCATTGAGCCGTGCACATGGTTTAAAAGGGGCTTTGTGGGACGCCGCACAGTCCAATTTGGGCTGTGTACAACCCCACACGGCTCATGGAGTTGTGCGGCCCACCCAGCCTGGTCCACCACTGTGTGGACTTCCACACAACTACATTCAAGCCTTGCAGAGTTTTACACAGCTCAAAAGTAGTTGTGTGGCATCCCACACAGCAACAGATGCCGGTCAGCAAAAAAAAAGGAACAAAAGGATACTAACACAACCGTTAAACTAAATAAACCTTCCAAAAAAAAATAAATCAACCAAAAAATAAAAGAATGTTCATTCTTTGGTTAAAAAAAACTAAAAAAATTAAATTAATTTCAACTTGACTAGCCCTAAAGTAAAAGGGCCCAAAAATTAAAGAATTCTTTTGACCAGCCCTAAATTAAAATTGCCCAAAAAAATATAAGTCTTGTGACCAGCCCTAAAGTAAAAACACCAAAAAACACTAGTTCAACTTGTGTTAAGCTGGTCCCATCCCAAGCTTAACATAATTTAAGCTTGTGATGGAATTGGCCCAACACAATTTGGACTGACTTACCATTAAACTCTCATTCAAAAAACTCATTATAATGATGTTAATTCAAAACACTCAACATGATGGTGTTCATAATGTGATGACCCTTTATATTTATAGAACTTGTTAGCTGCATTAGGATTACAATTTATATGAAACCCAATGATGAAATGAAGTCAAAGTCTATTACAATCTAGAATAAATTTTCAGTTGATCTTTGAGATGATTAACCCAACCAGAGGCTTTTTTAGAAATCAAGGAACATGGTTCTGCTACAATTGGCGGGATTTGAATCAGTTCTCCCTCAAGTACTAATAGAAACCCGTGGTTATTGTTTACAAAGGAAATTAACATTGGATCTGATTGATCAGTAACACCATTTTTTATTGGATTATAAGTATCAAATGACTCCAATGAAATAAAACATATAGGTTTAGAATATGTGTCTGCTAAAATTTGACCCTTGTCTAATTAAGCCAGCAACTTTGAGGAGGGAATCTTTTCATTGATTTCTTCAAAATCAAGTCTTTTTTTAATCTTTTCAACCTCCTTTGCACCACCAAGCATCTTAATTTAGCATGCTTTATGTTTCTTTAATTTTTCAATCATTTCCTTCCTGACTTTAAAACAACCATGTTATTCATTTAGCAATGACTCTGAATTGGCAATTTGCATTTCCAATTGGATCCCAAACCTCACCCAAGAACTTATGGAATTTCTTGGTTATTTGATTGAAGTATTTCACGTTTGGTTCCTATCATTAAAACTAACTTAGTATCAATTTCTTTAATTGGATCAATGAAGTGAATACTCACCAATGATGAGCTTCTGCTTGAGCTTTTCTTGATTTTCTCTTCCTCCAAAAAGGATTCTGATTCCCAATTAAGTGATCCTGATTCAATTTCAGTCTCTTCCCCTGAACTATGAAGTTCAGATTCAGATTTCGCCTAATTTGAATAACAATTCATCATTAGTTAGTAACTAAGTTCATTAAACCAAAAAAATGAAAATATCCCAAAAGAAAAGACTTAAAATCTTTTTTCTTTTCTTGTTTGGAGCCCTTCAAGTTCTTTTCTCCCACTTGAGTTGTTTTTCACCAAGCTCAAACCAAGATGGTTCTTGCCGCATATCTGTCAATTTTGGCCTGCCCCTACTTGATTGTAAGACTTTAGGTTCAATTCTTGGCTTCAATCAATATTTTTCAATCTTCTGAATGATATACTTCAATAGTCCGCTTTGCTCATGATCTGGAGATTCCAAGATCATTGCATTCACTTTTTCATGTGACTGAGGAATGCTTAGCATTTCATTGACATTGCACTTGAAAAATTCAAAAGGATCAACCATTAGTGAATTAGGATTCATTAATTAAAAAGCATTAACCACATAATGATTTGAACAATCCAACTTAAGCCAACTTACAGAAAAATAACTGCAAGGGTCATAGTCCAACATCCACTGAGGATTAAAATCTTTGGGTACCACGGATCCTCTGAATGCAAGACAGTCACCTATTTGGTGGGAACAGGGCAAACCCATAGTCTTGAAATATGACTTGGTGCAGAATTTGCCATCATGATCACATTTGAACTTCTCAAATTGTTCCCTAACAAGATGGATTGCCTCTGAAGAAAATTTGTAACCCAATGGTAACAATTCAGGAGGAAGAAATTTCCCTAACTTAATTCAAGAGTTATAAAGTGACGCATGAACTGATTTAATTTGACTCAAAACTGTTCCATCAAGGCTTTTCCAAAAATCCAAAAGTTTTCCCAAAGAAGATGCAAGGAATTGTTTGAGAGTTGCATGGGCCCCTTCAACCCAAGCTGTTGTTTTGTTTCCAAAATCTGGGTTTATACAAGTCCACACTGTTACAAATGTCTTATCAATAGGGAAAATGTTATTTTCCATACACTTGAGTACATTCTCATAGTCTTTCAAGAAACACTATACAAGTAAAAAGGTCAGAACCCAAAACTAGGAAGAATAAGAAGCAGTGATTTGGACCTACTCTGAGTTCCACATCATTGACCTCTGCCTCCTCCTTGGTCTTTGAGGCCCCATACTTTGCCCACAGAGTCATAAAGCTTTTCCATCCTTCAACGTCATAAACAAAGCGCACTTTACAGGTTACTTGTATGTTTTTAGACAAGTTCCAAGTGAAAAATTGTCTTGATGACTCTGGGAAACTACATTAAATTGCAAAAATCAGAGCTTTTTCATGGTCCCTCACAAAGACTTTTGGAAGTCTTGCAGGATCATAAGCCAACTCCTTTAATCCATTTACAGACCAACTGTAGAACTAAAAAGTTTCTTTTTTATAAACACAAGAGATTTTGTGAAATTTTTCTGATTGGCTGTCATTCCTACAACATGAAATAGTGGGGTTTTGTACTTATTTGTCTTATAAGTACAATCCAACATAGCAATATGATGGAATTTTTTTGTAAGCTTTACTGAATCTGAATTTGCTAAGTACAGGGCCTCCAAGTGACCCTCTCCACTGAACTATGACTGGTGAATCCAACTTGTTTCTTGAAGCTGTTCATAGAGTACCTTGATAACACTTTTTCCCTTTAGTTCTGCAAGCGTGACCTTCTTCTTAGGGTTATAGATTTTTCAGTCATCAAAATAATCCCCCCAATCAATCTTTCTGATTTTTCTCTTCAGTTGTAATGTATTGAGCCCATCATTCATGCCTTCTACTAGATTTTCTAAGGCCACCCCCAAGATTCTACTCAGTTGAGGATGCACAGAGGGATGTTCAGATGGTTGAAGGTTATGTTGGTTTTCTTTGTAAGAGATGCGCCACAAGAGGTCTGCCTTTGTGCAACTTGCATGGATTAAAAACTTGCACCCAACCTTCCTTGTGTGAGTTTTTCTAGACCGTTTGGTAAGAAGATTTCCTGAATAGGAACCATGTCTATCACAGGCTAAATCCAAATATTGGTCACGCTTTGATTTGAAAACTGTTAAATCCTAACCATGCTTCATTGCCCATGTTCGGCAATAGTTTTGTGCCTTTTCCCTAGTAGGAAAAGCTCTCAAGGGAGGTGGGTCAAGTGGATCTGCCATAGTTACATAGTTATATTGATGGAATGCACTCCATCATTTTCAATCAAATTAAATATGGCAAATACCAGTAACATAAAATGTTACTCACCACCAGCCGTCATGTCCATTTGTGAATCATTTTGTTCCTCAATTGTCACCATTGATGAGGATGCAATTTGGGCTTCCAATTTTTCATTACCCAAATACTTTTTTTCTTTTTACCAAGCTTTTTTGATTGCACTATCAATGTAGAACTTCCACGCAGCCATTTCAGAAGAAGGAGGGCTTGCCACTTTTCCCATGAAAAAAAATGCAATGGTATACTTCAGTATTCAATCCAACTTTCAATTGATCAAACAAAGTTTTCTCACTTTTGAGTTGAGAAAGAATTGTTTGCAGAATTTTATATGATTTATGATTTCAGTTTTCACTTTAATTTCACTTTGGTTTCACTTTAATGTCTCTTTGGGATTGCTAGGTGTGGAAAAACAGTCCCAAAAAGTATGCGTTAATCTCAAATTTGGGTTGACAGAACCCAATTGTGGTCCAGAGGGTGCCCAAAATTCTGGCACAACTTCTGGGGGGTTGTGCACCCCCAAAAACAGCTAATTTGAGCCGTGTATGGGGGTACACGGCTCAAATGAGCCGTTTTTGGGCGCTACACGGCACCTACACAACCCCCCCCCCCCAGGGTTGAGGGTGATTGAAATGGCCCTTTGTAGTCGTCTTTGGGCCCCCAGTGCTCATTTGAGCCTGAAAAGAAATTAAGATCCTAAACCAAGACCACTGTATTTCATGAACAACAAAATTGCAAGGTTGGTGAGACTGTTCAGATGAAGTCAACAAAAGGGATCAAAGAAATGAAACCAACAAAGGCAATGGGTGATTTCAATCAATCAGCCCGCAATCAATTCTGAAGACAAGCAGTCGAGATGAATAACATGATGACTGATACAAATAGAAATAATCAGAACTGGATCATTTGATAAACGCATTGAGCACTCAAAGTTGAATTCCATACATGTAACGTTGGTCTTGAAGGAAGGTCAAGACAGTCCTTGACCTTGGATGGATGCAATCTGTAGTTATGTAAAGTAATCAAGTTAGTGTCTTGAAGTTTGAGGAGTGTTGAATTAGATTTACCAGCTGTGTGATGTCTCAGCGCGATGGGAACAGTATTTGAAGTTTTGCAAGTGAGATGGATGATGAAAGGACAATCTTGAGCAATGAAGAGAGCAGGAGATGAATATGGGAAGATGATCCAAATTACCAGCCAGCTGCCAGCGGTTGATTCATCCCGGAACACAAGGAGACAGGCTAGCTCGTAGTCAAACTTCATATTTGAAGTATTGACACTGTAGCCGGCATCCCACTTCACAGTCTGAGAAAAGTATAGGTCCGCGTTAGTCCATGGCTGGGATTATTCCAACAGAGCCGTGTAGGGCCCTACGCAACTACCACACAGTTGGAGCCGTGAATTTAACATCACCCACTAAATATATATATATGTATATAATATATTTAAAAATAAAAATAAAAAGGGGTCAAGGAAGGACTTCCCCCACCAAACTGTCATGAACACAACTTTACTCAGTCTCATCAGCCATCTCCAATCCTCAGTTAAATAAACCTTCTACCCCTGGATCTACCAGTGGTACATCCTGAAGTATCTCTCTGAATCCCCTGCAGGTCCTAGGCAATCTTCCAGGCTCCCCCTCTCTCCCTATGTCTTGGTGCATCCTTCATCTCTCCTTCAACCTGATTGGTGTGAGAAGTACATACATGTTCCATAATTTAAACCCATAGTGCATACTCCTGGCTGGACAACCCACACTTCCAGTTCAGTAAATGACATAAATTTCTGGACAGGCCAATTACCCCATCCTTCAAGCCACTGCCTCCTGTTCACTTTTTAAACATTTAATGCCTTGGGAAATCCCAGATCATCACCAGTCATCCATCCTCAAGGCCTCTTTTGACCTCTCACATATAATGAACTCTCCCTCCTTCCTGGACTGATTCCCCTCAAGGAATTTGTATACTACTTTTCTTGGTTAGTCCCCTCCAATAGGCTCCATCTCAGCACAAGAAAGACTTCCAGCCTACCTTACTCATCTCACCTATCCCTCTGGTTTTACTCTTATAGGATTCAGTCATCATTCTTTCTCAAGATCCTTGCTCCTGGATTCCCCTCATCCTTTAACTCCTTCATCCTTTCCATTAATCTAACTATCTTCATTTCAATCAATCTCTTCTTCTTATCCTCAGTTCTGTGAGCAGTAGTGCCTTTTCCCTCAGCCCCTTGCAAGCCAGTGGCAGTAGTGACACTCACCCAACTCTGGGTGAGGTGGAAACCCATGAAACCCTGGTTACTTTGTAAAAACACTCTGCACTTCAGGGGGTTCAACCAGGACTTGGAAACTACTGAAACACCTTAGCATCTGTTTTTATGGCCTTGTTGAAACTTCCCAGTGATGAGGGCTTCATGAAGGGGCTGCCAGACGTGCCAGACCCCCCTCCCCTCCTGTTGAATGTTGAGGGGGGGAAAATCCAACAATCCCATGCCATGGAATATTCTGGGATAAAATGCATTCATTGTGTGGGGGAGCATTCCAGGTGGCATTATATTATTAATTTTCTTGAAGTACTTTTTGCCATGTTACTTATTTAATTATCAAAGGCAACCAGTTTTTAATTAATAAGAACAAGAGAAATAATGCCAACTGTAGAAGGAAACCAAATTAAGAGTTTTAGATAAGGAGCAAGGTGATTTGGAGAAGGAAGGGAAACTTTAGGCTACGGATTATCCAATTTAGGGGAAATTATAAGAATAAAAAGAACCAAGGTAGGAGGGATTATAATTTTAAATTCAAGTGGAACTCATCTGATGAGGATAAAGGGGCTCTGCAGTTGAAGTTTCTGGTAATCAGATGACTTTCATTGATGGTCTCAGGAGAGAACCATTATTTAAGGACAACTAGAGAGCACCAAAGGGGGCCTAAGGCATCAGGTTTGAGACAACTAGATAGCCCCAAGAAGGGGCATAATACAGGAACAATAGGATAATGAAAACAGGTAGATAGAAAGAAAGTTAACTTAATTTGTTAGTTACAGAATATGAAAAGAAAAAGAAAACAAGTTAAAAAATGGGAAAGCTTAATTTGACTTCAAACCTGGCTAGAAAATCACCTTTTAAAACTGGTCTCTAACACCTGTTCATCTGTACCATGCTATCCACCCTGGAAATAATTTGTTTCCCCTTAATCAAACCAATTAAGAGCTTCAGAAAGCTCAAGCTCTGTTCAATAATTTTACTTCATAAGCTGAAGAAGGGTGATTTTTCTGGATAATCAAACAAGGGATTGATTGTGGTAATCATCAAATTAATTTATTTTGATCAACTTACAGAGCAAGAGAAGAGATAGGTCAAATTTTTCACCACTTAACTTTGAATTTTCAAAATATTATCAAACCTGTTGGCACTTCAAGAAAATGGGGCAGGAAACAGGATTGCAAAAATCAATTCACTCTTGTGAGTTTATTTGTCAATATTTTAAAAAAGCTGTAGTCCAAGTTTCTCTTCAAGAGCTCAAGTAACTAAATCTCAAATAAGACCAGGTGGCCCAGATATTAGGTGGGGTATTTTGAAAATGGGCCAGGATACCCTTTGAATCAAATTCAAAAATAATTAAAGAGAATAAAACACCATCCTCCTCCTTGGAGTTTGGAACCAAACCAACTCATTTTGATTTTTCAATTAAATTTGTATGTACATATAGCAACAAAATACAGAAAATGAGGTCAAACCTCAGGGTTTTAACGGGGCCCCAACTTTTATTTTTTATTTTTGTAATTATATTTTAATTTTTTGCTCTTTTAATTGGCAATTTCAGATGGCAGAATGGTAGAGAAGTTTTATAGTGATGATTTCAAAAGGGAAAATGGAAATAATGGTGGTAAAAATTCTGATGATAGCTAGAAACTAAGGGAAAAATAAATTACAACTTGATGATGGGGAGATGGGCCCTTTAAATACTTATTATCTCCCATATTTGCCATCAGTTACAACCTTATGATTTTTTATTCATACATGGTATAAAAATTATTGGTGTATTTGATTCTCTTGATTCTTTTGTTTGCACCATGGTATAACTTTCAATTTCTTGGTGATACACATGGAAATGCAATGAACATGAAATTTTAATTGCATTTATAGTTGTTTAATTTTTATTTTTCATCCAATTTTGATGAATCATTCTCTTTGTAGCTATATAAAATTTTTCAGCTTTAAATGTATATACATTTATTTTTATAATTTCTTTGCGCATCTCAGCTTTAAGAAATAGATGTTCCATATATATTATTTTACTTCTGAAACTTTTCTTTTCTTCATCAGAAATTTCTTTATTTTCTTTCACAAAATTAATTTATTTAACTATATTTATATGTGATATTACTGTATCATATTTCACAGGAATTGAATCATTCATAATTTTACTATTATTAAACATAGTTAGATGATTATTTTTCATCATGGTCAAAATCATCTCCTTTTTAATTTTTCAAAGGATTTTTTCTAATATAAGCAATATTTTAATATTTATTTCCCTCAACAAGGATTAAATCTTCAACACCCCCAATTAATCCTGTAGGGGGGATTAAATTCATATCTATAGAAACCTTTATATGTTTGGTTCTATCTAAATCTTTAGTAATTATATCTGAATTAATCTCTGAAGTTGGATAATATTCAAATGCTAATTCATTATACTTTAATTCTTCCCTTATTTAATTGTAATGGAAATCTATGTGTTTTTTTTCTGGAGTGAAAAACTTGGTTACTTGCCAATTTTTTGTTACTTTGATTATCAGAATAGATTAGAGCATAACATTGAGTTTTATAAGTGTCTTCTAATATTTTTCTGATACATTTTTCCTCCTCAGCTACAGGCATATAAGCTCTGTATTCAGCTTAAGTTTATGATACACCTAATGCTGCTATCTACTTTTATCTCCAAGAAATCTATCTATTCCCAAGAAGATAGGTAAAACCACTTGTTAAATTTTTTAAATTATCTTCTTCCCAAATTGATTCAGAATAAACCACCAGGTTGAAATCACCTCAACAAGAAAAATCAAGAAATAAGTTCATGGTAACTTTCAATTATCTAACAGATCTTTTGAATGCATTACAATTTTACATCCCAGGATTCTCCAAGTTTTGGGAGAGAATCCCCAAAGCATAATTTATATCTGGTCTTGTAAACTGAGACAATTAATTTAAAGATCCTCCTTATTTCTTAAATTCTTCAATTTATTCACCAGTAGCTTTCTCCAACTTCAAATTAGATTGGAATTGTGTTCCAAAAAATTTTTTATCTTCCATATTATACTTTTTTATCAAATCTTTCACATAATCTCATTTCTCTACTGTGATTGAGCCATCTGGTGTATTTCTTATCTTCATTCCTAATACATTTGATCTTTTCCTAATTCCTTAATTTTGAAATCCTTCTTGATCTCATTCAATAATTATTCCTTCTTTTTCCCAATGAAAATAATTTCATCTAACCACACAAATAAAATTGTGCCATTATTGATGAATAAACATTGGTCTGCTTCAGTTGTTTGAAAATGCATTGAATCTGAACACTTGGAAATTTTATTATAACAAAATCTTGCTGTTTTTTTAGTTTAATATCATGACTTCTTGAGTTTGGGTACATACTCATTTCCCCCCCCCCTCAAGAAGGCATCTATATGCTTCATTCTGAATTCTTCAGGATTTTTTCAACAAGCCATTCCTTCAAAAACTCTAGTATTGTCATATCAACTGTCTCATTTTGTTTTAAACTAGCGTTCAGTTGTTCTGTAACAAAATTTGCTTGTCTTATCTCCTCACCTCTTTGAGCTGCTAGTGCAAATAAACTTTTTAAAGGTGATAATCTTCCAGTTGGGGAGAAGTTTTTCTGAAAATTGATGCCTTCTTTCTGCTTAAATACTTGAGCTTAACACCAACCTTTCAACCTTTTTAGTTGCTCAAACTCAACTAATTCCTTGTTTAATACTAATCGAGTTACAACTAATGTTTTTTCTTTCTCAACCTCTTCTCTTCTTATGACTTAAAAAAGCTTGGTTATTTTCTAATGATTCAAATTTCTCAAATAGGGCATGCTTCCATTTTTTCCTTTCTGGAAAATTCATAGCTTGCTTGAATATATTTCAAACTACATGGTTCCCCATCTCAAATGATGATTTCAATGCCATTAACTCCTGTGATTTTTGAAAAACTTCTTCAATTTTATCAACAACTGCAAAATTTTCCCTCCATTCACCATACCTTTCAGTATTTCTCTTATTCCTCTTAATCTTCTTTACTGCTTCTTTTTCTAAATACTTCTCTTCTGATTGCTTAATATCTTCTAAATTTTTATGAAAATGTTTGGTTTCTTCTAACTTTGTGCATTTCAAATTCTCAATTGGGGGATCAAAAAATCCATCAAAACTTTTCTTCAAAGGAAACACATCTTGTTCAAATCTGACATCCCTTTTCCGAAAAATGTTTCTGTACTCAATTTCATACAGTCTATAGCAGTTACTCATACAGTCTATAGCAGTTACTCATACAGTCCATAGCAGGTACTCATACAATCATATCTTACTCAAACTCCTTTCCCAGATCTGGCACTCAATTTACCAGAGTTGCCATAAAGTTCTACACTGTAATATGCTAGACATCTTAAAGCCCTTGATGCCTAGTATCTGGAACCTTCTCCATAAGCCTATCATATTTTAATCCTTTCCCTTCATTGATAATGTTATGTAAATAACTCATTTTTGAGATTATTTCAGCCCACAAAAACTTGAGCAAGTTTCCATCTATCATGATGGTACCAACTCTATACATAAGGCTTCTATTCATTCTTTCCACAATTCAATTGTTCTGTGGGTTATAAGGGGTGGTTGCTATATGTCATATTAAGAATATCCTCAAATTCTTTTCCTAAGAATTCACCTCCTCCATCAGTTATTACTCTTCTGAGTTTCTTCAAGGATCCTTGTCTTTCCCATTTTTTAAATAAATATTTAACCTCATCAGCTGTATCAGATTTATTTCTGATGTTTTTCACCCAGGAAAAATTGCTATTAGTGTCTACTAGGTTAATGAATTACTTTGAACCTCCCAAAGAGATAGGATTAAATTGTCTAGCAAAATAAATTGAGAAATCTTCTCCTAATACTTCTGTTCTTTCTATCTTCTTAGATAACTTGTTTCTTTTCATTTTTCCTATTTTAAAGCCCTGAAAGTTCTCATCAGTTCCTCTGTGGCCACATCTTCTATTTACCACAGATGGTTAAACACTTATCACGCCTGTATGGAGGCTTGCCTCTAATGAATTTGACTTAAATATACCATCAAACACCATCTTCTTGTCATTCTTGAATTTAAATTTTTCACCTAATTTCTCAATCTGAAAAACTTTGTCCCATAAACAACTGAGGCAAAAAATATTGTATGGTAAGTCAGGAAAAAAATACACTTCTTTAAATTCAACAGTTCCATAGTTTTCTGTTCAAATTTCAACACAAAATTTCCCTCGGATTTTCATTCTTCTATCTATTTCACCAATATTTAAAACACCACTATGTGGTAAAAATTTATGAAAATAGTCGTTCTTCTTGAAAATGTGGTCAGTAAAACAAGAATCCACTAGTATTCCACTTGATCCTATATCTTTATTTGAAAATAAACCACATGTCAGGTGCTTTTCCTGACTATCATTGGTAAAACATTGACTCACATCAGCAAGGCAACCTTCTTCATTATCCAAAAATGGATACTTGGTCAAATCTGCTTCATTTCCATTTCTTGGTTCTCTCTTGAATCCCACTTCATCTTCCACAACAGGCTCAAAAGTAAAGAGATCTTCAATTAGGCCCTTTTAGCCATAAGGCTAGTCACTTCTTCTAACTCATCCTTCTTAGAGTAAAACTTTCTCTTTTTTTATTCAAAAATGTCTGCATAGTACCCTTGATCAGACCTAAATTTGTTGGCAATATGGCCAAAACTGTTAGATTTTTAAAACTTGAAATTCTTTTTGTTAAACAAGGCCTGGGTCAAAAAGCCTGGAGGTTAGAAAAATGACAGAATTGATGAAGGATTTACAGATCTTTCTGAGTTGAATGTTGTCTGGGTTGCGCAATCCGCCTCCTCACCTTGGGGGAGTGCTTCCGTTGTCAAATCCACCCATGTTGCGGTTATGCAATTACTGCAGGGACAAGGGGCATTGGCAGTTGGGGTGCAATAACATGACAAAGTACCTCAAGGCGGGATTTTTTTGACCAGTGGGAATGGGATTCATTTTCCCAATGGGCAAGGGGATCTCCTCCAAACCTGGGAATCCATCATCATGGAGCAAGTGCGTGCGCCTGGACAGGAATTGGCGGTAACCGCTCAAGCTTTGCTGGGGATAGTCACTGGTCCGGGGGTATGGCAACCACCGGGCGTGGAAGCGGAAGTGAGGGTGTTATCAACGGAGGAGTCGGCGGCAGTGGAAAGGATGGATGTGGATTCCAAGGAAAGGGTAACACCAGCAGCTCCTAAGCTAGTTTCACCCGTTATGGAAACGGAAGGGTGGCCGGTGAATCTGGCAGGGAAGAAGAAGGCAGTGGAAATTGTGCGCAGGGTTATGGGGAATAAAACAACTATTCCCTTGACCTTGAAGGAGTTGGCGGCGGTGTTGCTGGTAGTGGTAGGCAATATGGTTCAAGCGCTGAAGGATTGGGGTTACCATAGGATCCCTCCAACGGTGCAACGGGTTAAATTGGCTCAGGATGACATCGAGCGCAAGCTAGTGGGGATGAAATCAGTTTCAACTCCACTGGCTTATGTTTCAATGAAGATTGCAGGAAGGAAGGTTTGGGCGCTGGAGGATAGTGGATCTATGGTGAACCTCCTCCCGTCTAGACAAGTTGATGAAATGGGACTGGTTTGGTGCAAATTCACAATGGGGATTTGTGCGCTTAATGGCGGAGCATGTTGCGTGGTTGGGGTTGTGAAGGAGGAAGAGGTTGAGGTTTCAAGGGTTGGTAAACCACTTTCTTTTACATTGGTTGATTGCAGGGAGGCTATTTTAGGATGGCCATTCATGTTTGGGTTCCAAGTGCAAATGAAATTTGATCCAGAGGCGGCAATGGAAGCGTTAACAGTGGAAGATTTGTCTGGCGGGCAATTCAAAAGCACAATCTGCTATCAGGGGTTGGGGAAGTGGATGCAGGATTTGGCAAGAGAGGAGGAGGAGGACCCCAGCGCAGAGCTGGTTTTCAAGGGTGGTCAGGAGGCAGATTTAGACTAGTTGGCCAAGGTTACTGCACAGAGAAAGCTCCGGCTTTGTGCGGGCGGTTGACCAGTGAGGAGCAGGTGGGGAGAAGGGAGGAAGCGCAGGACATGCGACTGCTAGAAGTAAGTTCCTTTCCTCAGTGTGCATTGCCGGGAGGTACTTCACAAAAACACTATCATTTTTCCATGCTTTTGAGCAAAGCCAAAAGCTGCAGTTTGTTTTTGACTAGGACCTATGGTAACGGATGTGTGCGGATGGCATGGTGCAATGTTGGAAAGTATAAGCCGGTTGCACTTAAGGTCCATCCCCAGAAAAAAGCAATGCGGCAGGATCTGAACGGAACACTGTGACCAATCCCTTGGTTGCGGGACCCTTGTGAATCTCCACTGAAGGTGTCAGGATGGGAAATGCAATTGGAGTGGATTAAGGATGAGTGGATCGTGGCCCTTAACTTCAGACCTCCAGGCTGGTTGAGCACAGAGGAACAGGATTTGCTGACATTTGTACTTGTTCTTGGGAAAAGAGCGCTCGCGTTTGGACCTGAGGAGTGGGGACTGTTAAAGAGCAAGATAGGAAACCCTTATGTGATTCCAACGGTTCCGCACAAACCTTGGAAGATCAATCCAATTCAAATTCTGCAGTTGGTTTAGGGCCCTTCTTGGAGCTGGTGGGCAAGCGTGTGGGTATGGGTCTTTAAAAACAGTCAACATCAAGTTACTTGAGTCCGATCTTTGCATTGGATAAGCAGGATGGGAAGTCACCACGGATTTTTCATGATCTGCAGAGGCCCAATTTGTTTACAATCCAAGATGCTGGACAACCTGCGTGTGTGGACAAGTTCCTGGAGTCTATGGAAGGACACTTGTGTTATGGGTTGGTGGATGTGATTGGCAGATAAAATCAGCGCAAACTTGATTGGAGTTTGCTTCCAATGACTGCCTTTGAGACTGGATTGGTCTGGAAGCAACTGACGCGGCTTCCCCAAGGTGAAACTAACTTGGTTGTGGTTTACCAAGCACAGATGACCTGGATTCTGAAGGACAATCTTCCGGAGGGGGTGCAGATCTTCATCAACAATGCGGGCATTAAAGGCCCAAAGACAGATTACGGAGGGGAAACACTTAAAGACGCTCCGTAGATTTTCTGATTTTTCTGGGAGTAAGCGCATACGCTGGAACAGATCTTGTTCCGGATTGAGGAAGCAGGACTTACAGTTTCAAAGAAAAATTTAGCAGTCTGTGTGCCTGCGCTGGAGGTTCTAGGACATGTGGTGGCTTCCAACAGAAGGCAGATTGTGGAAAAGAAGTGCAAAAAAGTCCTTGAGTGGCCAATGCCAAAGACTTTCTCACACATTCTCCAGTTCTAAGGATTGTTTAGCTATGTACGGATTTTCATCAAGCGTTTTGCGGAGGTTGCTAGTCCTTTGTGGGCATTGACACGTAAGTGCACGGAGTGGACCTGGGGTTTGAGCTGTGATTTTTCCTTTTACAAACTCAAGGAGATTGTTGGGCGCAATATTGTACTGCGGCACTTGGATTATGATGCCAGAGGAATTAAGTTGGCTGTGGATTTGAGCAAGTTTGGCCTGGGGGCAGTGCTGACCCAAGAGGATGAGGGGAAAGATTGTCTGGTTCTTTACAAGTCCGTTATGTTTACACCAACGCAGAGCTGGTACTTGCAGACAAATTTGGAACTTTGAGGGTTCACTAAGATTGTGGGAAGGTTGCAGCATTTGCTATGGGGGATTCACTTTTTTCTTCTGGTGAGGCGCTGGTGCGGATGATCAATTTTCTGACACTTCCAAACGCACCTATGACCAGTTTGGTTGCATTCCTTCAGTTTTTCTCTTTCACAGTGGTGCATGTTCCAGGGAAGGCCTTTACTATTCCAGACGCGCTGTCTTGGTACCCGCAGGATGATCCATACAAAGGCGCAGGACCACTGGATTTGGAGACCCCAACGGTTAAGGTAGGGACGATGGAAGTAGGTGTGCAACTTCCGCTCCAGCAGTCCAGAAGGTATGCAGTCCTCAGTTTTTATTTGCAGGATCTTTGGTTTCCGGATGACATGCCAGCCAAGATTGTTCAACGGATTTGGGGGAGAGTGGGAAATTTTTACCTGCAGGAAGGACAGCTGTGGTGGCAGAGCGCGCTGGTACTGCTTGTGGTCAGCTAGTTGAGGGCGGATCAGGAGGTGATTCTGGGAAGTCTGCATGACAATCTTGGCCATTATGGCAAGCTTGAAACGCAGAAGCAGGTGCGAGCAAGGTTCTGGCAGCTGGGGGTAGTACGCGGGGTGTGGGAATGGGTGCATTTGTGAAAAGCGTGTCAGAAGCGGAGTGTGACCTTAACTTGCAAAGTAGGTATTCCCACCAGAGAGGACGCCTTGTTTGTGCGGGTTTCTCTGGACGTTGTGCACATAAAGGCAGTTAATTTTGCGTACCTCCTTGTTGCGTGGGACAATCCTTCTGGATGGGTGGAAGCCGGGCGGCTGGTGAAGCTCTTGGTGGAAAAAGTTGGTCAGTTTCTGGAGGAAGATTGGTTTGCGCATTACGGATCACTTTGGCTGGTAACCTTTGAAAGGGGTGCGGAGTTCTGGGGATGGTTGTTGGATTTTTTTTGAAGTTTCTGAGAAAAGTTTTGGCAAGTGACAGAGTACTATCCAGAAGGCGCAGGGATGATTGAGTGTGGCCACCAGCCAATCAAGGACCCAATGGTGAAGATGTGTGGCAAGGATGGAAAATGGTGGCAGGAAACCCTTCTGGTGATTCTTTTTGCAGATTGGATTTTGGTGAAGAGGTTGATGGGTTATTTGCCGTACAATCTGCTATTTGGTTAACAACCCGTGCTGCCAATTGACATTGAGCTGGAAACTTTTCTGGTTATCAACTGGTGGAAGGTTAAGACGGCCGTGGAGCTAGTTGAGGCCCGCACCAAGAAACTCCTGCAATGGGACAAGATGCTGGAAAAATCAGATGGAAGACTGAAGGCAACCCACACAAAGTCCGTTGGCTACTGGGACAAGCGCTGCGTGCATAAACTCTGGGATCCGTTGCAGAAGGGGGACTTGGTTCTTCTTTACAACCAGAGCCTGGAAACTCAGTGGGGGAAGCTGTTTTATAATCAATGGAATGGGCCTTTCCACGTGACATCCAAGTTTTCTGGGGGTAGCTAACAGTTGGAGGAATTGGATGGAAGGCGTGGCTTTGCACGTGAAACAATTCTTTGGGAAAGGCTCAACTTCATTTCATGAGATGGCTGGGTTGGATAGCAAAGGGGACAATAACACAGATCCTTCCTCCAAGGACAAGTCCGCGCGTGCTTTGCGTCTGGCGGAGTAAACAACTGCAGACTGCTGGGGACAGCAGCCAAGTTGGGGGGGAAGGTTGAATGATTAGGGGATATGATTGGATTTGGTGAGGGGGTGTTCTAGCCAGTTCACAGCCGGAATAACTAGAAACCCCAGAATGTTTGTTTTTCTATTTTCTTCTCTCTGGATTGGCTTTTGGGATTATTGCTGGCTATAGACAGTTTCTTTTAGGTGCGGGCATGGCGCAAAGCTGGGTCTGTGGGTGCAAGGACAAGCCCCGCATCTGGATGCAAATGCATGGACAATTTCCAGCAGATAATTCAGAGAACTAGGAAAGCGCGTTGCGCGGTACGGATGTGGTTGAAAGAGCAAAAGCGCGGGCTTGGCAACAGGTTGGTGTCTAAAAAAAATTCTCTCTTTAAGTTTTCTTGGTTATGTTATAGATGGAAGATGGGTACAGGGAACTGTGTGGAAGTTTGTCTGGGGAAGTCCAGGTACCTTGAGCAGATACTTCTTACTCTCATGGATACTTCTTACTCTCACAAATACTTCTTACTCTCACGGATTCCTAACTCTTGCGGGTTTCTCTCAAAAGCGCGGATCTTGCGCGGGGATGTTCTTACTCTCACCGGATACTCTCAGTGGAGCGGATCCTTCTCACTCTCACTGGTTGCTATCTAAGCATGGATCTTGCGCGTGGCTGTTATTTCTCTCACGGTTCTCACAAAGCCCAAAGGCTACTAAAGATGGTGCAACAAAAGTCCATATCTTTGCAAATGGGCATGGGGATGAAGACAAGATGGAATGAAGGGAAGAAGGAAGAAAGGGGGGTGATCCGCCTATGCCAGCCAAGTCCTCATCACATCCTCTGCATCCGCGCAAGCCGCCGCAGCTAGGGATTGGAAAGCCCCCAGGACCTTGCGTTGTTCATTGGCAGTGTGCACGTAAGGAACCAAAAGGAATTGCCGGACGAGTTTGTCCGCGTTGTTTACCATTGCGTCAAACCTTGCCAAGGGGAGAGCTGGAACCAGGGGGATCCCTGGGATCTTGAGGGTTGCAGCCAGAGGGGTTGCAGCAGCTGCGGGTTCTGGTGACAAATTGATCACCATGGGAGAAGGCACGCGCGCGGGCTCCAGTGATGACCTGGGAGCAGGTGATGGTGATGGCGGCTGTGGAGATGATGCCGGAGGAGGAGTTGGTTTAGGAGGAGTGGGAGGGCACGGTGGTGGAGGAGGAGCTGGCCTTGGTGGGGGTGGAGGAGGTGCGGCCGGATGGTTTGGAATCCTAAGGTCCATTGCCAGTACATTCATCCACACCCAGGCGGCCCACCCATGCGCGGTGTTCCAGAAATCCACAAAGTTTGGAAAATCCTGACACCTTGGAAGACCAGCCGGGCGGAACGGCAAGCCCAAGTTGTGGCTCTTGCGCAATGGAGGGTTTTGCGGGGTGAGTTGAGGAAAATTGCAAGGCAAGCTGGGTGGGGTCCACTCATTTTTTGAGATCTCTTGGTCACTCTAGATCACAAAGGAGTCGCAACGTGTCCTCTTGCATGGGCAACCTTGGGGGAGGTTGCGCTGCATGCCCTCCAATAGGGAGCAGTGGCAGTCTCAGGCTTGGCAAGGGAAACAGGCATTCTGGCCCCAAAGAATGCGGCACAAAAGGCTTTTCTGGCTGCGGTGCAGGACATGATTGGTGAAGGGTGTTGAATGATTTTTTTTCTTTCTTCCTATGATCTGATGAAGGGGTATGGTTGGAAGTGGTATAGCAGGGGTATAGTGGGGGCAGGTGAGATAGTGGTGGATCTCTGGGGACAGAACTCAAGTTAGGGGGGATGTGGTGGTCTTTTATAGACGCGAGTTGGAATAGGCTGCGCGCTGCGCGCTCAGCAGTAGCGGCGGGCTCAGCAGGGGAAGCCTGCTCAGAAGTGGGTGCGGATTTGCTGCAGAAAGTCGCGCTGCGGGCTCAGAATCTGGAGGCGCGGGATAGATTGGATTGGATTTGACAGATTGCGCATTGCAAGATGCGGATCTGGATTGCGTGGATATATCTTGGAGATCTGGAATGGCGCGTTGGGCGGATGCCAACATGCGCTGGGGGCTCCAATTTGGGTGCATCCCAAGGCCCCGTCATTAGAAGGACAAACTGGGTGGACATAATTGCAGGTGGGTAATACGGATGGATATGGGATATGGGACATAGGATATGGGTTGTGGATTATGGGATGGGAAGGATAGGGTTGAGGCTAGGGTTCTGTGCTTAGGGGTTTTATTTCATTATTCTTGCTTTTTTCTGGTTGTACTTAGGTTAGGGTTGAGGGGTAGGCTACTTAAGCCGCACCCTCAACCCAGATATCATGGAGCATTGGAACACAGAGGATCATTGTTTGGAATAGGTTTTGGAAGGATCTTTACTCTCAATTCTCTATCTCTCAGTCAAATGGTGAACAGTTGCACTCAGGGTTTACAGACGCAAGGGATCAATAACCTCCAAACTTGGAACTATTAAAGGAGAAGTCCTCTTCTGAATTCCACACCACCAAATAGGTGACTGTCAGCCTCCTGGATGCCAAGACCCTTGCTATCCTTTAGCTACCAGAGGTGATAGAATAAATAATAAATATATTATTTAATAAATGCCACAAAAATCCGTAAAATATTTGGATTAAGCTTGTTGCAAGGTTAAGTGGTTTGGTTATGGTTTATTGTTTTAAATCAATATGAATAAATTGATTATTAAATATTTTTATAGAGGGGCCACAATTATATTGGGGATCTTTAACAACTCTTTTCAGGGATTTCAGCATGAAAACACGTAGTCCTGGTTACTTTGGGCTCTTTAGTTTAAAGGATATTTTACCCAAAGATAATATGTATATAAAATACAAGGTGGAGTGGCAGGGCCTTGTACCCAAGCTGCCACAACAGAGAAAGGATAATAAAACTCACTGGTATATTATTGAATCCTTTGGGTATCTGTTTGAGACATGCACTGATGTGTTAAACCTGTATACTGGGGTTATAAGGTTGTTCAGCAGTTTTAATTGATAAAAAAGAGGTTGAGGATGGATATTATTGATCAGAATTAGCCATAAATCACTTACTTATCTCTTATAAGTACTTGATTAGCTTGGCACGGTGTCTGTATATGAATATAACTGGTTCTCTGCCCATCAATATCCTCAAAAGAGCTCTTTATTTATAGCTTTTGGAGTCCCAATACTATCCTTCTGAGGGGTACAGGGGCTCAAAGTGACGGACACTAAGGCTAGCAGGGTAACCAGTGGTAGCCTGTCACGTTTTCTTGGTGCTATAGCACGGGTAGCATCTAATTCCTCAGGGTATGGAAATTATTCTACTTTATAATAGATATTAGGACGTGTGAATAACACTAATCTCTCCCATTTATGTATTATTTAATTAATTATCCTTAGTAAATGTTCTCATTAATTTAATAATCATTTAAATAGAAATTTCTATGGAAATCCTGATGTCAGGTGAGTTCTCATTATGTATTAAATAACTGGAGTAAAGTCATGATATTGATTTTTCTCCTTATTTTCAAGTTCCAGTTGATTTACTAAAATAATTACTTAAAAATATAAGTCATGAGAATTCATGTAATATTGTTAAATAATTAGTTTTTTAGTATTTCACAAAGATATTGATTTCTAGGAATTCTTATAAAAGTATATTAAAGTATTTTAATATATTTTTAAAAGTTGTCATTGTCTTATTTTTGAAATTCTTGGTAATTTGAATTATATTTAATAAAAAATATGTATAAGGGTTATTTAAGTATTTTTATATAATATTATTTAGTTTTAGACTATCTACTATCCACAGGAACATTTGTTACATATGTAGAATGTTCCTGTGTGGGTTGTAGCATGTCTACATGGTACCTAAGCCTCTCAGGCCACCTGTCACTCTGTCAACCCATAGTCCCGCGGCTGCGTACTTGTCAGAGGCCTGGGGCTGCGTACACAACCTTGACGGAGTGACAGGGCTTTATGTCAGCTGCGCGCAGGTGCATTGGCTGCCCCGGCTGCGTGCGGGAATTGTGACAAAACGCATTTCTGCCTGTAACTCCTAAAATATACACAACACCTCAATTCTGGATGAATTTTAGGTGTGAAACCTATACATGACAGTATTTGTGAAATATTTAATTTATCAAAAGCTCAATAGTGGAGCCTTGGTATTTTGGTCTTTCTTTCCTTAATTATTTAAAAACATAAGGAGTTGGATTTCAAGGGTGGGGTCATTGAGTGACCCTACCTAATTTTGGGTGGAGAATCCATTTCTGTAATAATATTCATGGTTCCTACTCTGTCTTAGGTTAATTATATTATTATTATTTTTATGTTATTTTTGTTACTTTTGCAGCTTGCTTTGCAATATTAGCAAGCTGAAAGTGACTGTCTAGCATTCAGAAGATCCATGGTAACCAAAGATTTTCATCCTCAGTGGAGGTTGGACTATGAACCTTGCAGTTATAGTTCTGTAAGTTGTCTGAAGTTAAATTGTTCAAGTTGGATTTTTCAAATCACTATGTGATTAAGGCTTTTTGATTAATGATTCCTAATTCACTAATGGTTGATCCTTTTGAATTTTGAAGTGCAATTTTGATGAAATGCTAAGCATTCCTCAGTTAGGTGAAAAAGTGAATGCAATGATCTTGGAATCTCCAGATCATGAGCAAAGTGGCCTATTGAAGTATATCATTCAGAAGATTACAAAATATCAATCAAAGCCAATACTTGAACCTAAAGTCTTAAAATGAATTAGGGGAAGGCCAAAATTGACAGATACGCGGCATGAACCATCTTGGTTTGAGAATTTTGAAAAACAACTTAAGGGGGAAAAAAGGACTAGAAGAGCCCCAAACAAGAAAAAACAGAAGATTCTAAGTCTTTTCTTTTGGGATATGTTCATTTTTTGGTTTAATTAACTTTTTTACTAACTAATGATGAATCTTTAGTCAAATTTGGCACAATCTGAATCTAAATTTCATAGTTTGGAGGAAGAGACTGAAAGTGAATTGGGATCACTTAATTTGGAATCAGAATCCTCTTCGAAGGAATAGAACATGCAGTAAAGCTCAACCAGAAGCTCATCTTTGGTGAGTATTCATTTAATTTATCTCATTAAATAAATGAATTCTAAGTTAGTCTTGATGATAGGAACCAAACATGAAATACCTCAATGAAAAATATCCAAGGCATTACATAAGTTCTTGGGTGAGGTTTGGGATCCAATTGAGGATGGGAGTTTTGGATTTAGAGTCATTTCTAAATCTCTTGGTTATGAAGAACATGGTTGTTTTAAAGTTAGGAAGGAAATGATTTAAAAATTAGAGGAAGATAAAGCATGCTACATTAAGATGCTTGGGATTTTTAAAAGATTAAACAAACAAAGACTTGATTTTGAAGACATCAATGAAAAGATTCCCTCCTCAAAATTTCTGGCTAAATTAAATATGGGTCAAATCATAGCAGACACATATTCCAGACCTATATGTTTCATTTCATTGGAGTCATGTGATACTTATACTCCAATGAAAAATGGTGTTGCTGATCAATCTGTTAAAATACGTATGCACTTACGCGTGTGCTACGTATAAGTGTAATCCAAATGGTATGCACATATGGGCCTCTCCGGCCCATTGGAAACTCACACAGACCATATGGGCCTATGTGGATTTCACGGATTTGGGTAAACTGGCCTCAAAATGCGTGAAACAGGCCTATTGGTACATGGGGCCTAACCAGCCCAGTGAGGTATATGGGCAAATACAGCCAGATGGGCTTGTATGGGCATAATTAGGCCCAAGGTTTATTTTGGACATACTTGGCCAGACGGGCTGGCCCGCCAAAGTATGGTTTACTTAGTTTTTGGGCTTGGGGCCGCCGCCCGTGTTGCAGCCTGCTTGGGGCTGCTGTTCTTGCTTACGGCCTGTTTATGGAGCCTGACGGCCCACGCAGGGAGACTCAAAATGGAGCCCCCCCACCCTGGTTGCAGCTGTTGAACCCATTGCGGCTGCTGCGCTGCGTGGCAGCCGTGGGGCTGGTGGGCCCGGCTCCTCCCCCTCCCCTTGCTTGCCATTGCAAGGAGGAGGGGGAGGGCTGACTGGATGGAAACAGCCAGAAACCGGTCGCAATGGGCAACCAGTAATGGTGGGGGGGACTTGATCACCCCCCCCCCCCCACCAAAAGTAGCAGCTAGGCGGGTTGCATCAAGGCAACCGGTGGTGGGGGGGAATTGAAAACCCCCCCACCATCAAAGGGGCGCTCTCCCCCCCCCCCCCCCCTTTACCAAGGGGGAGGAGCAACGGGCTGGAGGGGACCTGACCACCCCCCAGCCCACCATACTTTGACAATTCCCTGGTGGTATCAACCCCCAGGGCCCCTGGTAGGGGGATTTGACCACCCCCTCCAGGGATCTGTGAGAAGGAGGGGGGGACAGCATGCCTGCTGGTCACACCCCCCCCCCCATGTGTTTCTGAGACCAGACCCAGGTATGTCCTGGGTCCCTCCTGGCCATTTGTAGGGCCAGGGGCTGTTTGCATGAGGCAAACAGCCAGCATGTGGGGTAACAGGCCGGTTTTAATAGACAACTGGCCAGGGTTTTGAACAGCTAAGGGGCTGGTTCAGCCCCATTGAGGTGGAAAAATCAGAAATAACCGGAATAGGCTGGTTGTAAGGGTACAGGGACTGATGCCATGCGGGCTGATGTAGTCAAAACCAAGTAGAAAGGCCTGAAGAGCCTGTAGAGCTCTTTTGGGGCGGAAACTTTGCCTTTTTGCTTGTTGTATCATGGGCTCACAAGAGGCCAATCTTTTGTACTTAAGGAGCTCTTCTCCTTGCTGTTTTCCATCATCCATTCATCATCCAATCAAATTCATCACCAATATCATCCAACGTATTGCCCTATTGTCAGTGCCCATCAGCAATTATTGACACAAGGTGTTCAGCATTTCTTTTGCCTTAAATACTGATCATTTTACTGAGATAATTGCTGGCCATAATTATAACACATCATCAGTGCCAACATCATCATTACTTTCAAGCCATCTAGACCCTTGTAACTTACTCTGGAGAACCTCAAAGACTCCAAGTTTTCCAAGAAGATGTCCTATATCCCTGATGGCAGCTCTACCAAGATAGTTCTGAACAGTCAGAATTATAGTGCTTGGGCTGTCCTTGTGGATAGTGAGCTGGATAAAATCTGTTTTGGGGAGATAATGGATGCAGATGACACTTTGATCAGTTCAGAAGTGGAGAAAAAGTCTTATCATCTCATCCTTAGGCATCTTGATGAGAATCATGTGACATTGGTTGCAAATACTCTTAGGGAAGATGAGAGAAGTAGGGGCAGCATCCTTTGGAAGTTGCTTAAGTCCAAGTATGCTGGTGATTCTGTTCAACAGAAGGGTATAGCTTTCAACAAACTGTTCAAGTTACAATATTTGAATTTTAAACAGTTTGTTGCAGAGGCTAGGTCTAGCATAGCCAAGTTTAAGTCATCAGGACTTAACATGGATCCTGAGTGTTAGTCACTCTTAATCCTTCAGAAGCTACCAAAGGAGTTTGATTCTTTAGTCAGAATTATTTCTCAATTGGATCCTCTTCCTGGGGAGGAGGATGTGCTGAAAAGGATTGAAAAGGATGATCTTCAGTTCAAGATGAAGGGGTGTTCTGGAACAGCCCTTGTTGGAAATACTGGAAAATCTTGCAAGAAGGCAAAAAAGGATTTTTCCAAGGTCTTATGCTATAATTTTCAGAATAAAGGGCATTATGCTAAGGATTGCAAGGAGGCCAAGAAGAGGAAGAAGTCTGGAGAGATTGACAAGGAGGTCAATCTCACTACTGAAAAAGTTGCAATGGTGGTTTTTGATGGTCCAATGGAAAAGGTTGTTGGGAAAGAAGGTCCCAACAAAAAGGTCAAAATTGATGAGGATCAAGAAATGGACTTGATTGATTATGAAGTGAGTAATCTTAACCTCAAAGATGAGAACTTATCTTTGACTGATAAAGCTTCTTTCCTATTAGGAGGATTGAAGGAGGATTTTCTTTTTTTGATTGATTCTGGCTGTACAGATCACATGTTCTTTGAACTAAATTTATTTTCAAATCTTAGCAATTATGATGGAGTTGTAAATATTGGTCAGAAAGGCATAAAAATTCAGATTAAAGTAATTGGGAAATTTATTCTTGCAAATCACTTGGGTTTAAAAATTTCTTTCTAGCAAGTGTTCTAAGTACCAGAGTTGCCTTATAAACTTGCGTTCCTTGGAGTGTTGTGGAAAATAGGTTTCCAGATTTTTCATCTTAAAGAAGATAGGTTTTTTCTTGATATGGATGGGAGAACTTTTCTTAGTGGAAAGGTTTGGAACAAGCTTTTGTGTGCAAGCTTGTTCAAAACTTCAGCTTTGAGCACTGTTGCTCACAATATAAGTGGCCATAAGGTAAAGGACAGCAACTGTGAGAGTTGTACCTTTGGGGCTAAGACTATAAATGTGTTCTCAAAGAGTAGAGATTGCACTGATGTTCCTAGAGAGGAATTTTCCATTGATTTGGCAGGGCCATTCACACCAGAGTCCCTTTGTGGGGCAAGATACTTCATCAATTTAGTTGATACTGCAACTAATTATTTTTGGGTTGAACCAATTTGGTCTAAGGATCAGACCACAGAGGAGTTTTCTGTAATCTTCAAAGTCTGGAAACAGAATTTTCTAATGAAGGAGATCAAGAGGGTTATCACCAATGGAGGTGGTGATTTTGTGAGTAAATAGTTTGAGAGGTTCTTGAAAGATTATGTTATCATTCATATAGTCACCACTGAAAGTACTCCACAAAATAATGGAATAGCTGAAAGAATGAATAGGACTTTACTGGACAAGGTCAGAACTATTATTTCTCAATCTGGTTCACCAAATTTCTTATGGGCTGAGTTGATGTGTACAGTCTGTCTGTTGCAAAAACTTGTAAGTGTTAATGGGAAGAGTCCTCATTATTGGTTTTGGAAGTTGTACCCCAAAACATCACACCTAAGAACAATTGGTTGCTTTGTGTATTATAGTATCCACCATAAAGAGATTCTTGTAAAATTAGACCCTAGAGCCAGAACAGGGGCACTTGAAGGCTATGATTTAATTAGTAAATTGTATAGGATCTATTGTCCAGGGACAAGAAAGGTTATCCGTAGTAGGGATGTAAAATTTGATGAAAGTACCTTTCCACTCAAAAGGAGTGAAGATGTTGTTGTGAATAAGTCACAGAAAGAAATAGAATTAGCACCTATTTCACCAGCAAAGGCTGTGGGACATGTGGTTCCAGAAAATGAAGAGGTGGCAGAGGTTCCAACAGAGGGTTCAGTGCCCTCTTCAGGGGAGTCCGTCAATTCAGAACCTGATGAGCCTCCACCTCCAGTTAGAAGGAGTGGTAGGGTTAGAGTACCAGTATATAGGTACAGGGAATGGAAGTCCCATTATTCAGCTGCAGGATATGAGGAAGATACATTTTAGGAACAGTTTATGCTCAATTAATTCCTGGAGTTGAGTTCAGAAATGGGTAACAGGTTCAACCCAAATAGCTTTGGCCAAGCTATGAATTCTGATGAGAGAGCCAACAGGAAGAGTGCTATTTTTAAGGAATTTGATTCTCTAGAAAATAATAGTGTCTTTGAAGTGGTTAAGCGGGATTCTGTTCCAAAAGGAAAGACCATTTTGGGGTTGAGATTGGTGTTAAACAAGAAATTTTACACAAATGGAGTTTTAAAAAGATTCAAAGCTAGATGCATTGCACAGGGCTTCAAGCAGAGAGAGGGTATTGATTACCAAGATACTTTCTCACCAACAGGAAGGCTGTCCACCTTCAGTTACATCATTTCTCTGGCAGTGGAGTTGGGTGAAGAAATCAGACAAGCTGATTTTGTAACAGCATACTTGAATGCAAAATTGGAGAGGAGGAGACTGTTTATATGTCAATCCCTGATGGTTTTTGTGAATGGTTAGTAGAGACTAAACCAGAAAACATGAAGAAAATCTGTTTTAGAAGTTTTCTTTCAGCAGATAAAGGGGAATATGTCCTCAAGCTGTGTAGATCCCTTTATGGATTGAAGCAAGCAGCTAGGTCATGGTATAATACCATGAGTGAGAAACTGATACAGATTGGTTTCAAGACGTCTGAGGCCAACCCTTGTCTTTTTGTAAGAAAGGATGCAATTTTGTTTGTATGGGTTGATGACACTATCATTATTGGAAATGTTAAAGAGAGAGTCATGGATACACTCAATAAGGAATTCAAGTTAAAAGATCTTGGTCTGGCGCAACAGGTGCTAGGAATGAAAATCAGTAAGAGCAAGAATGGTATTAAGTTAGACCAGAGCCATTACGTGGCAGCTCTTCTTAAGCAATATGGCTAAGAGGATGCAAAGGATTTTGGGAATCCCATGCGGTCAAACACTTTTTTAGAGAATTCTGCAGATGAGGAGTATTGGGAGTTTGTTCAATCTGGGAACAACTACAGGTCAGATGTTGGATTGCCTAATTATTTATTGAAGTGTTCAAGGCCCAATATTGCTTTTTAAATTGGTTTCTTGTCTCAACACTTAGAGAAGCCAAGCATGAGACATTGGTCAGCGTTTAAGAGATTTATGAGGTATCTTAAAGGAATGCACAGTCTGGGACTGTTGTTTACAAAGTCAGCAAACTTTGATTTTGTTGGTATTTCCAATGCAAGTTGGGCAGATGGTAGCACTAGGGAATCAAAAAGTGGTTTTGTATTCTTCTTAGGTAAGAATCTGGTGTCATGGATGTCCAAGAAGGTATTGGCAATAAGTCTTTCATCAACAGAGGCTGAGTATAGAGCTTACTTTTCAGCTTCACAGGAAGCAAAATGGTTGAGAAAAGTCTTAGAGGATACACATAAGCCACAAGGGTTTGCATTGTTGTATTCTGATAACCAGAGTGCGATTGCGTTGGGGCAAAACCAAGTGTTCCATTCAAGAACAAAACATATCAATGTTCACTATAACTATATTTGTGATGCAGTAAACTGCAAGGAGATTGTGTTGAGGTACATGCCCACTGGAGCAATGATTGCGGATATCTTGACTAAGGCTTTAGATGGGAACAAGCATCAAGGTTTTGTGACTAACATGCAGATGTCACCCCTTTTGGATTAAGGGGGTGTGTTAAAATATGTATGCACTTACGCCTGTGCTATGTATAAGTGTAATCCAAATTGTATGCACATATGGGCCTCTCCGGCCCATTGGACCCTCACACGGACCATACAGGCCTGTGTGGATGTCACGGATTTGGGGAAACTGGCCTCAAAACGCGTGGAACAGGCCTACTGATACAAGGGCCCTAACAGGCCTGGTGAGGTATATGGGCAAATACAGCCAGACGGGCTTGTATGGGCATAATTAGGCCCAAGGTTTATTTTGGACATACTTGGCCAGACGGTCTGGCCTGCCAAAGTATGGTTTACTTAGTTTTGATGCTTGGGTCCGCCACCCGTGTCGCAGCCCGGTTGGGGCTGCCGCCCGTGTTGCAGCCCGCTTGGGGCCGCTGTTTTTGCTTACGGCCCGTTTATGGGGCCCAATGGCCTGCGCAGGGCCGTTGTAGGGGGCAGGGGGACTCAAAATGGAGTCCCCCACACTGGTTGCAGCTGTTGAACCCGTTGCGGCTGCCGCGCTGGATGGCGGCCGTGGGGCTGGTGGACCTGGCTCCTCCCCCTCCCCTTGCTTGCCATTGCGAGGAGGAGGGGGAGGGCTGACTGGATGGAACCAGCCAGTGACCAGTGGCAAAGGGCAACTGGTCATGGTGGGGGGGACTTGATCACCCCCCCCCACCGACAGTAGTGGCTAGGCCGGTGTGGTTACCCAAATCTGGACACCCTGGACCAGATGCAGAAAATTCAAAAGAAATTTCTACAATTCTTTTATTTAGGTGTCATTTATCCTTGAAATTAAAAAAAAATTGGAATTTCTTTTTCAGTATCAGTTCTCCAATTTCCTTGTCCTGTCAAACATCCCTCTGTCCCATTGGTCTAGGACAGGCCTCTCTTGGCCTCACCATCTAGGTAGCATGTTTGGTCCCTTCTCTCTTTGCTCCCCCCCTTCCTTTTGGCCAAATGCGCAGGCCAAGACCCGCGCAGCCCGAGATCTACCCTCACCACCTTCCTCCTCACATCCTTCATAGTTTCTCTACACCCTCAAGAACCAATCAATCAATCCCCCACCTTGCCAATACCTCATTCAATCACCTCAACCCATTTCTGCACCCCCCTCTCACGCCCTTCAAGATTGAGTTCAGAACCAATCCCATCCATCCAACCTTGGAATCCTTCCTTCAAGTCAATCAGAATGATGAGCTCCCTTCCCAACTTGTCCCAACACTCAATCCCCATTGCCACGATCCACTCCGTTGATCATTGACAATTGTTCCGGGAAAATCCATTGGACCTACAATCAACCCATCTCATCCCCCCTCCAACTCAACCTCACTCTGCACCGTACACCATCATGATCATCCACTACTTCAACCACCCTCAACAATCCCAATCCCAGAAGTCATTTCTTCCTCCTCAACCCAACCCAAGATCCCTTGATCCCTGTCCTGAGCTATCCCTCCCCACCTCTGCTCTCACCCGCCCATCATCATCTTCTGCTCTCTCACCCCCTTCCATCTTTGGGTGGGGGTGGAAAACGTTGTCTACTGTCCGCAGACATCTGCGGGCGGTCTGGTCCATTTCCTTTCCCACCCCTTCTGCCTTTGGGCGAGGGGTAGGTGATCCTGGTATTGTTGCGCGCGTCCGTCCACGGACACACGCAGGAGAGGTGAAGGGATGAAAATAGATCCCACCCCAGTCAGGAAGGCCGGATTTCTACCAGCCTGTGTGATCAAATTTTTCTGATCACCTGAAAATCAAAAAAAAAAAAATTCTCTTTCTTTTTCCGCTCTATTTGTAGAATCCGTTGTACATAGTCTAACAGGGCCTCCTGCCCATATAGGGAGGGCTCTCCCCCTGCCTTTTTGGGGGGGTAGCACAGAGCAGATCACATCATCATCATCACATCCTACCATACCAGAGAGGATCATCATCATTTTCACCTTGCAATAAATCATCCGTGGAGCTTCATTCCCCTTTATCTGAGACAAAAATTTGTGTATATCTATGATTGCCCCTTGATCCTTGAGCCCCCATACTCAAACCCTTGATCCTTGATCCTTATCACGAACCAATAGCTTTGCTGGTTGAAGAAGAATTTGACTGATTGAATTCTTAAGTGTGTTACACCACTCCTGATCCCTTTATGCGACCATACTGGTCCTTATCATCCTTTGATTATCTTTCTGGAACCAGTCACATTTGACTGAAGAGGTTTTATTAAGCTTAAAACCTGGAGTGTTAAACCTCCCTTCATCTCTTTTGAAATTGAATTCTGCCACGCTACTCTTGAGTCCCTTGAGAAGTGTTGGGTTATTCTTGTTTGAATCAGTTATTGTTTTGCTTCTGGAGCTTCTTCAAACCATTAGCTTTGTCTTGTGCAGCCACCCACAGTTATCTGGTACCCTTCAAGCGCTTGATTGCGGAGATTTGGGCAGGTTCATTGAGAACCTGGAGGTTTTTTGGGATTGAGTTGATCTTTCCTAAGCTTCTGCTGACGACCAGAGCTATTAGCTTGTGGGTGTTGTCACTTACAATTGCCTTGTCTTGTTGAACTCTGAAAAAACCTTGACTTCTTCTAATAAAGTTTTCCCCGGCACCATCTTGCCTCAGATAGTGTTGTTTCCCCAGCTACCAACTACTATAATCTTTATCCTCTTACATTTGGTCCCCCGTTTACAAGGTTCTGGACTTTGATCTCTGTTACATCTAAATATTTTTGTAACACTCAGGAGGGAAGCCTAAACACCACCTTTCCCCTCCACAGAACTGCCATGGCCTAGCACAGTTTGTAGTCTTACACTGGTTGCATTGAGGCGACCGGCGGTGGGGGGGAATTGACCACCCCCCCACCATTGAAGGGGCGCTCTCCCCCCCCCTTTACCAAGGGGGAGGAGCAACAGGCTGGGGGGACCTGACCACCCCCCAGCCCACCATACCTTGACAAAGCCTTGGGGGTATTGACCCCCAGGGCCCCTGGTAGGGGGATTTGACCGCCCCCTCCAGGGATCTGTGAAAAGGAGGGGGGGGGACAGCATGTCTGCTGGTCACACCTTCCCCCCCCCCCCCATGTGTGTCTGAGACCAGACCCAGGTGTGTCCTGGGTCCCTCCTGGCCATTTTTATGGCCAGGGGCTGGTTGCATGAGGCAACCAGCAAGCATTTGAGGTAACAGGCTGGTTGTAATAGACAACTGGCCAGGGTTTTGAACAGCTAAGGGGCTGGTTCAGCCCCATTGAGGTGGAAACACCAGAAATAACCAGAATATGCTGGTTGTAAGGGTACAGGGACTGATGCCATGCGGGCTGATGTAGTCCAAACTAAGTAACAAGGCCTGTAGAGCCTCTAGAGCTCTTTTGGGGCGGAAAATTTGCCTTTTGTCTTGTTGTATCATGGGCTCAGAAGAGGCCAATCTTTTTTACTTAAGGAGCTCTTCTCCCTGTTGTTTTCCATCATCCATTCATCATCCAATTGAATTCATCACAAATATCATCCAATGTATTGCCCCATTGTGAGATTCCATCAGCAATTATTGACACAGAGTGTCCAGCATTTCTTTTTCTTTAAATACTGCTCATTTTCCTAAGCTAATTGCTGGCCATAATTATAACACAAACAGATCTAATGTTAATTTCATTTGTAAACAATAATCACTGGGTTCTATTATTACTTGAGGGAGAAATGATTCCAATCCTGCCCATTGTAGCAAAACCATGTTCCTTGATTTCTAAAAAAGCCCCTGGTTGGGTTGATCATCTCAAAGATCAACCTCAAATTTATTCTAGATTGTAATAGACTTTGACTTCATTTCATCATTTGGTTTCATATAAATTTTAATTCTAATGCAGCTAAAAAGTTCTATTAATAGAAAGGGTTATCACATTTTGAACATCATTATGTTGAGTGTTTTGAGTTAACATCATTATATTGAGTGTTTTTAATCAGAGTTTAATGGTAAGTCAGTTCAACTTGTGTTTGGCTGATTCCATCATAAGCTTAACTTATGGTAGGCTTGGGATGGGATCAGCTTAACACAAGTTGAACTTGTTTTTTTTTTGATGTTTTACTTTAGGGCTGGTCAAAAGACTTGTATTTCTTTGGGCACTTTTACTTTAGGGCTGGTCAAAAGACTTATTTAATTTTTACGCCTTTAAATTAGGGCTAGTCAAGTTGAACTTACTTTAGGGCTTGTCAAGTTACTTGTGTTTTTTTTGGTGTTTTTACTTTAGGGCTTGTCAAGTGACTTGTCTTTTTTTTGGTGTTTTTATTTTAGTGCTATTCCAGTTACTTGTGTTTTTTTGGGTCTTTTTGATTTAGAGCTAGTCCATTGAATAGCACCAGTTTTTTTATTTTTTTTTAGGGTGATGTTAAATTCACAGCTCCAGTTGTGTGGGAGTTGTGTAGGGCCCATACACCACTCCATACAATTTATAATTCATAATTTATTATTTATTGTTTATTGTTTATTGTTTATTGTTTATTATATATAATTCATTATTTATTATTATTTATTGCTTATTGTTTATTGTTTATTATTTATTGCTTATTGTTTATTGTTTATTATTTATTATTTATTATTTATTATTTATTATTTATTATTTATTATTCATTATATATAATTTATTATTTATTATTTATAATTCATAATTTTTTATCTATTATCTATTATTTATTATTTATTATTTATTATTTATTATCCATTAGTTATGATTTAGTGGAGGCTACACAACTTGGTTTTAGTTTTTTAGCTGCCACACAACTCAAATGGGACATGTAGCATGCAACACAGCCCATTTGAGTCGTGTAGCATGGCACATGGCTCATTGGATTCATCTAGGGTGCCACATAACCCATTGAGCCGTGTACAAAGTTGTGGCCACGGCCCAATGAGCCATGAATTTAACCTTACCCTTTTATTTATTTATTTATTTATTTTTTTGTTTTTTTTTTAACCAAAAAATGAACTTTCTTTTATTTTTTGGTTGCTTTCTGTTTTTTGGAAGGTTTATTTAGTTTATGGGTTGTGTTAGTACCCTTTCATTCCTTTTCCTTTTTTTTTGGCTCACCATGGTCTGGTGGCATGTGGAATGCAACACAAATACATTTGAGCCATGTAAAACTCCACCTGGTTTGAATGTACTTGTGTGGAAGTCCACACGGGGGCAGACCAGGCTGGGTTGGCCGCACAACTCTTGGAGGTATGGAGGGTTGTACACGGCTTGGATTGTACCATGTGGCATTCCACACCGCCTCTTTTAAACTGTGTGCAGGGCTCAATGAGCCATGAATTTAATATTTCAAAAAATAAAAATTTAAAAATTTAAAAATATAAAAAGAATTAAAAATTTAAAAAATTAAAAAATTTGTGAATTCAACATTTCAAAAAAATTAAAATATAAAAATATAAAAAGAATTAAAATTTAAAAATTTCAAAAATTTAAAATTTAAAATTTAAAAAATTAAAAAATTAAAAAATTAAAAAATTAAAAAATTAAAAAATTAAAAAAATTAAAAATTAAAAAATTAAAAAGTTAAAAAATTAAAAAGTTAAAAAGTTAACAAATTAAAAAATTAAAAAATTAAAAAATTAAAAAATTAAAAAATTAAAAAAATTAAAAAAATTAAAGAAATTAAAAAAATCAAAATATTAAAAAAATTAAAAAAAATTAAAAATTAAAAAATTAAAAATTAAAAAAAATGAAAATAAAAAAATAAAAAAATAAAAAAATAAAAAAATAAAAAAATAAAAAAATAAAAAAATAAAAAAATAAAAAAATAAAAAAATAAAAAAATAAAAAAATAAAAAAATAAAAAAATAAAAAAATAAAAAAATAAAAAAATAAAAAAATAAAAAAATAAAAAAATAAAAAAATAAAAAAATAAAAAAATAAAAAAATAAAAAAATAAAAAAATAAAAAAATAAAAAAATAAAAAATAAAAAAATATAAAAATATAAAAATATAAAAATATAAAAATATAAAAATATAAAAATATAAAAATATAAAAATATAAAAATATAAAAATATAAAAATATAAAAATATAAAAATATAAAAATATAAAAATATAAAAATATAAAAATATAAAAATATAAAAATATAAAAATATAAAAATATGAAAATATAAAAATATAAAAATATAAAAATATAAAAATATAAAAATATAAAAATATAAAAATATAAAAATATAAAAATATAAAAATATAAAAATATAAAAATATAAAAATTAAAAATTAAAAATTAAAAAATTAAAAAATTAAAAAATAAAGAAATAAAAAAATAAAAAAATAAAAAAATAAAAAAATAAAAAAATAAAAAAATAAAAAAATAAAAAAATAAAAAAATAAAAAAATAAAAAAATAAAAAAATAAAAAAATAAAAAAATAAAAAAATAAAAAAATAAAAAAACAAAAAAATAAAAAAATAAAAAAATAAAAAAATAAAAAAATAAAAAAATAAAAAAATAAAAAAATAAAAAAATAAAAAAATAAAAAAATAAAAAAATAAAAAAATAAAAAAATAAAAAAATAAAAAAATAAAAAAATAAAAAAATAAAAAAATGAAAAAATGAAAAAATGAAAAAATAAAGGGCAATGTTAAATTCACAACTCAAATGAGTCATCAACAGGACTCAAATGTAGTCATGTGGCATGGCTACACAACTACATTCAAGCTGTGTGAGCCCCACACAGCTTGAATGTGGTCAGGCTGTAGGCCACACGGTACCGGAGCGCTGTGTGGAGGCTGCAAGACTACATTCTAGTTGTGGGGGCCCTACACCACTCCAATGTAGTTGTGCTGCCATGCCACACAAGCAGCCTGATCAGATTTGTGTTGTGTGGGGCTCTAAACGGCTCCAATTTGGTTTTGTAGCCGTGCCACACAACTACAAGTCTTGTGGGCCAAAAAAAATAAAACAAAATAAAATAAAATAAAATAAAATAAAATAAACTAAATTAAACTAAATTAAACTAAATTAAACTAAAATAAACTAAAATAAACTAAAATAAACTAAAATAAACTAAAATAAACTAAATTAAATTAAATTAAACTAAAATAAACTAAAATAAACTAAAATAAACTAAAATAAACTAAAATAAACTACAATAAACTACAATAAACTAAAATAAACTAAAATAAACAAAATAAAATAAAATTAACTAAAATTAACTAAAATAAACTAAAATAAACTAAAATAAACTAAAATAAACTAAAATAAACTAAAATAAACTAAAATAAACTAAAATAAACTAAAATAAACTAAAATAAACTAAAATAAACTAAAATAAACTAAAATAAACTAAAATAAACTAAAATAAACTAAAATAAACTAAAATAAACTAAAATAAACTAAAATAAACTAAAATAAACTAAAATAAACTAAAATAAACTAAAATAAACTAAAATAAACTAAAATAAACTAAAATAAACTAAAATAAACTAAAATAAACTAAAATAAACTAAAATAAACTAAAATAAACTAAAATAAACTAAAATAAACTAAAATAAACTAAAATAAACTAAAATAAACTAAAATAAACTAAAATAAACTAAAATAAACTAAAATAAACTAAAATAAACTAAAATAAACTAAAATAAACTAAAATAAACTAAAATAAACTAAAATAAACTAAAATAAACTAAAATAAACTAAAATAAACTAAAATAAACTAAAATAAACTAAAATAAACTAAAATAAACTAAAATAAACTAAAATAAACTAAAATAAACTAAAATAAACTAAAATAAACTAAAATATACTAAAATATACTAAAATATACTAAAATATACTAAAATAAATGAAGAAATTTTATTGATTGTAGACCTAACACAGAACTGAAGGCTGAGAAGAGCAGTCACAATAAGCAAGAGAATTAGGGAGAGAGTTTAGGGAAATGATATCACAAGAGTAAACAAACAGGAAGAAACTGCATTTGATTGGAAATGGGATGATATCAAGGAGACTAGATGGAATTGATCTGAGGTTGATTTGTGAGTTGAGGTGCGGTTACTGATAGTTCACAGTCTGGATGAGTGCTTTGAATCATCAGTAGGAGGTTGGAAGTGATGAATCTCACCAGGCAGTCGTGGATGCATGTCATATGCAAAGCGTAGGTTGATTGAGGGTCAAGAGTTGTTGTATGAGAAGCGTAGGTTGATTGAGGGTTGAGATTTTGAGGATATTGAAGAAAGAAACAAGAAGAGGAAGAAAACAAGGAAATTAAAGATAAACAGACAGGAGAGTATCGAATTGAGATCGAGAAAAATTGAGAGGATAGAGTGCAGATGAATGTAGTCTCATCTCCGTCTGATGATCTCATCAGGGAGCGAGGGGGTCTGAAAACAGCGGTACCCCCGGTCAACAGAGAGTGAAGCGCTCCCCAAGCCTGAAATACTGTAACAACTCAACACGCCCCATTCCTGGAGAGATGAAGAGCTTCACTGATGAAGAGTGCATGAGCGGCAAATAAGAAGAAAGAAAGAAAGACAGAAAAGGAAAAAGAAGAAAGAAAGAAGGACAGAAAATGAAGTAAGAGCCAAGCTATGTAAGACTTAGAGATCCATAAAATGACTGAAGAAGTTTGAGGCTGGCCAAATCAGAACTTTTGGTCAGTGCATCTGCAGGCATCTCTTCTGATTTAATGAGTTTGGCCACGATATTCCCTGACTTCAGTTCCTCTCTCATCCCCTTTGTCTTTAGATCCAAGTGTTGAGTTTTGGAGTTGGATCCAAATTGTTGTAGCTTGTCGATCAGGCCGCTGTTATCAGTGTGAATTACAATAGAAGTTGGACAAGAGGAGAAGATCTCACACGCCAACGCTTGAATCCATGTGGCTTCATGAAATGCGTCAACAAACGCATTGAGCTCAGCATCCGTGGAGCTGAAGGTGACATTCTTCTGCTTGCAGCTATTCCAGGACATGAGGCATCCATATGAGGCGCAGACATACCCAGTTTGAGAGCGTCTAGTGTCAGGATTGTCAGCCCAAGACGCATCTGAGTAGGCCGAGATCGGGGAGTTAGCGTTTTTAACTTTGAAGCTGAGTTGAATGTGTGGAGTGCCCTTCAGTTACTTCCAGGTCTTCTTTACCTTGTTCCAGTGGGGTAGACCAGTCTTGACTTTAAATCTTGATAGACTGGAGACGGCAAAGCTGACGTTGGGCCGAGAGTAGCAGGCGATATGATTCAATAGGCCAATTGCTGAACGGTAGTTAACGTTGAGGGCCTTGAACTGCTCAAACTCTTTGTTGGTGGCAGGTTTGAGATGAAAATTCGGCGTCAGAGGAGTCTTGCTGATTTTGGCGTCTTTGAGTCCAAGTTCTTTGAGCCTGAGTTCAATGTGCTTGGGCTGACTGAGAAGGATTTCATCGCCCCGTACCTCTATTTTCATGCCTAGAATGGTGTTGGGGTCCTTTGCGGTTGACCCAGAGAAACGATTCAGGAACTTTGCTTTGAAGTCGTCGCCATTTCCTACGAGAACCAGGTCGTCCACGTGGAAGAACAGTCGGGACTTGCCGTTGCAAGAAAGATAGAGGCATGGGTCACATGAAGATTCTTCAAAACCTACTTGTTTGAACCACGCGGTGAGAGTGTTGTACCAGTTTTTTGGTGCCTGTTTGAGGCTTTATAGGGACTTCTTGGGTTTGAGGTATTGCAACGTCCTCTTTGAGCCTTTGGGAGTACAAATGATGACTTCCTCATGAATAGGAGAGTGCAGGAATGCACTTTTGACATCAAATTGTTGAATGCGTTGATTGAATTTGAGTGCATACAAGAGTAGCAGCCGGAGGGTCAAAGGTTTTCCGGTAGGGGCAAAGGTCTTGGTATAATCCAGCCCCTTGATTTAGTTGAATCCCTGCACACACAGTCGAGCCTTGTATCTGACCGGGTCGCCGTGGCAGTTCTGTTTGACCTTGAAGATCCAAGTCGTTTTGAGGGCATTCTTAGGCTCAGGACCATTGTATTCTTCCCACACGGCCAGGTCCTTGATCAAGGTCAGTTCTTGATCCATTGCCTCAATCCACTCAAGATGCTTGTCACACCCGAGGGCGTCATTGTACGTCTTGGGCTCGTAATAATGATAGAATCCATACCTCTGAGGTGCCTTGATGCGAGACCTATCCCTTAAAGCCTGACCTGTTGGTGCAACATTGGATTGACTAGGAACCTGAGGGCTTGATTTTGAGTCAGTTGGGACCACTGATGCCGGACTAAGCTCATCTGAAGAGGAAAGGTTGGCCTGATCATCTTTGTCCACCGAGCTGGCTGAATCATCCGAGCAATTGCAATAGCGCGTCCAGGGAGCCTGAGTAGAATCCTGGGTTGAAGGGGTTGGTTCATGCAATTGAGGACCCAGATCCTCCGTGTGCAAGACATCCTTGTTACTGGGTGGGGGGTCGTCATCAAAGGTCAGCCCGGGCGCATTAGGCCTTGGCAAGGAAAAAAATTTGACGTGCTTTGAGGAGATAATAGAACCGGACTTTGTTAGTATGCGATATGAAAGAAGTAGTGAATTAAAGCCTACAAGAGTTCCCTCTTCTCCTTTGAAATCAAATTTTGACCCTTTCGGTTGCTTGTTGATGAGGTAGACACAGGGACTCCCAATTGGCTTGAGAAATGAAGGAGGCAGGAGTTTGTTGTGCATTTTCTGCCAGGGCGTTGTATCTTGGCCTTTTGCCGGGATGTGATTCAGCATGAGGCAACACCCTTTGACAACTTCATGCCAAACTGACGGCGGTAGCCTACTGTCTTTGAGGGTGGCAGGGGCCGATTCCACAATTGTTCGGTTGGCCCGTTTGGCACAACCGTTATGTTCTGGGTGATAAGGTTCCGAGATGATGTGGGAGATATGCCGTTCTTCCAAGTAAGTTGAGAGTTTTGAGTTGACGAATTTGGTTCCCCCGTCCGAGAAGATCTCTGAGGGATATCTCCCACGGCGTCGGTGTTCTTTTTTGAGTAGGTCAATGATGACGTTGGCAGTCTCATCCTTGGAGGTGATCGGGAATGCAGCCAGATAGCCACTGGCATTGTCCACGAGAGACAGGATGAATCAATGACCGGACTTTGATAAGGGTTGAATGGGACCCATTAGATCCAGATGAACTCGGTCTAGGACCTTTGTGGATCAAGTAGAAGGTTGAGTGAAGGATGACTTGGTAATCTTTCTCTTGGCACATTCCATGCATTGAAACTTCCGTACAACGTTTTTGGGGATGTGTTGAATGAGCGGAGTCAGTCTGGTCATTGAAGCATGGCCATATTTCCTGTGGATCTTGAGAAGAGCGTTTTTGGGCGTGAATGTGAGAGTCAAAAGGTGGGTTTTGAGAGCAGGCGTGGGACTGAAAGAAGGGGTGGGAAGGGTGTAAAGATTGTTGTCAATCGTTCCTTTGAGTAATGGTTTACCTTCATGCAGGACAGTGAATTGCTTGTCAGATGACTGGATTGAGCAAACCCTACCATTCAAGGCTCCTGCGCTGATTAGGTTGATCGTGACATCAGGAACATAAAAGGCATTGGTGAGTTTGAGGTTAAGATTCTTCCAGTGAAGGACAGCCATGCCCTTCCCCTTGATCGCCAGACTGGCTCCTTCCTTGCCCGTTTTGATTGGAGCGCCAGAGCGAGGTTCCATCTCACAGAAGTATTGAGAATCGTTGATCATGAGGACAGAGGCCCCACTATCAAGCAAGAAACATTGGCTAGGGTCTCCTCGTTTGATCCAATGGTTCAGAAGAGCTAGATAATGTGCAGAATGGGACTCTCCCTTCCCTTTCTGTCCACTCTTCCTCGCTTTCCATTTGGCCTGATTATCCCTCCACCATTCAGGAGCCGTATCCGGATGAAGGTGCCAACAGTCCGCGGCTGAATGATTCTTGTCTTGTCCAGGGTGGTGGTATCCTTTGACGCATCTTTTAGGGTTGGATCCCTTGGTCAAAGAAGAATGAGAAGAGGATTTGGTTCCAAACAGAGCGATGTCTCTCTTTGATTTAGAGCCAATGATAGAGGAATGGGCCAGTGATTTGTTTTTCAATTGAGTGAGGTGATTTAAGACATATTTGACCGACATTTCCTTGTCGGAGTGCATGATCTGCCTCTTGAAGTTGTCCATGGAAGACGGAAATTTGAACAGCAAGAGATAGGCCACAATATCATCCGGGAGTTTGATTCCCACTTCAGCCTTCTTTTTGAGACATACCTTGACTTTAGTGATGAATTCAACAATTTCATCCGGGTTGAAAGTGAGATAGAGGAAGGCGTTGAATACTCTAGCGCAATTTGAGGCCTGCAACAAGGCAAACTTTTGAATGATAGCCTTCCAAAGCAGCTTGGCAGAGTTCCAATTTTCGGCCGTGACAATGTTTTCATGAGCAGAGGAATCGAGTTTAGAGATGATAAGTAGTTTGAGTTTGTTGTTGACTGCAGCTTTGAGAACCAAAGTATCATTGTTCATTGCCATGGTACATCCTCTGACGTCCAAAATTGCATCCATCTTGTCTCGCCAGATGCCATAGTTTTCTTCTCCAAGCAGGGGGATTGTCTCAAGAGCAGTTTTCAAAATATCCTGTCAAAAATCCATCGCGGCCCGGTTAGGTTGCCTCCCTCAGTCTGTGTGTTGGTTATTTGATGAATTCGAGTAGAGGTCTTTTGGCTTTTAACCGTGAAGAAATTTTATTGATTGTAGACCTAACACAGAACTGAAGGCTGAGAAGAGCAGTCACAATAAGCAAGAGAATTAGGAAGAGAGTTTAGGGAAATGATATCACAAGAATAAACAAACAGGAAGAAACTGCATTCAATTGGAAATGGGATGATATCAAGGAGACTAGAGGGAATTGATCTGAGGTTGATTTGTGAGTCGAGGTGCGGGTACTGATAGTTCACAGTCTGGATGAGTGCTTTGAATCATCAGTAGGAGGTTGGAAGTGATGAATCTCACCAGGCAGTCGTGGATGCATGTCGTATGCAAAGCGTAGGTTGATTGAGGGTCGAGAGTTGTTGTATGAGAAGCGTAGGTTGATTGAGGGTTGAGAGTTTGAGGATGTTGAAGAAAGAAACGAGAAGAGGAAGAAAACAAGGAAATGAAAGATAAACAGAAAGGAGAGTATTGAATTGAGATTGAGAAACATCGAGAGGATAGAGTGCAGATGAATGTAGTCTCATCTCTGTCTGATGATCTCATCAGGGAGCGGGGGGGTCTGAAAACAGCGGTACCCCCGGTCATTAGAGAGTGAAGTGCTCCCCAAGCCTGCAATACTGTAACAACTCAACAATAAACTAAATAACAATTCAAAAAAAAAGAAATCAACCAAAAGATCAAAAAAGTTGATTTTTTGGTTAAAAAAAAAACAAAGAAATAAGAAATAAATTGAATAAGTAAAAATAGATAATTAAAAATAAATGAATAAAAATAAAAAACAAAAAACACTGAAGACAAAAAACCAAAAAAAATGAAGTTCAACTTGACTAGCCCTAAAGTAAATGTCAGCTTGCTACTATTGCAGAGCAAGCTGCAAAAGTAACTAAAATAATAATAATACAACTAACCTAAGAAGTAGTAAGAAAACCATTTATATTATTACAGAAATGGATTCTCCATCCAAAATTAGGTAGGGTCACTCACTGACCCCACCCTTGAAATCCAACTCCTTATATTTTTAAATAATTAAGGAAAAAAGAACCAAAATACTACGGCTCCAGTATTGAGCTTTTTGGCCAATTAAATATTTCACATGCATTGTCACGTATAGGTTTCACACCTAAAATTCAGTCAGAATTGAGGTGTTTTATATATTTTAGGAGTTACAGGCGGAAATGTATTTTGTCACAATTTCCGCACACAGCCGCGGCAGCCACAGCACCCACGCGCAGCTGAGATACAGCCATTTCAACCCGTCAAGGTCGTGTACGCAGCCCCGGGCCTCTGACAAGTACGCAGCTGCGGGACTACGGGCTGACATAGTGACAGGCGGCCCGGATACCACATAAACAGGCTACAACATACACGGGAACTTATTAAATATGTAATAAAGGTTCCCGTGGATAGTAGACTGTCTAAATATAGATAATATTATATAAAAATACCTAAATGATCCTTACACGTATTTTTTATTCAATATAATGCAAATAATCAAGAATGTCGAAAATAAGACAATGACAGCTTCAAAAAATATATTAAAATACTTTAATATACTTTTATGAGAATTATTATACATCAACATTCTCGTAACATACTAAGAAAGATAATGATGTAATAATATTACATGAATTCTCATGACTTATATTTTTAAGTAATTATCTTAACACATCAACTGGAACTCGTAGATAAAGAGTAAAAACAATATTATGACTTTTACTCCAGTTATATAATACATAATGAGAACTTACCTGACATCAAAATGTCCGTAGAGATGTCTAATAATATAATTATTATATGGCTGGGAACATATACTAAGGATAATTAATTAAATAATACATAAATAGGACAGATTAGTGTTATTCACACGTCCTAATGTCCATTATAAGGTAGAATAATTCCCATACCCTAAGGAATTAGATGCTACCCGGGCTATAGCACCAAGGGCACATGACAGGCTACCTCTGGTTACCCTGCTAGCCTTAGTGTCCGTCCCTTTGAGCACCTACAACCCTCAGAAGGTGTCAGCCATGGGACATATATAGATGTCCAATTGTCTGCACAACTCATATGTCTACTTAGTACAGTGGTTAAGTAATGACTCAGTGCTCTGCCTACAGAACACCCAGGTCTTGTGTTTAAGCCTCCATTTTGTCACTATTCTGATGTTATCAAGCATTTTGTATTTTTACAAATATTTTATAATATTATTTTATAGTATGTTTTTAACCTAGATTTTATCACATAAAACTTTGATAAATTATATTATAAGTTATGGAAGATCTTATAACTTAAATGTGAGTTGGAATCACCAGGATGCGTCCATTTGGATGCACAATGAAAGTCCATAAAGATTTCCCTCTGTGGAAATAATATTCTTTAATGAATTCCATTTACCATAACCCATACAGGGGTAAATTATTATTAATGTTCTGTTTTTCTCTCCTTCCAGCCTGTGAATAACTTTCAGGAACCCATACAGGCTGGAAAGGCGTACACACAGAGGCCATTCAACTCAATTGGGGTATATAAACTCTGTGGGATCATCTGCCAAGAATGTACATACTAATATAAGCCATAATATGGTTAAGAGTATGGTCTTAATCTTTAAACACATGCCAAGAGAGATCTGTTTAAAGTTAAATGATGATGTATACTTATTCTGAAGCCCTGAGAGCGTCCACTTGGCTGCTAATTAAGTTATTGGGATGATCTACAGTCTATATGATACCTGTTGGGGTGATTAGATTAAACTTTACATTGAAAATCACCCCCAATGAGTATGTAATTCCTGCTACTCATTGGGGAATATTACAAGGGGCTCTGAGCCACTGGAGACGAAATCTAGGACAGTGGTCTACTCCCCTGATGGTCCCCTGATTCCCCTGAGGACTCATGTTAATATAAAAGAGGAGGGCCTTGCCCCTATAAGTCCTTTTCCTCATTGTATTTTTGAACAAGATATTGCAGAGTTAACAAGCCCATTAAACTTAATCAAGAAGATTGACTGGGGCCTTTTAATTTAATATCACATCAATCCAACAATCAATAAGACAACTTCAAATTCGAGTTCAAGGTCCCTTTTGGAGTTGTAGCCCTCTCTGGCTACTATAACGGGTGTGAGCTTCCAGGTGTAAGCAAATCTCCTTTGAGCTTTATTTATATAAAGCCAGGCCCCTTGCCTTTTATAAATGTTTAAAGTGTGGCTATTTTGCTCCTAATACCGTAGTATTAGTTGAGTTGTACTGATATAAGCATTGAAATTAAGATAAAACTGACATATACACTTGTTATTGTGTTATTTTGCAGGTATTTGTCACAGCTTGTTACAGCAATAGAGATAATACTCTGACAGAAGGACCATGTTGGGACTCCAAAAACTATAAATACAGAGCTCTTTTGAGGATGTTGATGGGCAGAGACCCAGTAATATTCATATCAAGACGCCGTGCCAAGGTAATCAAATACTTATAAGAGATAAGTAAGTGATTTATGGCAATTTCTGATCAGTAATATCCGTCCTCAAACCTCTTTTTATCAATTAAAACTGCTGAACAACCTTATAACCCCAGTATACAGGTTTAACCCCTCAGTACACGTCCAAAACAGATACCCAAAGGATTTAATAATATACCAGTGAGTCTTATTATCCTTTCTCTGTCGTGGTAGCTTGGCTACAAGGCCCTACCACTCCATTGTGTATTTCATATACACATTATCTTTGGGTATAATAATCTTTAAACTAAAGAACCTAAAGTAACCAGTACTACGTGTTTTCATACTGAAATCCCTGAAGAGAGGTGTTAAAGATCCCCAATATAATTGTGGCCCCTCTATAAATATTTAATAATCAATTTTGATTCAAAACAATAAACAATAACCAAACCATTTAACCTTGCAATAAGCTTAATCCAAGTATTCTGTGGATTTTTGCTGCATTTATTAAATAATATATTTATTATTTACAACATCACCTCTGGTAGCTAAAGGATAGCAAGGGTCTTGGCATCCAGGAGGCTGACAGTAAAAAACCCCAAAAAAATACAATTTCAACTTGACTAGCCCTAAAGTAAAAGTTCCAAAAAATACCCCAGTTTTATGGCCAGCCCTAAATTAAAAACACAAAAACAAAAACAATTCAACTTTTGTTAAGCTGATCCCATCACATGAAGTAAAAATGCTCCTTATGATGGGATCAGCCCAACAACATCTAAACTTGATTACCATCAAAATATCATCTAAAACACTCATCATAATGATTTTAACTCAAAAAACTCAACATAATTATGTTCAAAATGTGATAAACCTTTATATTAATAGAATTCCAATATCAGCATCAGAACCCAAACCCAAATGATGAAATCAATCTATAAGTTAGAATAAAAATCAAGTTGGTCTTTGAGGTGATCAACCCAACAAGCGTAATGTGGTTTGGAAACTATGGGCGGGATTGCTATCACATATCCCTCAAGTGAAAGCTGGACCCAATTTTTATTGTTAACAAAGCAAAAAAACTTACTATCTGATAGTTCTTTTACATCTATTTTCATAGGTGTATAAGTACAACATGAATTCAATGAAATGAAACATATTGGTCTTCCATAAGTATCTGCTATTATTTGACTAATGTCAAGCTTTGAAATTTTTTTTAAAGAGGGAATCTTTTGATTGATGTCATTAACATCAAGTCTTTTTTCTATCTTTTCAACTTCTTTAATGCCCCCAAGGATCTTAGAATATCACCCCTTATTTTTCCTTAATGTTTCAAGCATTTCCTTTCTTACTTGAAACCATCCAAGCTCATCATACCCAATTGATTTAGCAATCACTTCAAATCCACAATTTCCATAACCAACAGGTTCCCAAACCCCACCCAAAACCTTATGTAAGTTCTAAGATATTTGATTGAGGTAATCCACTTCCTAAAAACAAAAATTACTTAGAGATCATTCTAATCTCCTTAAAGGAATCAAAACTTACCAAAGATGAGCTTCTGTTTGACTCCTCCAATTCTTGGTCTTCATCCTTTGAAAAGGAATCCGGTTCCAACGCCATGGACACCAATGAACTTTCAGTCTCTTCCTCTGAACTATGAAATTCAGATGAAGAACCTGAATGGGACTATAGCCATTTTTCAATAAGTTCAGTAAACCCCAAAAAATGAACCTTTCACAAAAGAAAAGACTTACAATCTTTTGTCTTTTCTTATATGGTGGCCTTCTAATTCTCTTTGACCACTTAATTTCCTTTTCAATATGTTCAAATTGAGAAGTATCTTGCCAGGTATCTGTCAATTTTGTAAGTCCTCTGCTTGATTGCAATACTTTAGGTTCTAGTCTTGGATTTGATTTATAATTTGCTGTCTTGTTCATGAAGTGTTTCAACAGCTGGCAATAATCTTGTTCAGGATGAGCCAAGATCATTGGATTGACCTTCTCATGTAACTAGAATTTCTGGGAATTTAACCCATGTCAACCTTTTGAAAATCAAAAGGATCAAATATTAGTCAAGTAGGAATCATCATTCAAAAAGCATTAATCAAAAAGTATTCATCAAAAAGCATTAATCAAAAAGCATTAATCAAAAAGCATTAATCAAAAATCATTAATCAAAAATCATTAATCAAACAGAATTAATCAAAAAGCATTAATCAAAAAGCATTAATCAAAAAGCATTAATCAAAAAGCATTAATCAAAAAGCATTAATCAAAAAGAATTAATCAAAAAGAATTAATCAAAAAGCATTAATCAAAAATAATTCATCAAAAAGTGATTTTAACAATCCAACAATCCAAATTAAACCAACTTACAGAGCTAGAACTGCAAGGTTCATAACCAGACCTCCATTGAGTATTAACATCCACAGGCACAAAGGATCCTCTTGATGCTAGTAGGTCACCTATTTGGTGGGAAAAGGGCAAACCCATAGTCATTGAGTATGACTGGGTGCACACTTCCCCATCATGGTTCCCCTGTAATCTCTCTAATTGATCCACAAAAATTTGGATTGCCTGTAAAGAAACCTTGTATCCTAATGGTAACAGTTCAGTAGGAAGAAATAATCCAATCTTTATTTGAGAGTTTTAAAGGGCAGCCTGAACCAATTTAATTTGACTGGAAAACATCTGCTCTAGGTTTTGCCAAAAATACAAAATGTTTCCCAAAAAATTTGCAAGGAATTGTTTAAGAGTAGCATGGCCCCCTTCAACCAAAGATGTTTTTTTATTTCCAAAGTCAGGTTTTTTTCATGTCCTAGCTGTTAAAAATTTCTCTTTGAGACAGAAGTTATTATGATCCATATAATCAAGTACATCCTCACAGTATTCCAAGAAACACTTTATACAATTCTTAATGTAAGCAACCCAAAACTAGGAAGATTAACAGCAGGGGCTGTGATTTGGCACTTACTCTAAGTTGTTCATCATTGACCTCTGCCTCCTCCTTGGTTTTTGATTCCCCATAATTAGCCCACATAGACATCAAGCTTTGCCACCCTTCAATGTCATAATTGAAGCGCACTTTACCATTTGCTTGTGTGTTTCTAGACAACTGCCAGTGGCAATGCTGTCTTGTTGACTAATGGAAAATTTGTTCTAGAGCATGGATCAAAGCTTTTTCACGGTCCGTCACAAAGACTTTGGGGAAGTCTCTCAGGATCATAAGCCAACTCCTTTAGCCCAATTACAGACCAACTGTAGAACTCAAACATTTCTCTTGTTATAAAAACAAGAGCTTTTGTGAAAGTTTTCTGGTTGGCTGTAAATCCTACAACATGAAATAGGGGGATGTTGCACTTATTTGTTTTATAAGTAAAATGAAACATAGCAATATGATAATATTGCTTGCAAAGCTTTAATTAATCAGGTTGAGCCAAGAATAGGGCCTCCAAGTGACCCTCTCCACTGAATTTTGCTTGATGAACCCAACCTGAATTACCACATTGTTCAAAGAGGACCTCAATAACACTTTTCCCCTTTAGTTCTGCTAGTTCTACCATAGGCTTAGTGTTATAGATTTTTCAGTCATCAACATATTTTCCACCATGAATTTTGCCTAATTCTATTTTGAGTTGAATTTTATTGAGCCTATCTTTCATTACTTCTTTTAGATATTCTAAGGCTACGTTGCCCAACTAAATTGCCAGACCACCCCAGAGTTATCCCAATTGCAATCAATCAAGGTAGTTTCAACTAACCACTTTCAAGCAACCTCTGCAGCTCCAATTTTTCCGAATTGGAATCACTTAGAGTAGTTTTTCAAGGCTTTAACCTGCATCAATACAGCTGAAGTCCCAAGCAGGGCAAGAAAAAACCTCTCACTCAGACCACAAAAATCCTCTGCTACACAGGCATTTCCAACTAACAAAGGAACTCAAGACTACTAGACAGGCCAACCAAACATTTCAGCCTCCTGGATTCCAAGACCCTTGCTATCCTTTAGCTACCAGAGGTGATAGAGTAAATAATAAATATATTATTTAATAAATGAAGCAAAAATCCGTAAAATATTTGGATTAAGCTTATTGCAAGGTTAAGTGGTTTGTTTATTGTTTATTGTTTTGAGTCAATATGAATAAATTGATTATTAAATATTTTTATAGAGGTTCCACAATTATATTGGGGTTCTTTACCACCTCTCTTCAGGGATTTCAGTATTAAAACATGTAGTCCCGGTTACTTTGGGCTCTTTAGTTTAAAGGATATTTTACCCAAAGATAATATGTATATAAAATACACGGTGGAGTTTCAGGGCCTAGTAAACAAGCTGCCACAACAGAGAAAGGATAATAAAACTCACTGGTAAATTATTGAATCCTTTGGGTATCTGTTTTAGATGTGCACTGATGGGTTCAACCTGTATACTGGGGTTATAAGGTTGTTCAGCAGTTTTAATTGATAAAAAGACATTGAGGATGGATATTATTGATCAGACATTGCCATGAATCACTTACTTATCTCTTTTAAGTACTTTATTACCTTGGCACGGTGTCTGGATATGAATATAACTGGGTCTCTCCCCATCAATATCCTCAAAAGAGCTCTTTATTTATAGCTTTTGGAGTCCCAATATTGTCCTTCTGAGGGTTTGAGGTGCTCAAAGGGACGGACACTAAGGCTAGCAGGGTAACCAGGGGTAGCCTGTCATGTTTTCTTGGTGCTATAGCACGGGTAGCATCTAATTTGTCAGGGTATGGGAATTATTCCACCTTATAATAGACATTTGGACATGTGAATAACACTAATCAGTCCCATTTATGTATTATTTAATTAATTATCCTTAGTTAATGTTCCCATTAATTTAATAATTATATAAATAGACATTTCCATGGACATCCTGATGTCAGGTGAGTTCTCATTATGTATTAAATAACTGGAGTAAAGGCAGGATATTGATTTTACTCCTTATTTTCGAGTTCCAGTTGATTTAATAAAATAATCACTTAAAAATATAAGTCATGGGAATTCATGTAATATTTTTACATTATTAGTATCCTTAGTATGTCACAAAGATATTGATGTCTAGCAATGCTCATAAAAGTATATTAAAGTATTTTAATATATTTTTAGAAGCTGTCATTGTCTTATTTTCAACATTCTTGGTACTTTGAATTATATTGAATAAAAAATACGTATAAGGATTATTTATGTATTTTTATATAATATTATATATTTTTATATAATATTATGTATTTTTATATAATATGATGTATTTTTATATAATATTATGTATTTTTAGACTGTCTACTATCCACGGGAACACTTATTACATATGTAGAATGTTCCCGTGTAGGTTGTAGCATGTTTACGCGGTACCTGAGCCTCTTAGGCCGCCTGTCACTCTTTCAACCCATATTCCCGTGGCTGCATACTTTTCAGAGGCCCGGGGCTGCGTACACGACCTCAACGGAGTGACAAGGCTGTATCTCAGCCGCGCGTGGGTGCATTGGCTGCCGCGGCTGCATGCGTGAAACGTGACAAAACACATTTCCGCCCAAAACTCCTAAAATATACACAACACCTCAATTCTGACTGAATTTTAGGTGTGAAACCTCTACGTGACAATGTTTGTGAAATATTTAACTGGCCAAAAAGCTCAATAATGGAGCTGTAGTATTTTGGTTTTTCTTTCCTTAATTATTCAAAAATATAAGGAGTTGGATTTCAAAGGTGGGGTCAGTGAGTGACCCTACCTACTTTTGGGTGGGGAACCCATTTCTGTAATAATATTTATGGTTTTCCTACTCCTTCTTAGGTTAATTGTATTATTATTATTTTTATTTTATTTTTGTTACTTTTGCAGCTTGCTCTGCAATAGTAGCAAGCTGACAAAACAGTTGAAAAACCGACCAACAGAACATTCAAAGATCTGAAGACCATCTAGCCAATTAAACCAAACACTTGTCATACTGCCAGAACCCCTGCAGTCAGAACATACCTGGAACTCAAGACCTACATTAGAGCTCCTGGTCAGGCCACATGGATTCAATTCTTTTCATCATGCTCCTTGACATGAAGATATGCTCTTCATACTACCCCCTTTCCGTATCAATATTTTAACTGCTGCAACTTTTGCTTCACTTTTACATAGATCAGATTGGCTCAAGCATCTTTTGCTAGTTTTAGGCAGAGAAATAAAAAAATGAAAAATTGAGGACTGTCACACGACCACCCCACGTTAAAGGGCAATTTTTAGATGATTGTGAGCGCAAAGGAATGCCAAGTGCAAGGGCAAGTGAAAATAGCGAAACCCAGTTGCAAAGTGCAAACTTGGTTATTTCCACTAAACAAACGGCGAGAGGAATGGAATGTGTTCCAAAGAAGGAAACCCAACCTGAGTCCAATGTGATAACTAGGTTGTAGCAGAATGCAAGAACGTATGAAATTAACTAACTGAGGAGACAATCATCAGGCAAGGGGATAGCCCTTATAAGTTAATCCAAAGTGACTAGATACAACCTGGTGATGAGCTAACTACAGTTGAAGCGGTGAGGCAATGAATGACAGGAACGGGATAGGAAATGAAGCAGTGGTATAGATCCGAGGTCTTAGCGTAAGTGCAAGACAATAGAATCTGAGTGTACAATTGCATGACGAATTGGGACAGGAGAGAGTGACGTTGAAGGTAATGCAAATGAGAGGTAATAGTGTATGCAGGGTAGGGACTAGTCCAATTGCGAACTATACAGTAGTGATGGCTTAGTTAGACGTAGATGCGAACTGATGAACAATGCATGACCAAAGATGGAAGTCCGAGGCTGTTGATTGGCCAGGGAAGGAGATTGGATCTCATAATGGATGGCCAACCGGTATGGAGTTAACCGCGAATTTTGCAAGTATATACTGAGTTGGTCGCCAAGATTGGAAGGTCAGCGCAAGACAGAGGAAATAGCAGATTGCACCATTGATGTTGTGCTTTTATTTGTGTCACGCTTTTAGACTGAGGTAGATGGTACTGAGGAGAGGACATGTCAAAGTGGTGAAGACAATAATCCTTAATTACAAAGCGTGACAGTTGCCCAGGTATAAAGACGCGAGCTCCTGCAAGCGTTCAGGTAAATTTTCCCATCGATTTCAAGTCATTAATTGTTACTGTATACCCTTATACATTATTTAATTTATTACTTGATAAATTTAATATTTATATAAAATGTTGTCATTGTTGTCATTGTCTTCCCGCCATTGCAAAAACTGTATTTGATGAAATGAGCGTTGTGTTCCTAGTGCTGCCGTCCGAGGACTTTGAGGAAAGTGCAAGCAATTTTGCCTTTGCAAAGTGGCATGCAATTTCCCTATAAATGTTGAGTCGACTGTCGAGGGTCCTTTGGAATCATCAAGGGAGATGCAAAGTTGTAGGTCGGCGCCGAGGGTTAATTACGAGATACCACCGTTGCCGGAGATCAAATACTTGGGGACTTGATTTCCTGTTAAGTACTAATCTGGACTGACTAATGAGCATGAAATAGTAACTAATTGTTTGCTTGTTTTGCTAGTGTTGCCCTGTTTCCAAAGATATACTACCAACACACCACCACCACCACCACCTTACTGGGGACCACCGACTGAACTCCCGGGGGCCCAGATGAATGCCGAGGTGCAAGGCAAAGTGTCCGGTGCGGAACCGGTAGGAATTATAACCAAGGAAGCAAGGGAGGAGGAAGAAAACAAAGTGGAGGGAGAAGAAGGAAATGGAGGGAATGGAGATGGAGAGAACGGAAATGGAGCGGATGAATTAGAAGGAGGAAATGAAGGAGATGGAAGGGATGGAGTGGATGGGACGGAAGGAATGGAGGGCCAAGGCGAAGCGGATCCAGTGCAAGTCGTAGGGCCAATTGAAACGGATGCAAGGCGCCTGAGGGACAATATTGGAGAAGGCACGTTGGGTGGCCAAAGGAAGAGAGCGTATGAAAAGCTCTTGGAGGAAGGTGGATGGAATGCTTGGCCAAAGCAAGCTCGGATTGCAAGATGAAAGGAGATTTTCAAGAGGCACATTGTAACGGAAGTGCTGGTTCTCCAAAGAATGTCCGCATTGATCAACGATGAAGACCTGGATACTTTTCAATCCATGGTTGCAGAATTGACGGCAAATTGGGAGGATGCGGAGAAAGAAATAAAAGAAACTTTGTAATTAAAAATATATATTTTCTTTTTTTTCATTATTATAAATAGATTTTTTTTTTTTAATAATAATAAGGAATGAAGTTTTTATTTAGTAGAAATGAAAGGAAAATGAGAAAAAGGAATAACACGGTGAGATGGAGGAATTGACTGATGGAATTATGATGTGAAATAAAATGGGGTTAAATGGGATGGAATATGGAATGGAATGGGATTGGATGAGAGAGAATGCAAGATGAAATGGGATTGAATAAGATAAAATGTGGAATGGAACGGAATGGGATTGGATGGGATTAAATGTGGAATGGAATCAAATGGGATTGGATGGGATGAAATTTGGAATGGAATGGAATGGGATTGGATGGTAAAGAATCATGATTGTCAATGTTTGCAAGGGTAGCTCGCATGGAAGTCTCAAATCAGATTGGGTGAATTGCAACGGTGATGGGCTGGTTCCCACGAGGTGCGATCTTCGTCGGACTGGAAGCCAGACCATTCAACAAGGTATTGAAGTTTTCCTTTGCGTAACCTGGAATCCAGAATACGGCTTACTTCCCACTCTTGATGATCAAGGACAGTGACCAGTTCAGGAGGGGGATGAGTCTTGCCCGGGTATAGGACTCAAGCCGGCTCTAGGAGAGACACATGAAAGACCGGTTGGATACCTTGCCATTTTGCAGGTAAAGTAAGTTTAAAGACGTTAGGGGAGATGACTTATTCTACTTTAAAGGGGCCAAGCTTTCTTTTGGAGAGTTTGCAAGTTGGGCAAGTGCTGCAAATGTTGCAAGCATCAAGCCATACTTGATCTCCTACTTCTAAAGTTCAAGCCGAAGTGCAAGATCAGTCTGCTTGATCCTTATAGCGCTGGTTTGCTTCTTTGAGGTTGGTTTGAAGTTGCAATTGAAGGGATTGAATTTGTTCAAGGTAATTGGTAGCAGGTTGAGAAGGTGCTACGTGAAGGGAAGAGAAAGTCGGGTTTCTACCATAAAGAGTTTGGAAGGGCGACTTTTTGGTGGAAGAATGAGTGGAGTTGTTGTAGGAGAATTCGGCTAGTGGGAGCCATTGAGACCAGTTGTCTTGTTGATAGGCGACATACATTTGAAGATATTGTTTGAGAATCTGATTAACTCGCTTGGTTTGCCCATCCGTTTCCGGGTGGTAGGCCATTGATAAATTGGGAGTAATCTTCAAATGTTGGCATAGCAAGGTCCAGAAGCTTGAGACAAACAGAGATCCACAATCACTAACTATATTATCAGGGAGGCCATGTTTCAAAAATACATATTCTATGAACAAGTTAGCTAAGTCTTCTGAAGAGGCCGTCACATTACTGCATAAAAATAAAGCCATCTTTGAGAAGCAATCTACTATTACTAGAATAGCATCATATCCACGAGAAGAAGGTAATTGAGAGATGAAATCCATAGACAGCGAGTGCCAAGGACAAGGCGGAATTGGAAGTGGCTGGAGCAGCCCATACTTCCGGTGTTTCAAGGACTTGTTACGATTGCAATCAAAGCACGCGCTAACATGGTCTTTTACTTCTTTGGTCATACCAGGCTAGTAGAAGTCTTGTGAAATCAATTGGTAGGTTTTATCCTGCCCATGATGACCAGCAAGCGGAGAATTGTGCCCTGACTCGAAGATATCTAACTTAATGCAAGAATTATCTGGTACTACTGTACGATTATCATAAACTAAAAAGTCATTATCATCAATAATGTAACTACTATCTAATAAGTTCGCACTTTTGCAAGGTTTGATGCACTTGGGGTCGTCGCATTGAGCTTGTTGGAGTTTGGAAGCCAAATCTTGTAAGCAAGCAATGATTGAACTGAGTTGGGCAGATTGGGTTGAAAAGAGTGTCCTAACGTTTTCAGGGTTGTTTTTGGCAAAGGTGCTCCCCCCCCCCCTGGGTAAATGTTGTCCCAACGTGATAAAGCATCAGGAACTACCGCTTGTTTTCCAGGACAGTACGTGATTGTAAAGTGGAACTCGGAGAGGTATTTGGCCCATCGTGCCTGTCTATGTGTGAGGACTTTTGAACTCATTAAATACTTCAAAGAATTATGATCAGTTAAAACCTCAAAGGATTCCCTAAGACTCAAAAGTTATAAACGCCATTTTTTCAAGCAATAAACAATTGCAAGAAGTTCCTTGTCATGAATCTCATAGTTAAGCTCTGCAGCAAGCAACTTGGGAGACTCAAAAGCTACGGGATGAAAGAGAGAAGTGGAAGAAGAAAACTGCAAGATTACTCTTGCAATCGCATAGTCGCTGTGGTGTCAATTTATAGACACGGATTGGGAACTTCGTTGCGGCTGCGCGCTCAGCATTGGGGGAAAGCAGGCTCAGCACTAGGGTATGCAGAGTGCTCAGCAGCGGCAGCTGCTGGATCAGCAGCAGCCTCTGTTTGGCTCTGCACCTGGTGGATGGGTCGGGCTCACCATCAAATGCAGCGTGGGCGGGGATCCTCCCCAGAGATTGGATTCCGAAGGTAGTGCGCTTGGCTAGGTTTGCGGGCGCGCCGGTTTGGATACGTAGGGGTGGAGCAATCCGCGGGCTATGAAGGAACAGATGAGCGCGCGCGCAGATCATGCCGGATATTACCGAAAACCCACAACGGGGGCGGACAAACGGATACGGACAGGCACGGGGGGCTCCGAGTAGGGCGCGATGCGAGGACCGCATCATGAGAAGGACAAACAGGATGAACGGAAAGGCGTACGGACAACGGGGGGAGTTTTGTACAGAGGAGGTGGGGAGGGGAGGCTAGGGTTTCTGTTTTGAGATTTTTTTCTGTTTTGTTGTCATACTGTTATTTGCGCGTGTACTTAGGTTAGGGTTGAGAGGGAGGACTTATCCTTACTCTCAACTCCGGGTTGGAGGAGGGGGGGAGGCATAGATGCAGAAGAGGAAGAATCAGATCATCAGATTGAATCAATCATCTCACCAGGAGATTAAGGGAACTCATACCGGATACACATCCAGGTGGAAAGTTCTTAGGATTGAAGGATTGGCAATTTCTCTCTCTACTTTTCTTTATCTCTTTATCTCTTTATTTCTATTTCTCATTTAAGTGTGACTTTGGACATCCTCATCTCCTTTCAAACGCAGGGAACCGTTAACTTCCGAACCTTGGGACAATTATAGGGGGATAACCTTTATTCTTTCCACATCTGGGGTTCTGGCTGGGAACTAACCTTCCGTTTCTTGTCTTTTGAAGGTAACTGGGAGCGATGTCCTATTCATACCTCCCTACAGTCGCTCCTTCTTCTTCTTCTTCTCCTTCTCCTTCCGTCTCCGGTTCCGCTACTCCGACCCCACTCTTGTCTTCCATCCCTCCTCCTCCCCCTCCCTCCCCTTGACCCAGGACGAGCTACGCCATTCCCCCATTGGTTTCCAGTGACCATGAACCCACTCCTCTGGTTTGCATCAGGCCGTGCAACTACCCTCACATCCGATTCAACACCGTGGATGTGGAGCAATTCATCTTGAGATACAAAGGTATTCCAGATGCGGAAGGTGTGTCGGACGCTGATAAGGCCCGGCTTGTCATCCTGTTCATTATGGAAAAAGAGAAGCTCCGGGATGTGGAGGAAATGGAAGGCTACAAGAATCAAGATTGGCCAAAACTGAAGGCGGAGATCCTAATGCGGTGGGGTAGGCGCAAACCTCGGTTCCGGGAAAGCAATTTTGACCGCGTGGCCTTGGAGGCGAGTGCGCGCCAAGGAGTCAGAAAGCGGGTGGAGCTGGCGGAGTACACCTCAACATTCAATTGGATCTATTGGTACTTTTCAAAGAACAAGGTGGTGGCCGGACAGACATGGGCCATGAAACGCGCCTTTCTGGGAGGTTTAGGCGCTCAACTCCGGGCAAGGGTGCAGCGGCATCTTTACAATCACAACTTGGTAAAGCGGTCATTGGACAGGAGCATCGCGCTCCTTCCGGAGTTGGCTGTCATTTTCCGGGCTGTGGAGAGTGAGCTTGACTTAGAAGAGCTTATCGAGGACACCGCTAAGTCCTTCCCAGCGGGACCAAAGAAATCCGCCCCCAAGGTTCCGGCTCCGGCGCAATTTCCGGCCCCAGTTCCATCTACTTCCACGCGTGTTCCGGTTCCTAAACCCGCGCCAGCCCCTCCGGTAAGCAAATTGACGGAGCCAATGAAGGACCTGAAGATCTGCATGAGTCGTATGGGCCAGTAGCAGCCGCAAGGGCCTCCACCTCACATGGTGGAAGGGTTTCGGCCGCCTGGTACCTTTGTGCCAAGGGGGTGCTCGTACTGCGGGGCAAACGGTCATTGGCGATTGGCGTGCGAGGAGCTTACAAAGGATCTCAGCGCGGGATTGGTTCGAACGGCGGGGATGAGGTACATGTTTCCGACGGTTGAACAGATTCCAATGGAGCCAAGCCAGCCGACCGCAATCCAGCAGGTGCGCACACGGGGTCAGGAGGTGGGAACGACGGCGCAAGCATCACTGGGCATTGTTACTGGTCCCGGATTGTGGCAACCACCTTGGGTGGAAGCTGAGGTAAGGGTAGTGGCAACGGAAGAAAAGGTGGCGGTCTCCAATAAAATGGAGGTGGATGCAAAGGAGCAACCCCCGTCAGCCGCGCGCGCGCCTGGAACCAAGGCACCGGTAGCAAACCCTGTAGGGAAGAAGAAAGCGGCGGACATTGTGCAAAGGGCAATGGGTAACAAGACCCCAGTTCCGCTGACCTTGGGGGAACTGGCGGCCGTGTCTCCGTTGGTGGTAGACAAGATGGTTCAGGCGTTGCGGGATTGCGGTCAGGGCCGGGTACCTCAGACGGTGCAGCGGGTTCACGTGGCGCGGAAGGAGGAGGGGCGCGGGGAGTGCAAGTTGAAATCCGTTTTGACTCTGCTTGCTTACGTTCCGATGGTCATATTGGGAAGGAAGGTGTGGGCTATGGTGGACAGCGGTTCAATGGTGAACCTGCTGCCATTGCGGATGGTGGATGACTTGGGGTTGGTTTGGCGGAAATGCGCGATGGGTCTCTGCGCGCTTAACGGAGGGGAGTGTTGTGTGGATGGAGTAGTTGAGGAGGAGGAGGTCAAGGTTGCAAGGGTCCATAGGCCCCTTTCCTTTCTTTTGGTTGATTGTGAGGATGTGATTTTGGGAAGGCCGTTCATGTTTGGGTTTTGAGCCCAAATGGTTTTTGATCCGGGAACGGGAACGGAGGCGTTGAAGGTAGAGGATTTGTCTGGCGGGAGGTTCGAGACAACTATCTGCAATCACGGGCAGGGAAAGCGGAAGAGAGTGTCGGAGTATGAGGAGGAACCGGACGCAGCGGCTGCGACCAGCTGGGGACAGTGGCCAAGTGGGGGGTGGAGGTAGGAGGGAAACGCGGGCGCGGGACAAAGCCGGGTCTGTAAACGCAAGGACAAGCCCTGCGGAACCAGGACATGTGGGCAATCCCCCGGATAGGGGAAGCAGGACAAAGAGCAATTTGCGGGCGGTCTACGGGTGTTGCGCAAAAAAAAAGGGGGTTCTTTTCTATTTTTCTTCTCTGTTGGTTTCTTTTTCTCTTTTTCTTTCTCTCAGGATATCTCAAGGATGGGTGGCTGGTATGGGAATAAGCTTGATTTGGTGAGGGGGTGCTCTAGCCGGTTCACAGCCGGGACAACTAGACACCCCAGAATGTCCGTTCTCCTACTCTCTCTCTCTCTCTCTTCCCTTACGGTGGCGCGAGCTGGTGTTTTGGTTGTTGTGTTTGTTACAGGAAGGGTACGGGGAACTGTGTGGCAGTTTGTCTGGGGCGGTCCAGGTGCCTCTTTTGGAACAGCTAGTCACTTACGGCCGCTCACAAAGCAAGCGCGCGGGCGCGGACTCACTCTCTCAAAGTGCGGCCGCACACTTTTTTCTCAGAAGGTTAGGACCTCGCGCAGAAACATGTATTTTCTTAATGGAAAAGGGAAGCGCGGTACAAGCAACAAGAAGAGAAGAAAAGAGGAAAGGGAGAAGGGGAAAAGGGGGGGCAAAGCGCCTATGCCATCTTCATCATTTCCTCCATTTCCGCCCTCAAGGACGCCAGTAAAGCCCGGAAAGACGCCAGGAGTTCACGCTGGGATTCCGAGGATTGTGCGCCAGGGATCGCAAGGAAGTTCCGGAGCATTGTGGTTGACCTTTCCGCAAAAGCTTTGAAGCCAGCCGCCAGAAGCGCCATTACAATTGGAATCTCCGGGATCTTGGGAGGGCTGGGGGGAGGAGCGGCCGGTGAAGATGGTGCCTCCAGAGAACCAACAGGGGGGCTCGGTCCAGCTGGAGGTGATGACGGGACAACGATTGGTGACAGAGGCAGAGGAGAGTCTTGGGTTGTAGGCCTCTCATCCGAGTCCGCTGGTGGCGGGGGTGGTGTCGGCGGTTGTGGAGTAGGAGGAGGAGGTGCTGGCGCGGCCGCGGGTCTTCCAGATAGTCTTGGGTCCAGTACCGTTTGGTTCACGCCAACAGCAGCGGCCCAAGCGCGGGTTGCCGCGCGCCATTCCCCCAAAGTTTTGTATTTTCCCCATTGCGGAGGTCCAGCCCGGCGGAGGGGTGATGCCAAGTCGCGGCTCACGTGCAAAGTGGTGGGTGACGGAGCTTGGGGGCGGTGGGATGGAGGTGAGCCGGGTGGTTTCCACGAGCCTTCTGAGATTGACTCATTGTCCGAAACCACAAACGGGTCCGGACAAGCCCTCTTGCGCAGCCTGGGGCGAGAGCCGGATTGGGGGGGAGCTCAAGGGATGCTGTCGCTAAGCGAGCAGCGACAAAGACCGCAACGGCAAGCTACACAGGCGCGTCAACCGGGGATGATCAAACATGCGTGCCCGTTCCAAGCGCAGAACTTGCAAGGGAGCATGATGGTGATGGGGAGGAGGGAAGACGGGGAAGGTGGTAGTGGGAGTGGTGGGGGTGGAGTGGAAGTAGCGGAGGTGGTGGTATGGTGAAGCAATGGGAAACTTCTGGGGACAAAACTCAAGTTGGGGGGGATGTGGTGTCAATTTATAGACACGGATTGGGAACTGTGTCGCGGCTGCGCGCTAAGCATTGGGGGCAAGCGGGCTCAGCACTAGGGTATGCGGAGTTCTCAGCAGCAGCCGCTGTTTGGCTCCGCACCTTGTGGATGGGTTGGGCTCAGCATTGAATGCCGCATGGGCGGCGATCCGCCCCGGAGATTGTATTTGGAAGGTAGTGCGCTCGGCTAGGTTTGCGGGCGCACCGGTTTGGATACGTAGGGGTGGAGCAATCCGGGGGCTATGAAGGAACAGATGAGCGCGCGCACAGATCATGCCGGATATTACCAAAAACCCACAACGGGCGGGGACAAACGGATACGGACAGGCGCGGGGGGCTCCGAGTAGGGCGCGGTGCGAGGACCGCGTCATGAGAAGGACAAACCGGATGAACGGAACGGCGTACGGACGACGGGGGGAGTTTTTTATGGAGGAGGTGGGGAGAGGAGGCTAGGGTTTCTGTTTTGAGATTGTTTTCTGTTTTGTTGTCATACTGTTATTTGCGCGTGTACTTAGGTTAGGGTTGAGAGGGAGGACTTATCCTTACTCTCAACTCCGGGTTGGAGGAGGGGGGGAGGCATAGATGCAGAAGAGGAAGAATCAGATCATCAGATTGAATCACTCATCTCACCAGGAGATTAAGGGAACTCATACCGGATACACATCCAGGTGGAAAGTTCTTAGGATTGAAGGATTGGCAATTTCTCTCTCTAATTTTCTTTATCTCTTTATCTCTTTATTTCTATTTCTCATTTAAGTGCAACTTTGGACATCCTCATCTCCTTTCAAACGCAGGGAACCGTTAACTTCCAAACCTTGGGACAATTATAGGGGGATAACCTTTATTCTTTCCACATCGCTTGCGTCTGTTTTGACAATAGTGCTAGCTAGCTTGTTGAAGTGAGCGAGTATCGGAGCAGTGGTGAACGCTTTCTTCAGAGCTTCAAACTCCAAAGCAGCTTGTTTGGTAAAAACAAAAGGAGTGTCTTTTTGAAGAAGGTTAGTAAGATTCACAGTTTTTTTGGCGTAACGCGCAATAAACCTTCTATAGAAATTACTGAAACCAAGGAAAACTTGAAGGGATTTAACGGAAGAAGGTGGGGGCCAGTCCAATATGCGTTTGCTCTTGGCTGGGTCCATCAATAGTCCTTGCTGCAAGACTACAACACCTAGAAAATGAAGAGAAGAGGAATGGAACTTGCACTTAGAGGCCTTTGCAAACAGGTCATTCTTGCAATGTCGCTGTAGCACCTCTTTCACATGTGCAATGTGATCTTTGAGGTTCCTTGAGTAGACTAGTATATCATTGAGATATACCACAAGGTATTTACCTACAAGATTGGAGAAAATGTTGTTGACAAAATGTTGAAAAGTGGAAGGAGTGTTACAGAGGCCAAAAGGCATGACGGTATACTCATAACTGCCGAACCGGGTTCTCATTGCAGTTAAATAATCATGACCTTCCTTAATGTGAATTAGGTCATAGGCACCTTGAAGGTCTAACTTTGAGAAATAAGTAGCTCAATGGAAGAGGGTGAGGAGATGTGACATAGGCGGTACTGGATAGGCACTCTTCCAGGTTACCTGGTTCAGTTTCCTGTAGTCAACACAAAGGCAAAGTCTGCCGTCCTTCTTTGGAACAAATAGGACAGGTGAACCGGTTTTTGAATTGCTTGGTCAAAGAAATCCTTTTGCTACATTTTCCGCAATTTAGTCTTGAAGTGCAATTTATTCTTGCGTCAAGAGAGAGTAAACTGGTCCTGGTGCCGGAGGTGGGCCAGTAAGTTTGATCTTGTGATTGTAAGGACGGGATGGAGGCAGTTTATCTGCTTTTTCAGCTGAAAAGACGTCAGCAAAGTCATGATAAACCAAAGGTAAAGACTCTTGAATGATTTCTAAATCTTCAATCTTGTCATCTTTGAGCACTGGGTTTGAGGTGCTTGCATGGTGCGAGAGGATTAGGGAGCTCAAAATACACTGTTTGGTTGGTTTCTGTTTCTCTTTGAAGGAACAGGAAAGAGGTAAGCTGGATAGGTAAGCAATAACTCCTAAATCTGAAGAGGGAATTTGGGAATGAAGGTCAGGATATTGCAAATCTCCTGGAGGAAAAGTGTCATCCAACTCAATGACAGTATCAGGTAGGCTGTTCAATTCCTGATTGACAGAAAGGTTAGTGTTCTGGGGGTGCAAGGTTCAAAGGTTAATTACTCCTTCTTGCCAATTCACATCCGGATTCCAGTAAACTAGGAAATCATGGCCTAGAATGGTATCATCCATTCCGGGTATAGCCAAGACAAATAAATCCCATTTGAAGCTGGGGAAATTGGAGAATGCAAAGGTCCATTTTGCCTTTTGGGAAACCCAATAAGACGGTTCAGTTGCACTACTTACTAAATAGATAGGAAATTTATCTATCTTGGAATGCGTAAGATTTTTGGAAGTGGCAAAAGATTCACTGATGAAGGAAACATTAGCGCCGGAATCAAGTAATACTTGATAAGGAGTGTTTTCTGAATGGAATAGGATAAATCTCAAACTTGGAGCACCTAGTGACTCGCAAGTGCAAAGATTTACTTGTGATGATTTAGATAATGTGTAGTTTTCCTTGCAAGTATCAGAAAAACTACAAGCTAATTTTTTGACTGCTTAGCCGCTTCAGGCGCTAACCGCTTTGCACAGCTGTCAACATCATGTTTTCCTCCACAATACATACACAGCCCATTCTTTTCCCTTTGCAGCCGTTCCTTGTTTTGAAGCATCCCGGTTTATTTGTCCAAGAACTTTGGATTTTCGGCAACGGCTTTCCCTTTTGAGTTGGAGTTCAAGGTTGGGGTTGGTTTGGATGGTTTTGGGTTCCTTGTTTTTTGTTTTGAGGAGTTGAGGTGGACGGTCCATGGTTGTTTTGCCAAGAGCGATTCTTGTCATGATAGCCATTATCAAGCTCAATCACTCAATTGATTAGCTGCTGAAGTGAGGTTGTCTTATGACCCCCAACTGCAATCTGTTCAATTAAGCGTGCCGGTAGACCCTTTTGGAAATGGAATAGAAGAGCGGCCTTGTTCCACTGGATGCAAGACTGCAAGGTTTGAAAATGAGAAATATAAACAGAAGCTCTACTATTCTCCTTCATAACTAAACTATTAAGTTCGTATTTGGTTTTTCAAACTTCATTGGGATCGCCAAACAGGGTGAACAGTTGTTGCTCGAACCTGTCCCAGTTGTTGAGAATACAAGTGGGACTGTCGTTGGACAAAATTTTGAGGTAGGGTTTGAACCACTGCAAGGCTCTACCTCCTAAGAAGGACAAAGCATAAATAAATTTATGTCTATTGGAAGGGAAATTGTTGGATTCGTTTGAAAAGATGATTTTACAAGACTGCAGGTAGGATCTAAGCTTATGAGGGTGTTCTCCCGTAAAGTGATTGGGTTGTTTCATGCCCAGAGTGCGAAAGCTAGGAGTGCTTGGACTAGATCGCTGGGCACCATGAGTGAGGGCCTGGATCAATGTTGAAAGCAGGGTTGGAGCATTGGGCTTGGGAGCAGTAGTGCAAACCCCTGGTCTACCACAAGTCAAGGTTTCATTTGAAGAATGGTCAGAGTCTGCAAATTCCGCAAGAGGGTCTGTCGGAGCATCCCGTGGAGGAGCCCGAGGATCATCGAGAGGTTCCACAGATGGCAATTTAGAAGGAGGAACTGGATCTAAGGGTTGTTGGGCCCAAGGAGCGCTGGTTCTCCCTACCCAATGGATCTCATCATTGTAAGGGGCGATGGAAGCGTTCCTGGTTGAGCAAGTACGTGACATCGAAAAGAAGAAGTCTACTATAGGTTGGCAGGCTACAATAGATGAGTTGAGTTAGTTAATTTACTGTCACACAACCACCCCACGCACTATAGGGCAATTCTTAGATGATTGTGAGCGCAAAGGAATGCCAAGTGCGAGGGCAAGTGTAAATAGCAATACCCAGTTGCAAAGTGCAAACTTAGTTATTGCCACTCAACAAACGGCGAGAGGAAGGAATGTGTTCCAAAGAAGGAAACCCAACCTGAGTCCAATGTGATAACTAGGTTGTAGCAGAATGCAAGAACGTATGAAATTAACTAACTGAGGAGACAATCATCAGGCAAGGGGATAGCCCTTATAAGGTAATCCAAAGTGACTAGATACAACCTGGTGATGAGCTAACTACAGTTGAAGCGGTGAGGCAATGAATGACAGGAACGGGATAGGAAATGAAGCAGTGGTATAGATCCGAGGTCTTAGCGTAAGTGCAAGACAATAGAATCTGAGTGTACAATTGCATGACGAATTGGGACAGGAGAGAGTGACGTTGAAGGTAATGCAAATGAGAGGTAATAGTGTATGCAGGGTAGGGACTAGTCCAATTGCGAACTATACAGTAGTGATGGCTTAGTTAGACGTAGATGCAAACTAACAAACAATGCATGACCAAAGATGGAAGTCCAAGGCTGTTGATTGGCCAGGGAAGGAGATTGGATCTCATAATGGATGGCCAAACGGTATGGAGTTAACCGCGAAGTTTGCAAGTATATACTGAGTTGGTTGCCAAGATTGGAAGGTCAGCACAAGCCAGAGGAAATAGCGGATTGCACCATTGATGTTGTGCTTTTATTTGTGTCACGCTTTTAGACTGAGGTAGATGGTACTGAGGAGAGGACATGTCAAAGTGGTGAAGACAATAATCCTTAAGTGCGAAGTGTGACAAGGACCCAAAACTCAGATTTCATCACCAACCTATCAATAATTTCCATTTTTGCATGGTCTGAATAAACATTTCACAAATTGCTGACCAAGTATGGGGGGAAGGAATCTTCATAAATCCAATAATATTTTTTAAAAGATTCTACTCTTCATGCATGTAATGGCAAGTGACATTTTGAGGTTTTTTTCCAAAGATCTTTAGTTAAAACAAATTTTGAGAATTCTTTTTTTTTTTTGAATATCTAATTTAAGTTTTTCATAAATTTTGATGCAATTTATTTGAAATTTGGTTCTGGAAGGGAGTCTCATGAGGGGTTGAATTTTATTGATAAATTTGATGGATTGGGTATTCCCAACCATAAAAAATGGTTATTGATGGATTATTATTGACTTTAAGAGCTCAGGTTGTGATAAGTTATTGTTGAATTTCCAATCTTTGATTTTTTTTTGTAAATTTTGATTGAGTTGTAAAGGCTGTTAGAATCCAAAATGTAGTTGTATACTATGGAATTTGGAACCATGAACTCAACATTCATGAGTGATGCTTTAACTTCTAAGCTAAGTGCACCATTTCCAGATGGGCCATTTTGCCTGTCCAATTGCCAAGGTTTTGCTTGGGCTTAGCTGTAAAGACCTGATGTGATGTTTTGAAAATGCTTTTTTGGGCTGTCAGTACCAAGAATCAGACTCCTTGGGTTTCAGTTTGTAGAAGGAGAGCAGATTTTGACTCAAACAAGGGCTTTTTTTGTACTTTTCCTTTGGAGCTGGTAGAAAATCCAGAAAATTTCTCAATATGACTCCAAAAATGTTTAGTACATGAATTGCTTTTTCCCAAAAAAGATGACTAGTAATATTTAAAAATGGCCTTAACATTTTCATCTAGAATAAACAAAATTAATTGAATAAGCAAAGAAAAATAAAAGAGAAAGGAAGGTGGACTGACTGGCTCCATCTTGACAAAAATTCTCCCAGATATTTCTAGTCAACTTGCTTTTTTTGATGATAGTAATGGCAGTGGTGAGCCAAAGGGAGACTTGGCTGCAAATGTGGATGACTGATTCTGGGACAAGGGAGCATCTGAGAGGTCTTTTATTTGACCTTCAGTTTGGTATTCCATATTCAATATGTGCAACTCAAATTTTTTTCTGGATTAAGAATAAAGAGTTCACCTTTGCAAGCGCTTGATTTGCAATTTTAGCTGACTGTTTGCAGTCTTGAGTTGGAAAGGACCTCCATTAAGTCCCAACTCCAATATCAGAGTCACTAACCAGTGACCACTGTGGGTCACATGTGAGACAGTAAATTCCTAATGGCTTGGTCTCACCATTGGCCAAACCAAGGCTAACCTTGTTGTTCTGTTTTGCATTGAAACATGCTCCTTGAACAAGACAACCCTGGCCCAGCCCTGGGGTGGACTCTGGAAGAGGAAGTGGTAGGCAGCCACCTCCTCTCCACTCCAATCTGCACCACATATGGTATGGTGTACTACATACACATTACAACTCATACAAGTTGTCATTGCCCCTCAACAAGTTGCGGCAATCTTTAAAAAAAAGACCAAGCTAGTTCCTGGTGGGTACCCACGGGTTAGCCTACTGTATAAGAGTACTGCCCACACCCGGACTCGCACCCACGGCACCTTAAGCTGGGTCGGGTCAACATGGGGTTGTTTAGAAACCTCTCAACCTAAGCCCGGGTGTGAGTATCAAGCGGGCTGACCCGGCCCATGAAGACCCTGAAGTCGAACCTCATGAGTTTTGCCACTCATCACTCCAACCCCATTCAGGTGGCATGCATTTATGAACCTTCTACCACAAGCTGGCCCCGAAGCCTGTGAGACCCCAAAACTCGCGGGCGCTGGGAGGCTCTGCGACAGGCAGTTTGACTCTCTGGTCATATATAAATACCCTTGCATGTGGGCACCCGTGGACACGCCTCCCTCCGTCCTCCATCCCTGAGTCAACAAACAACCTCGTTGGTCCATGTGATCCTAGTCTGCATTACATATTCATTTATCTCGTTTATTGAGCCCTAATCCGTCCCTGAATTTCTAGTCTCTGCCTCTCTCAACCAAATTTTCTCAACCTTGAGTCCCCCGTGAGGCCTTGAGCCGACCGCACTCTCTTAGACAGTTCCGATCCGTCCCATCCTTGCCTCTGGGTTTAAGATGGCCATGATGGTTCCTGGAGATTCAGAGTACTAAGCGGAGAGTGAAGCTAGACCTCTTATTAGAGGTTGCCACGGCCCGACTGCTTGATTATTTACTTGCATGTGTTCAGTTGGCCTGGTGACTGTCAAACGGTTCTGACATTTCTTATTTCCCAGCTCTTCAACATATGGCCACCGATGCCCTTCAACTCGCTCTTGCTTGCCGACCTGGCAGGCTAGTTTGTTAGCGTTGTGATTGTTTCATGTGCAAAGATGAGAATGCACTTCGGTTGTATCTGTGATTTTAGTGGAAACACGTCTTCTTCCTCAGATGCCTACCTTTCAGGCCAAACCGTTATAACTGTAAGACTATATGTGTGTATATCTCATAGCTTCAGTTTTCAGTGCTCACCACACCGGTCATTGGTAATGGTGGGGTGTGTCAGGTATTTATACTACCTGCTGGGGCTGGGCGAGCCCGTACCACGCGTAGTACAACAATAACCCCTGCCAGGTCGATCACATCGTCTGAATCCCCATGGGGATCAGGGAGATCGAACGCGAGTTCAATTATTGGTTGTAGTAATGAGCGAAAGCCAGGACGTCAACTCCCAAATGCCGAAATGAACCCCAGGTCTCCGTGGTTGGGACAATGGTCACCGAGTTACGCGGCTGCGGCACCCACAGCCTACAACCTCATACCCTGCTTCCCATGGCAAGCCGTGCGAATCGGAGCCGAAGCAGCATTCTGGATCACCACAGGTTATGTGCCGCGTCGGTACCGGCTATGTTGAAAATTAGTTTCATTTAGTTCGAGAATCAATTCTGCATCAACTTTCTTTTTTTGCTTCGAAGACTATACAGACTGCTCTCTCCCAAGTACCTCTATCATTTCCCCTTTTTTTTCTGGTATCAGAAATCCGCCCAAGGTCGGCCGTCCTAGGACGAATGAAGTAGTTGGTTGGAGATCTCAACCTAATCGTGTGTGCCCCCGGTCGAGCTTCTTATGATTTCTTTAAAACTGGACACGCTGGCTCTACTCCCAGTCCGATTCCCTTGAGTCACCAAGCGCCTATTGATGAGTACGCAAAGATGGTTTGGATTGATCAACCAACAATTCAATCTCAATCCTGGAAGCATTGGTCCATCAAGAAGAAATCATCGCAGCACTCGCATGAGATTGTTGTTGGAGTTACCAACCTGCACACCGTCGTCGTAGCTTAGTGATCAAGCAGGCACTTAGAGTTAGCCCTACCCGGGTTCGAGTCCTGGCATTGGCATTTCATCTTTGTAAATTAACAGTCGAAGCGCTACAGTGCAAGGGCCTGTGCTACCAACATAGAAGCCACATCAGCTCAAGAATAAGCACAAACGGTGTACAGATTATGGGGGTGTGTTAGAGTTATTAACCTGCACACTGTTGTTGTAGCTTAGTGGTCAAGCAGGCACCTAGGGTTAGCCCTAACTGGGTCCAAGTCCTGGAAAGGGCATTCCATCTTTTAGAACTTGTTGCAATTGCTGACTGGAAAAGGCACAATCAGTAAGGAAGTATGAAAATTATAAAATCAGTTATTTTGTTTGCAAAACCCATTGAATAGGTTGTATCAGTGTTAGAGAATCTGCCATTTTTTTAATGGCAGGCTTTTTCCAAATCTGCCATTGAAAAAAAATAATAAGAAACCCACTTATTTCACAAGAGGAGGGGGAGGGGGGGGGGGGTGTAGAGGATGAAGAATGTAAACTGCATGAAAAAAATATTTTGTTAATCAGTCTTGCAGAACTATCTACAATGTTGTCTCTTTGTATATATTGTAAGTACATAATGTGTTGATGTGTAAGCCTTGTATGCATTATGCTAGAACATTCTATGTATTTCCAGATCTTTTAGGTTAAGCATTTATATTGCATAATGCATTTCTTTATATTCCCCCCCACATCAATACCAAAAAGACCCATATTGTTGTTGTTGAAAAGGTGAAAGAATTCTGGTGATTCTGGACCAGAAAAAAGATTGAGTCTGCAGGCAGGATTATGACCTATAGACAGACTTAGCAGAACAAAGTAGATAGCATGAAGCTCTGGCACTGGATTCTTAGTATGCCTGTGACTGATCCAACCAAGACAAGGATTGATAATTCTTTGGATTCTTCAGTTGCAATTGAGTTGTGGAAAAGAGTCAACAAAGTCAAGAAGATTTTGAAGAGAGAGATTCAACTGAAGAAGACCAGTGATCAAGGAAAGGACACGGTTGAGGTCTATGGGCAACAGAGTCCCATTGAGTCCCCTATACGGTTTGGGGAGCGCGTCAAGCGCCAGATGGAGGAAGCCCAAGTTGAGTTTGACCAAAAGAGGCACAACAGAGATAAAGCATGAGTTGAAATGAAAGGAGAAACAATTGAGGAAATAGGAGAAGAGTGAGGAGAAAGAACCAATCAAACAATTAACACACCTGCTCAACTCTGCATTGAGAGAGGTCAGGAGTTAACATACTCAACCAGTTGTTTTACGGAGGAGTTACTTGCAGCTTTGGTCAAGGCATTGGCTAACATGTCTTGAGATGAAATGAGTTTAATTTTTATGGTTCCGTTGCTAAGATCATTGCGTAGGCTCTTTAACTTGATATCAATGTGTTTTGTGTGGGACTTTTTGCCAAATTTTTTTAATTTGTCTTCTAATCCCTTGTTGTTGATGAGGTGCATGGGAGGATCCAATGTCTTGCGCCAGAGTTTGCTTAACAAGTGATGCAGCCATTTTCCTTCCAGGTGGCAGGTCAATAATGAGTTTCATTTGGACTCAGTCAAGGAGTGAGCTATACTGCGTTGTTGATGGATTGTAAAGTATATTGCACTTCCTTTGAACATGAAGAGAAGGCCAGATTGAGATGAGCAAGAATCTGGGTTGTCACCCCAGGTGGCATCACTGTACATCTCTAGGTGATGGGACAATGATCTGCTTCTGATAGTTAGTTTGAAGTCAATGGTGTTCAGCAGGTACTGCCACACTTGAATGACTTCCTTCCAGTGTTTTATACAGGGATGTTTGGAGAACAGCACCAGACTTGACACAGCAAAGCTGATTTCAGGTCCTGGCTAAGTTAGCAATGAAATTGAGTTTTCCTATGGGAGACCAGTAATTCATGTTGAGTTCTTTGAACTTGGCTATTTATTCTTTGGTTGCTGGTAGCAAGTGTAGTTCATCTGTGCAAGGGTTGTTTAAGGGTTTATCATTGGTAAGCTGCAATTCTTCAAGGCCTTTCTTGATGTGATTGGGTAGAGACAGGCTAATTAAATCCTTGCCTCTGTCCACTTTCATCCCCAGAAGAGTGTCAAATTTCTCAGCCAAGCAGTCTTTGAATCTATCTAAGAAGATGATTTTGAACCACTTGACATTGCCAGTGACAACCAAGTTGTCAATGTGGAAGAATAGGCTGGGAACTGAGTTTCTGTGGTGGTGCAAAAAGGGGTTGGAATCCCTTTCATTGAAGTTTTTGTTTTTTATCCAGTTGACCAGCGTCTTATACCAATTCAGGGGGGCTTGTTTCAGGCCATACAGTGACTTCTTCAGCTTTAGGAATTTTCAGGTTCTTTTTGATCCAATTGGAGTCTTAGTGTAAACATCCTTTTTGAGAGGTGCATGGAGAAAGGCTCCTTTGATTTCAAATTGGAGAATGGGTAGGTTTTTGTCAACAGAGTAGGAAAGAAGGGCTTGCAGAGATGCTATTTTCCCAGTCAGCGCAAAGGTATCAATGTAATCAATGCCGTACCGTTGGTTGAACCCTTGTACACAGACTCTGTACTTGAGGGTGATTGCCCCAGTATGTAGGTCTTCTTTCTGCCTGAAAGTCCAGGTGGTGTCTAGTGGGTTGGTTACTGCGGCCTTGTCTAGCTCTTTGGCAGTGTTGAGTTCCTTTTTGATGGAGGGAACCCATTCTGAAAGCTTGAGGGCCTTGTGGATGTTGGAAGGAATATAGATGGAGTGGCAGTATCCGTACCTTTCTGGTGCTTTGATCAAACTTTGATCTCTTTACCTTGGTTGTAGAGATTTTTGGATGCTTAAATTGGAATTTTTGGATTTGGAAAAGGATGAGCTGATATTGTTGGTCAAGGAAGGTTTCTCATCTTCAATTGGTGAGATGGATTGGGAAGCAGTGGTAGAGGGAGTTTGAGGTGATTTGCTGGTGGAAGTATTGGTAGTAACAGTGTTGATGTCATCAGTTAAAGCCAAATTTGAGACATTTGATTTCAGAAACTTGACTTGTTTGGTTTCAACAATTTTCCCGGTATTGGAGATTATAAGTTTGTAAGAGAACAACCAAGGGTTTTAAACTATTAGTATGCCTTCTGCACCTTTATCAGCTAGTTTAGATACAATTTTTGCTTCAGGGATGAGGTATATAGCTCTGGATTGTAGGGGTTTGAGGTATTCAGCAGGGATCTTGGTATTGTGCATCAGTTCCCAGGGGTTTTTTTCACCTTTGCCTGTGGGTATTTGGTTTCAGGCAAAGAAGCATGACTGAATGACTAAATTCCAGTAGCTTTTAGGGATAGAGGAGTCACTGAAAGCAGATTTGAAAGATTCCATTATGGTTCTGTTGGCCTGTTCAGCCTTGCCGTTGTTCTGGGGATGATAGGGTTTGCTAATGAGATGGTTGATTGATTTTGACTTGAAGCAGGAGGATAGAGACACATTCACAAATTCACCACCACCGTCAGTGATAACTTCAATTTGATAGTAGCCTAGTTTCTTATCTTGGTTGTTGACCATGAACATAATGGTAGCGGCTGCGGCGTCTTTAGAGGGTAGGGGGAAACTGGACAGATATCTGGATTTGTTGTTGATGACTGTGAGAAATTATCTCATACCACCTTTGCTGGTGGGATTAATAGGACCCATCAAATCCATATGAAGTCAATGAAAGACTTGGTTTGCAGGTGTTTTAGAGTGGGTGAAGGGAGACCTGGTGATTTTTGCTTTGTTACACAACACACATTTGAAGTTGTTCTTGATGTTTTGGTTAAGTTTGTACCCCAAGTGTTTTTCAATCCTTCCAAGACTAGTGTGGCCTAGTTTATTATGAAGATCCAAGAATTTGGAAAGATCAGGAAGCAGCAGCTTTTATTGAGAGGAGACAAGTTGTTCAGTATTAGGAGATTGTTTTGAATCAGCCCTTCTAGGATTTGTTTTCCTTTAAGTTTGACTGTGAAAGTTGGGGCCAAAGGTTTAGAGTTTAGTGATAGGCAGCATCCTTTCTTCAGTAATGCACCCATTGAGATGAAATTAACAGTAGCTTCTGGGACCCAGGCCAAGTTATCCAGGGATATGAAGTTGTTCTTGGTGGAGATGTGAGCCGTTCCCAGTCCTTGTATAGTTAAGCCATTGCCTTTCTTCCCAGTTTTGATCTTTTCTTCCCCAGATTGAATTGACAGGTCTTTGAATAGAGACTTATCTCTAAACATGTGGATGGAACAGCCGCTGTCAAGTATGAATTGATTCTTGTCAATTTGAATTTCTTGTTTGAGGGAAAAGAAGAATGAATAGTAGTGTGCTTCTTCATTCTTATTGGTACCACATTTGGAATTATTGGGGGGATGTTTAGGATGGAGATGATGGAATTCAACCCAGCCTGAGGATGGTGGATGAGACTTGACTAGAGGATTTTTTTTGCCGTTTTTACATTGAGGAGTTTTTGAATCTTGATTGTTTTGGTGGTATAGAGCAGTAGCCGTGTCAGAGGATTCTTGATTTTTGGATTGCACTTCATTCCAATGTTGAACTAGGTGATTAAGAACCAGGGTTACCATTAGATCAGATACTGATTGCATGATCTGTGATCAAATGGGTATGAGAGAATCCGGAAGTTTGAAAAGGACGAGGTAGCTGAGAATGTCTGATGGAAGAGCAATTCCAACTTCATTGAGTTTGCCCAGACACAGCTGTAATAAATCCGTCTATGTCATTTTGGTAAAAACCTAGATACAAAAAGTTGAAAAAAATGCAAGCCCTGTTGGCGGCCTGACTGGAAGCAAAGTGGTCCTTGGCAGCCATCCAGATCAGTTTTGATGAGTCTTTGTTTTTGTGTGTGATTATGTTAGTGTGAGTTGATGGGTCAAGTTTTGTCATTAGATAGCTGGCCATCTCATCATCCTCTGGAATGATCTCTAGAGGTTTAGTTGAGTTGAATAGATGGAGGATACCACACATCTCAAATAGACGTTCCATCTTCATCCTCCAGACTGAATAATTGGTTTTGGTGAGAAGTGGCATAGATTCCATCAGGGATTTGAGAGACAGTACCTTGAAATTTCTTTCTATGCCTGGTCCAGGTGATTCAGATGAAGGAGCCATATTGCTTGAGCTGTTGGAGAATTTTGGCTTTTAACCATGAAAAAGTGAAAGAATTCTTTCAATTCTGGACCAGGAAAAAGATTGAGTCTGCAGGCAGGATTATGGCCCATAGACAGACTTAGCAGAAAAAAGCAGATAGCATGAAGCTCTGGCACTGGATTCTTAGTATGCCTGTGACTGATCCAACAAAGACAAGGATTGATAGCTCTTTGGGTTCTGTTGGTTATTCTGTTGACTTAATCTCTTTCTTTCTACCTGTTCTTCATTATGTCTCTTGTCACTCTCTTTTTCCTACATTGCTGCCTCTGTCATGATTCCCCGTTTTCTCTGCGCCCTGTCTGTGTCATGCCCCAAACCATCCGGGGAACTCAACAGGAATCTCAACCTCCAGTACAGACAGCTCCTTGGCTCTATGGATGGCCTCACCATCTCACTCGTTGTCTTCCTGATCATCTCCCTGTTTGTCTTCCCGGCTCTCTTGACTCTCAAATTGTCATTGACTTGATCACCAATCAACCAAAGAACTGTAGGTATCTCTATTGATTCAAATCTACATCAAGACTCACTCAAGATCTTGATTCATTGTCACAGTTCACTCATTGTTACCATTTGGATCAGTCACCAACGTCCCAAGCTCACTAGCCAGAGTCCCGTGAATATTGAATCTATCATTACTTCTCCTTGTGCTTCAGCAGATACTCTTTCTTACCCTGTCTCACCTCAATGCTTAGATTTTGCTGCATTTGTTTAGCTAAGTCTATCATCAGGCCTCAACCTCACCTGAAGACTTGTTCTCCAAGTTGGTATTGTCTTCTCAGTTTCCATCTTATTTTACTCTATCTGTTACTTTGCTTGTCTCCGCCCTTACGTTTGTCCTTTGTCTCATGCAACTCAGCCTGGTCTAGGTTTCTCAGATCTCTTTAACTTTTACAGGTTCTTCAGTTGCATTCAAGTTGTGGCAAGGATTTAAAAAATTCAAGAAGATTTTGAAGAGAGAGAGTTGACTGAAGAAGACGGGTGATCAAGGAAATGATGCGGTTGAGGTCTATAGGAAACAGAGTTCCATTGAGTCCCCTATAGGGTTTGGGGAGCGTATTGAGCGCCAGATGGAGGAAGCACAAGTTGAGTTTGACCAAAAGAGGCACAACAGAGATAAAGCATGAGGTGAAATTAAAGGAGAAAAAACTGAGGAAATAGGAGAAGAGTGAGGAGAAAGAATCAATCAAATAATTAACAGTTGTTTCCAAATCTTGTTGTGATTGCCCTGGTATTGAAAAGGTAAAAAAATTGCAGGATGATCACCCATGTGGCTGGGTGAACTTCCAAACCCATAGAGAGAAGTGCAGATGTGTAAAGAAAAGTCACTGACTTAGAGTGAGCATCAGGAGAGCTTGGAAAAGAAGGAGTCAGTAAAAGTGTAATGTTTGAGACTTCCCAGAGATTTGGGGAATATGCTGGCATTCTGGGCAGCCCCTGGTATCCATTTTATTTCAATCCAACCAAGCCAAAGGAGTTCATTCACGGAGTGAAATTCTCAGTCAATGTGCTGGAAGTTCTTCATGCTAGCCTTGTTGCTCACTATCTTCACCACAGCCTGTTTTTCCGAGAGGATGGAAGGACAGGTGCTGGGCACAAGCTGATCAAGGAGGTTTTGGAGCCGCAACAATTCCATTGTGGCCATGGAAAAGGCCATTTACTCAGCCTGGCAGGTAGACCTGGCCACACATGTCTCCCGCTGTGACCCCCAGCTCATTGGAGCACCCCATAGAGTCATCAGAAATCCATGGGACAACTGATCGCCCTCTCCACCCCAGTTTGCATCAAAATAAGTTTGGAGGGGGGAGTTGGTTGTGGAAGGCCAAATGACAAGATTGAAATGATGGGTGAGCCTGATGTACCACAAAAGCTTTGTCAATGCCTGAAAGTGAGTATTTTTGGGTTTTAAGGAGAATATGGCCAGGTAGCGTACAGAGAAGGAAATTTCAGGCCAAATGCCCTGTGCCAAGTACAATAGGATCCCTATACAATGGAGGTTGTTGTTATTTGGTTTTTCTGAGATTTTTGATTCAAGGGAAGTGTTGGAGAGTGGTTTAGAAAAGGTGAGGAGTGAGTTTTTGGTATGCAAGAGCTTATCCACAAGGGCAGGTTGTGAGAGAAAGTAGATTCCATCACAGTGGTCAACGGTGTGGTGTCATTATATAGCCTTGGATCTGGAACTGCGTTGTGGCCTGCAAGCTCAGCATTGGGTAGGTCAGGCTCAGAAGCTGGGGTGCACGCAGTGTTGGAAGTGGCCTCTGCAGGCTCAGAAGAGGCTCACCAGGGCTCAGCACACCAGGTGGGGGTTGGGCTGAATCCAATGCGGTGGGCCTGCAACCTGCTCAGACGTTATGGAACTAGGAATGGAGCCGGCCCAACCAAGTTTGCAGGATGACTAGTTTTAGGAGGTAAGAGGGGGTCAATCGCAGAGGTTATACGGGCGGAGAGGACGCGCCCAAGCCTGGAAAAATCTGCAGATATTGGGAAAATCATGATGGCATGTTGGGCAGATGCAGACAAGCACGGGGGGCTTCAAGTAGGGTGCGGCAGAGGGCTGCCTCATGAGAAGGAAAAATGGGGTGTGTGTAATGGCAGGCAAGTGGGGAGGATTGGATGGTATGGGTAAGGGTTAGGGTTAGGCTAGGGTTCTGGTTTCTAGGGTTCCCTTCTTATTTGTTGCTAGGATTTCATTGTGCTTGTAATTAGGTTAGGGTTGAGAGGGAGGACTTCAAGACTTCACTCTCAGCAGTGGGTTGGGGAGGGGGGGATATACCGCCTCAATCTGGGAAGGAATGGAGGAATTCATCTATCTATCTATTTATCTATCTATCTCTCTCTCTTCAAGGGCAAATCCCCCTCCTTACAGATGCTAGGACCATTAACTTCAGAACCTTAGGACAACTTCAGGGATTACCTCTCTCTTGTTTCTACAACAGATATACCAACAATAGAGGAAAGGTGGTTGTCCCACTTCATGGTGATCAGGTTGGTGATTCCTGATTGAAGTTTGTGGAGAACTTTGTTATTCTCAGCCATCAGGATGCTGTCATCAAAATGGACCCAGAGGAAGGCCCTCCCTTTTTCAGAGATATAAGTATAGGTACTCATGTCGTCATGGTTAGATGCAAACCTAATGGCATCAAGTTGTTGATGCAGATGCATCCACCAGCATTGGCCCGCTTTTTCAGCCATGAGACAATTAGATGTGTCCAAATGTCTGAAAAACTCATATGTCTTGCTGGTATAGTGGTTAATTACTAACCTCACCTTCCATTATCTGACACCAAGTTCACTGGTTCAAACCATCATGGAGACAAGAATGATGAATGATCAGGATGTTTAGAATTATATAATAAATTTTTTATAATATTTTATAATATTTTATAAGTATGTTTTTATGAGTATTTATTATGTAATTAAAACCTTGATAATGAATATTATCAAGATGGGGATTCAACATAACTTTGAATTAAGTTATGAGGACTCAGATGCGTCCCAAATATTTATAAATAACTTCCCAATAAGTTCCCTTCCTTTGGGGACAAGCTATAGTAATTAATTTAAGCTATACTCTCCACTCTGTATAAATCAATCACATAATCTTAATATTATCCCCCTTGCGGATGTGATTATAATTTGATAAACTCTCCTGAGCCTTGAGAGCGTCCACTCAGAGGGCCTGGAGATTAGCTGTAGAGTGTATAACTTTTGGGGTATGTAAATAGGACCCTTTAAATTGAAAATCCCCCCCAATGAGTACTAGTATCATGTTTCTTGTTGGGAAAGATGTGATGGGCTTCTGAACCCTTGAAGAAAAAACCAGGGATAGTCTAGCACTCCCCTCATGATTCGTTGAGTTCCCTGAGGGATCCTGTTACCTTAAAAGAGGAGGGTCTTCACCCTATAGCCCCTTCCTTAACCAGTGATATATGATTAATTATTTGTAAAAGAATACGGCAAGAGTTAACAAGCCCACAAAACTTAGTCTCAAGAAGAGATTTACTGGGGCTATCAACTTTAGTATTACATTCAACTAAAAATCTTATTGGAAACTTCAATTTTGAGTGGAAGGTCCTATTTGGAGTAGTGACCCTTGTGTGTTACTAATATAAAGGGTGTGAGCTTATTTATAAGCAAAGCTCCTTTGAGCTTCATTTATTTGGATCCAGGCCCCTTGCCTTTTAATAAATTCAAGTTGTGGCTTTTTCCTCACAATAATCTATTATTGTTTGAGTCTGTGAGCTTTTAGCTATTGTTTGAGTTATTTGAGTCAAAAACTGACTTCAACATTGGTTTTTTTTCTTATTTTTGCAGGTATAACCACTGCCAAGTTTAGCAGTAGAGGTTATATCCCTGAAAATTTGGGGCCTCATAAAATTTTAGAGCCTTGAAGAGTATGTTGTTGGCTGAAAGTACGCACTTTTGTTATATTTTACCAATTTTATCAAGTAATTTATATTTTTTTATAACAAATAAGAAAAAACAGTTGAATTTTGACATTTTTGGAATTATTGCCTTTAAGGCTTTGAAACCAGTTTTTGGGTGTCCAGTATTGATGTGTGCCATTTTCTTAGAGTTTCTACTGATTTTATTTCTTCCATAGAAATATTGAAAAAAAAAGAGAATATATATAGTTTTTAGCAGTTGGCGTGTTCATTGAATAGTTACCAACAACACATACTTGTGGATCAATGGGAAGATTGTTGCCAAAAATCCTCTACCTCATCAAAGGGATTTGGATCATATTGGAGAAAATTTTCCAATACATCAAACATATAGCCTAAAGATCAGTATCAAGATTGGTTTTCAAGGAACGGATATCATCAACCGGCCGGTGAATAGGAAAACCCAAGCTCATGATAGCAACTGGACCTATTGTAAAGATCAGTGGCGGCAACCCCAAAAGAACAACAGAATAGCACAAGATTGAGAGGGGCCTTCCATTACTCAGTTTATAAAAGGAACAAGTAAGTTGTTCTGCTCAATGCATTGTTAAGAATTCCAACTACTAATGTCTGGTCACCGCAGCAGTGTCAAATCAGTTATCTATTGACTCATTTCTTCCCGCCAATCAGGGAAGGGAAAGAAGTTTTGTGTTGGAAACTAGTACCAATCAACGCAGCAAAATCCAAGAAGCTAGTGTAGCATCAACAAAGGAATTGCATCACCAGCAATGGACATTATCACGCAATGTAAGTTGTGATTTCTGTCCAGACTTTGTGTCTTTGACTCCAGTCTGTCTGAAAGAGGTAGAACCATTGAGATCTAACATATATTGTTGTTTTTTTTGAAATGACTACCAGGAGCAAGGGGGCTGAGCTTATGCCCCCTGGCAAAGTCAACCAGAGAAGACAACAACCTACCTCCAGGCACAGTGAATCTTCTGACCTGCCCCAGCCAAAACCAGATCAATTACCTGGAGGCGGTAACAGCAAACAACGCCAAGAATCAGGCAAAGTTCTTGACTCAGGCCCTGGCAACATACAGGGCCCTCATCAAGCTGTTGGGGAGGGAAAGGTTGATGAAGGAAACAGAGAGCTGGGACCCAACCCAGATCAATAAACCAGTAGTTCCCAAACCAAAGACAAAGAGGAAGTTACCGGAGGAGAGGGCCCCAAAACCAATAGCTTCAGGATCCAAAGAGCCTTTAAGGAACAGGGAACCATCCAATCCCCTGAGTCAGGGAGAAAGGATGAGGAAGAGGAGAGAGCACCGGCACTCCATTTATGGAGAAATGATGAGGATGGCCTGGTCTTTCCAAGGAGGCTTCCAGTTCTTAGAAGAAGAGAGAGCCAAAAGAGCCAAGAGAGGATGAGGTTGTCCTTAGAATCCAAAATTTTTCTAGAAAAATTTTGAGAAATTGTCTTCAATGAAACACTTCATATTAAAAAAGAAGTAGTCCACACAAACAAGTACTGTATAGAAGGCTTTGCAGCCATAGATAAAAAGTATTCCTCTATTGTTTCAGATAGTTTGACCTTGAAATCAATTTTTGCCAGCTCTGTGAAAGAGATAGAAGAATTGACCAATAAAACAATAGAACTAGACTTGAAGAAAGCACAAGCAGGGGATTTGAGTAATCTGAATAACAAGTTGACAAACATTGATAACACCTTGAAACAATCATGCAGAGAATCTATAAGTATCAAGAGGGATGTCAGATCATTGAACTCAAGGTTTTTACAACTAGGTCATTCATTAGAAGTTTTGGAAGATAACTTTGGTAAAAACTTGAGTTCTGTAAAAGAAGATATATTAAAATGTCAATTTATGTCAGAAGAGAATCTAGAAAAATTGAGTACCAAAATTGATAAAGTACATGAACAATTGAGACACAAACATGAGGAGCTTTTTGAAAGATTTTAATCCTTTTCCCAAAATAACCATAGTCAGGTTATAAAATCCAAAGGCCCAGAAGTGAAAAGAAAAGGCAAGACTGTTTCAGAAGAAAATGATCTGGTGAAGGAATCTGGTAAAGGAGAAGTTTTTAAGCAGATATTACAGGGATTTCCAAAGATAAATGAATGGCCTGATTTCTCTGGGGAGGGTGAATATGGTCATACTGAATTTATTTAATGGATTCAAGAGAATTATTGGACCACAAGCTTAGTCAAAGAGCATTAATCAAAGCAAAAGAAGTGCTGAGACAATAATGTCTTATGATTGATCCTTAATATGAGGCAGAGGCAATGGCACACTTGTGAATGTGAATGAATTGGTGAATGAATGGATGGAAAACAGCAGGGAGAAGAGCTCCTTAAATAAAAAAGATGGTGCTCATGTGGAGCTCATGTAATGACAAGCAAAAAGAAAAAATTCCGCCCCAAATGGGCTCTAAAGGCTCTAAAAGCCTTGCTAATTGGTTTGGGCTTACTCAGCCCACTTGGCATTAGTCCCTAAACCCTTATGACCAGTCTGTACTGGTTGAATTTGGTGTTTCAACCCTTACTGTGCTGAACCAGCCCTTGTTTCTGTTCATACCCTGGATGGTTGTCTCTTACAACCAGCCCTGTTACCCCTCTGACCATACTTACCGGCTGGTTACCTCATGCAACCAGCCCCTGGCCCCTCATATGGGCCAGGTGAGACCCAGGACTCACCTGGGTCCGGTCTCAAACTCACATGGGGGGGATGTAACCAGCGTGCATGCCGCCTCCCCCCCTCTTTCCTACCTAGGTGACCAGCAGGGGTGGTCAGATCCCCCGCTGGTTGCCTGGGACACGATTTGCCCCAGGAAATCTGTCAAAAAGAGTGGGCTGGAGGGGGATCAGGTCCCCCCAGCCCTTGGCACCTTCCCCTTGGTAACGGGGGGGGGGGGGGGGGAGAGCGCCCTGCTTTGTTTGGTGGGAGGGTGATCAGGTACCCCCCACCGCATCATCCCCTCCATCACCAAAAGGTTGGAGGGTTATGAAATCCCCCCCACCCTGGTTGGTTGCCACATGCAACCGACCTCTTGCTGGTCTTCAATGAGGGGGAGGAGCAGCCATCCTCCCTCCCTTTCACAACCAAGCGAGGGGAGGGAGGGAGGCAGGGGCTGCCAGCTACCGCGGCCGCAACCCACCCCGGCAGCCGCAACCAGCCAGGTGGTGCAACCGGGGCCGCGGCCCTGCACACAGCGGGTGGGAGGACTCCAAACGGAGTCCCCTGCCCCATACAACTGCCCCGCGCGGGTGGTTGGACCCCGCAACGGGCCCAGAGAGAAATAAGCGGCCCCAAGCAGGCCGCAACACAGGCAGCGGCCCCAATGGGCCGCCAAGGCCCAAAGATCACAAAATACATGCTTTGGTGGGCCAGCCCGTCTTGCCAAGTATGTCTAAAATAAAGCGTGGGCCCAGTTATGCTCAGATAAGCCTGTCTGGCTATAGTGGCCCATCCACCCTGGGGGGCCTGTTAAGGCCCGTGTCCCAAAAGACCTAGAAAAGGTGTTTTGGTGCACAAATGCCCAAAACCAATAACATCCACATAGGCCCACGTGGCCCACGTGATGTCCAATGGGCTGTGGAGGCCCATTTGTGCATCCCATTTGGATTGCACAATAATATGCACATTACATGAGTGCATCTTTATTTCAAAACACCCCCTTAATCCAAAAGGGATGCCATACGCATACTAGACACAAAACCTTGATGTTTGTTTCTATCTAATGCCTTAGTTAAGATATCCGCAATCATTGCTACAGTGGGCATGTACCATAACACTATCTATCTGAAGTTCACTGCATCAGATAGATAGTTATAATGAACATCAATATGTTTTGTTCTTGAATGGAACACTTGGTTTTCTGCCAATGCAATGGCACTCTGATTATCAGAATACAACAACGCAAAAACTTGTGGTTTATGAGTATGCTCTGAGACCTTTCTCAACCAATTTGCTTCCTGTGAGGCTGACAGGTACACTCTGTACTTTTCTTCTGTTGATGAAAGACTTATTGCTGACACTTTCTTGAACATCCATGACACTAGATTCTTTCCTAAAAATAATACAAAACAACTTGTTGATTCCCTAGTGTTACCATCTGCCCAAATTGCATCAGAATAACCAAACAAATAAAAATATGCTGACTTTGTAAACTGAAGTCCCAGACTGCTTGTTCCTTTAAGATACCTCATAACTCTCTTAAATGCAGACCAATGCCTCATGCTTGGTTTCTCTAAGTGTTGTGACAAGATGCCAATTGCATAAGCAATATCTGGCCTTGTACACTTCCCCAAATAATTTAGCAATCCAATAGCTGACCTATAATTGTTCCCGGACTGGAAAAAATCAAGATGCTCTTCATCTGTAGACTTTTCTAACCAAATTATAGACTGCATTGGAGTACCAAACTCCTTTGCATCCTCTAAGCTATACTGCTTAAGTAGAGCTAACACATAATGGTTTTGATCCAACTTGATCCCGTTGTTGCTCTTACTAACTTTCATTCCCAGCACCTGTTGTTCAAGGCCAAGATCTTTTATCTTGAAATCCTTTTTGAGTGCCTCCATGACTATCTCTTTAACATTTCCAATAATGATAATGTCATTGAACCACACAAACAAAATTGCATCCTTTCTCACAAAGAGACAAGGGTTGGCCTCACTTGTCCTGAAACCAATCTCTATCAGTTTCTTACTCATGGTGTTATACCATGACCTAGCTGCTTGCTTCAATCCATGCATGTATCTACAAAGCTTGAGGATATATTCCACTTTATCCGCTGAGAGAAAAATTCTCACACAGATTTTCTTCATAGTTTCTGGCTTGGTCTCTACCATCCATTCCTTGAAACTGTCAGGAATTGACATATAAAAAGTCTCCTCTTCTCCAAGTTTTGCATTCTAGTATGCAGTCACAAAATCAGCCTTTCTGATTTCTTCACCCAACTCCACTTCCAAAGCAATGATTTACCTGAAGGTGGACAGCCTTCCAGTTGGAAAAAAAATTTTCTTGATAATAAATACCCTCTTTCTGCTTGAAGCCTTGTGCAACGCATCTAGCTTTGAACCTCTTCAAAAATCCATTAGTATCAAACTTTTTATTCAACAGTAACCTAGAACCAACAATGGTCTTTCCTTTTGGAACTAAATCGGGCTTAACCAATTCAAACTCATTATTACTTTCCAGAGAATCAAATTCCTCAAAAATAGCTGCCTTCCAATTGGCTCTATCATCAGAATTCATAGCTTGGCCAAAGCTATTTGGGTTTACCCTATTACCAATTTCTGAACTTAACTTTAGAATCTCACTAAGCATACATTGTTCCCAAAATGTATCTTCTCCATATTCTGCAGAAGCATAGTGGTACTTTCATTCCCCATACCTATCAACAGGTATCCTACTCCTTCCAATCCTTCTAACTGGAGGTGGAGGCTCATTGGGTTCTGATTCCACAGACTCCCCTGAAGGGGGTACTGAACCCTCCTGTTGCATGTCTGCCATCTCAACATCATCACTAATGATGTTCTCTACAGCATCTGCTTGTGAAATAGGCTCTAATTCTATTTCCTGCTGTGATTCCTGGACAGCACTATATTCACTCCTTTTGAGTGGAAAGGTACTTTCTTCAAATTTTACATCCCTAGTATGGATAACCTTTCTTTTAACTGCACAATAGATGCTATAAAATTTACTTATTAAATCATAGCCTACAAGTTCCCCTGTTCTGGCCCTAGGGTCTAATTTTCCAACCATCTCATTATGGTGGACACTATAATACACCAAGCAACCAATTGTTCTTAGGTGTGATGTTTTGGGGTACAACTTCCAAAACAGAAAATGCGGACTTTTCCCATTGACACTTGCAATATTGTGCAACAGAAACACTGCGCAAACCAACTCAGCCCATAAAAAATTTGGCAAAGCAGATTGAGCCATGATATTTCTGACTTTGTCCAATAGAGTCCTATTCATCCTCTCAATATTCCATTGTTTTGTGGAGTACTTGCAGTAGTAACTATATGAGTGATACCATAATCATTCAATAGTTTCTCAAACTCTTTACTCACAAAATCACCCCCTCCATCAGTAATAACCCTCTTGATCTTGATCATCAAACCATTCTTTTTCCAGACTTTGAAAATTACTGAAACCTCCTCTGTGGTCTGATCCTTTGATCTTATTGCTTTCACCCAAGCATGATTAGCTGCTGTATCAACCAATTTGATGAAGTACTTTGCCCCCCCAAGGGAAACTGGTGAAAATGGCCCTGCCAAATCAATGGAAAATTACTCTCTAGGAACTTCTGTGAGGCCTCTACTCTTTGAGAACACATTCCTGGTCTTGGCCCCTAAAGTACAACTTTCACAGTTTCTGTCCTTTAAGTTATGGACAGTTTTATTGTGAGCAACAGTGCTCAGAGCTGAAAAATTGAACAAGTTTACACAGAGAAACTTATTCTGAACTTGTCCACTCAGGATATTTCTCCCATTCAAATCAATAAAAAACTTATCTTCTTTGAGATAACAAATCTGGAAACCTTTTTTCCAGAGAACTCCAAGAGACACAAGGTTATAAGGCAAATCTGGTACATAGAACACTTTATCAAAAGATATTTTGAGACCCAAGTGATTTGAAAGAATAACTTTTCCAATTCTGTTAATCTGAATTTTTATTCCTTTTTGGCCACTATTTACAACACCATCAAAATCTCTAAGATTTGAAAACAAATTTGGCTCAAAAACCATGTGGTCTGTACAACCAGAATAAATCAAAACAAGAACATCCTCCTTCAATTCTCCTACAAGAAAAGAAGAATTATCAGCCACTGATAAGTTCTTATCATCAAGGTTAAGATTAAATACTTCATAATCAATCAAGTCCATTTCTTGATCATAATCAATTTTGGCCTTCTTGTTGGGGACTTGTTCCTCAACAGCTTGTCCCATTGAAACATCCACTGCCACCATAGAAAAATTTTCAATGGCAAGGTTGACCTCTTTGTCTTCCTTTTCACTTTCCCCAGATTTCTTCCTCTTCTTGGCCTCCTTGCAATCCTTTTCATAGTGCCCCTTCTTCTGAAAATTATAACACAAGACATTTGATAAATCCCTTTTGGCCTTTGCCCTCTTCCCGGATTTTCCCATCTTGCCCACCAGAGCAGTTCCTGTGCCCTCCTTCATTTTGAATTGAAGATCATCCTTTTCAATCCTTCTCAGCACATCCTCTTCTCCAGGAAGGTGATCCAATTGAGATATAATCCTAACCAAAGACTTGTATTCTTTTGGTAGCTTTTGAAGAATTAAGAGCAAAAAACACTCAGGATCCATGTTCAGCCCAGATGACTTGAACTTAGAAATACTTGATCTTGCCTCCCCCACAAATTGTTTACAGTTGAAAAATTTCAACTTGAACAATTTATTGAAAGCAAGACCCTTTTGATGAACAGAATCACCAGCATACTTGGCCTTGAGCATTTTCCATAAAACACTCCCCATCCTCTTATGTTCCTCTTTGAGAGTATCAGCAACCCATGCAATACGACTCTCATCCAGATGTCTAAGAATAAGATGATAGGACTTCTTCTCCACCTCTTAACTGATCAAAGTGTCATCTGCATCCATCATCTCCGCACAACAAATTTTTTCCAACTCACTTTCCATTAAGACACACCAAGCACTATAGTTTTGACCATTCAAAACAATCTTGGTGGAGCTGGACTCTTGGATATAGGACATCCTCTTGGAAAACTTGAGGTCTTTGAGGTTTTCCAGAGTAAGGTATAAGGGTCTATTCTTCTTGGAAGTGATGATGATGATGGTACTGATAATGTGTGAGAATTATTGGCCCACAAGCTTAGTCAAAGAGAAGTAATAAAAGAAAAAGAAATGCTCAGACAATAATGTCTTATGATTGATTCTAAATATGAGGCGCAGGCAATGGAAAATTGGTGAATGTGAATGAATTGGTGAATGAATGGATAAAAAACAGCAGGGAGAAGAGCTCCTTAAATACAAAAGATGGTGCTCATGTGGAGCTCATGTAATGACAAGCAAAAGGCAAAAATTCCTCCCAAAATGGGATCTACAGGCTCTACAAGCCTTGCTAATTGGTTTGGGCTTACTCAGCCCACTTGGCATTAGTCCCTGAACCCTTATGACCAGTATGTACCGGTCAAAGTTGGTGTTTCCACCCTTACTGGGCTGAACCAGCCCTTGTTGCTGTTCATACCCTGGCTGGTTGTCTCTTACAACCAGCCCTGTTACCCCTCTGACAATAATTACCGGCTGGTTACCTCATGCAACCAGCCCCTGGCCCCTCATATGGGGGGGAGGACCAGCCATCCTCCCTTCCTCTCATGACCAAGAAAGGGGAGGGAGGGAGGCAGGGGCCACCAGCCACCGCAGCGGCAACCAGCTGGGTGCACACAGCAGGTGGGAGGAATCCAAACAGAGTCCCCTGCCCCATACAATGGCGCCGCGCGGGCCTTTGGGCCCCGCAACGGGCTCCAGAGAGAAACAAGCGGCCCCAATTGGCCGCCAAGGCCCAAAGATCAAAAAATACATACTTTGGTGGGCAAGCCCGTCTTGCCAAGTATGTCTAAAATAAAGCGTGGGCCCAGTTATGCCCAGATAAGCCCGTCTGGCTAAGGTGGCCCATCCACCCTGGGGGGCCTGTTAAGGCCCGTGTCCCAAAAGACCTAGAAAAGGTGTTTTGGTGCACAAATGCCCAAAACCAATAACATCCACATAAGCCCACGTGGCCCATGTGATGTCCAATGGTCTGTGGAGGCCCATTTGTGCATCCCATTTGGATTACACAATAATATGCACATTACATGAGTGCATCCATATTTTAACAGGATTTACACCCTGAAAGAGGATACTGGACTGCCTGATATCTTGATTACTAGTAGATTAAGTATTCTACTTAAGGTAATAGCCTCAAATTGGTATAGGAACAGAAGGAGTGCTGTAGGTGTACAGGACTGGGACTTTTGGAAAAGAGAGATAAATTCAAAATTTGTTACATAAAACTGGAAAAGAAAATGCTTGACTGCCTTCAACAATGACAAATTTTTGCCAGGTGTGACACCACCCGCAACTTGGGTAACCAGGTAAAGGAAAGGACTTAGAGCATGTGACCCATACTTAGATCAGGATGGTATTAATTTCAAAATCATATCCCTGGAGGAAGGTGAAGTTTCATTTGCAGTAAAGAAAAGTATTAAGACTACAGATGATTGCTCAAACTTGATTAACATACTTGCAGATATAGTCGAGGACACATCTCTTGGTAGAAAGAAGCCATACACTCCTAGGGATTTTCGCATAGAAAAGTCCAGTAAAGGTAAAGTCCCTTTGGAACAGAGCCCTCAGAATGCTGAAATTTCCTGTTATACTTGTGGCAAAGCAGGAAAAACTTCCAAAACTTGTCCCCACAAAGCTAATAAGGTGAACAACATAGAAGCGGGGGCAGGTGAAAAAGGGGAATTTGCATATGAGTCTTACAATGACCATTGTGAAGCAGAAGATGATAACCTATTTATAGGTTGCATTGATTCTGTTGATGCATCAAATGACTTAGTACAGATTTCATTCTGTGGTAAATCTTGTAAAGTGCTTCTAGATTCTGGTGCTTGTAAATCTTTAGTAGGCAGAAGGTACTTAGAAAAGTTGTGCCCACAGTGGGAGAAGCACTTAATAGAGTCACCCAACATGAACCTGCAAAGCTGTTCTGGCACTCTTATTCCTTTATGAATGGTAAAGATTTGATTGTTCCTAGGGGATTTGGCTTTGGTAATCAGGTTTGTAGTAATTGATAATACTGAAATTGGATATTTCATAATTAGGAGTGATTAAATGAAGAGATACCATTTCAGTTTGTTTCATGAGAAAAATTCTTCATACTTTACTATTGGAAACAGCACAAGATTTAATTTTGATAATTCTGAGGAGAATTTTGTGAATAATGTTTCACAAGAAATCTTCAAAAATGAGCTCATCAGAGATTCAAAGATCAGCACTTCCTTGACTGAGGAGGAAAGGAATGATATAGTTTCTCTGCTATTTAAGCATTGAAACGCCTTTGCAGCAGTGAATCAGCCTTTTGGTTCAATCATAGGACATGAGGTAAAGATCACTTTGACCATGAATAAACCATATCCCCCAGATTTGAGAAAACATCCTTTCCCTGCTAGCCCTAGGAACAAAGAAGCACTGAAAGAACATATAGATACATTGCTGAAATTGAAGGAAATCAGGAAGGTAGGTGCCAATGAAGATGTGGATATAACCAGACCCGTTATTATAGCCTGGCAGAATGGTAAATCAAGGATGGTTGGAGACTTCAGGGCATTAAATTCATACACAACCCCTTATAGATATCCCATGCCAAAGATTGTTGAGTCTTTGAGAAAATTGCACCCATCTAAGTATATTTCTTGTATGGATGTACTCAAAGGTTTTCACCAGAATGTGGTAGATCCAGAACGCAGGAAGTTCCTAAGGATAGTTTGCCACCTTGGAGTGTTTGAGTACATGAGAATGCCTTTTGGTATCAAAAAGGCTCCATCCCACTTTCAAAGGATGATGGAATCAGAATTTCATGAAGAGTTGATGCAGAACTGGTTGATAATCTATATTGATGATATGATTATATTTTCTGAAAAATGGGATGAACATAAAGTAAGGATGTCTATAATACTTGAAAAGGTAATCAAGATGAACATGAAAATATCTTTGACTAAATGCTCATTTGGGTTTAATTAACTGAAAGCTCTAGGTCATATTGTGAGTGGTTTATCACTTGGAATAGATCAAGCCAGGGTAGCTGCTGTATTGCTGAAACCTATACCTAGTAATATTAAAGAGATGCAAAGTTTTTTAGGTTTTTCAGACTACTACAGACTGCAAATTAGGGATTTTGGGATGATAGCTTCTAGTCTTTATAAGATATGCAGTCCAAATGTTTCTTTTGAAATGACTAAAGAAAGTTTACAGGCCTACAAATTACTTAAGAGAAACATGACAAGTTCACCTTTACTATTTCATCCAGACCCTAAAAAACCATTGGAGCTGTACGTAGATGCATGTATGGAAGGAATTGGAGCTGCATTGCACCAAGTACAAATAGTTAATGACAAGCCAGTTGAAGGACCAATTTTTTCATATCCAGACAACTTAAGGATAGTGAAAAAAGATATGGTGCTTCTCAGTTAGAATGTCTGTGTCTAGTGTGGGCCTTGGAAAAATTGTATTGTTACTTACATGGATGTCAATTTGAATTTATTACTGACTGTACAGCGCTTAAATCATTGCTGAACTTGAAGACACCCAACAGGCACATGCTGAGGTGGCAAATTTCCATCCAATAATGGAGAGGTTCCATGACAATAGTTCACAGGGAAGCATTGATAAATAAGAATGCAGATGGTTTGTCACGTTGGGCACTACCTAATGAAATCAATAGCCCTGCTTATGACCCTGAGGAAACTGTGGATACATTACCTATCATGGCCATATCAATAAAAAATTTAGCAAAGAGCTTCGGGATTCTGTGTTTGACTCGTATTCTAATAATAAAAATGCTTCATTACTAGTAGAAATTCTACAATCAAAGACTAATAGACAAGACTTGATTGAAGGGCTCAACAAAGAATGGAAGAAGGAACTACTTGATGGTAGATTGGTGCTTTTGGATGGTTTGTTGTATCATAAGTCAGCCCACTGCTGTTCTGTAGTATTGACAAAAGATGAACATGTAGAGTTATTGATGAATGAATGCCATGAAAAAATATGTGCAGGAAATCTTTCTAAAGAAAGAAAAACAGAAAGAATTAAGAGAATAGCTTGGTGGCAAGGTTGGAGAAACACTGTTTCAGAAAACTGTGATTCTTGTGAGAGTTTCCAAAAGGCCAAAAGACCCACAGGAAAGAGATATGGACTGTTAAAATGCATAGAAGAACCAAAGGAAAGGTGGTCCACTATCAATATGGACTTTGTATCTGGACTACCACCTGGAGGGAAAGAGAATCATAATTGTGTAATAGTGGTAGTTGATAGATTCTCAAAGAGAGCTAGGTTTCTACTGTGTTAAAAGCACATTTCTGCAATGGATATAGCTCTATTATTCTGGAAAAGAATTGTTAGTGACGTAGGTTGCCCACAGAACATAATTAGTGACAGAGACCATAAATTTAATTCTGAATTCTAGAAGAGTTTGTTTGACCTAGTAGGAACAAAATTATCTTTCTCAAAAGCTTACCAACCACAGACTGATGGTCTAGCTGAAAGAATGATACAGACCTTGGAAGACATGATAAGGAGGTATTGTGCATATGGAATTGATTTCAAGGACAACAATGTCTATACAAATGATTAAATATCAATTTTGCCAGCTTTGGAATTTGCATATAACTCTAGTAAGCATTCTACCACCAACATGTCACCTTTTGAACTGGAAAGGGGTTGTATTCCACATATGCCCCAGGATATGCTCCTTAGCAAGAGTATTATACTGCAACCCTCTTCTGATTGTTTTAGAGAAATGATGATTAAGGCTGAGAACTTTACAAGCATATGTGTTAAAGAAGCAGTGGAGTACAACAAAAGTAGATGAGATAAAACTCACAAAGACCATGACATTGAAATTGGAGATATGGTCTTAATTTCAACAGTGAAATTTTCTAGCATAGAAGGTCATAGAAATCTTCAGGACTCATTTGTTGGGCCATTTTATGTAAAGGCTTTACATGGGAAGAATGCAGTGGAAGTCATTCTGAACAAATAATTTGACAGGAAACATCCAAAATTTCCAATCAGTCTGGTGAACAACTTCATACAACCTACTGAAATATTTACATTGAGAAATACCCCTGTAGTTGTAATCCCACCTCTGGAACAGATTGAGGATGAACTACCTCACAAGATATTGAACCATAAAATAAATAGGAATGATGGTAAGGATGTGAGACTCTATCTGACGAGGTTTAAGAACAAATTGGCTGATGGTGATTTATGGCTAGAGGCTAGGAAAGTTAAAAAGTCTGATATAGTATTGAGGAAATATAGAGCCTCTAAGAGAGTTAAAAATAATCTGAAGAGTAATTCTTCTTTTTGTGGTAGGGAGTGTCAGCCATGAGACAATTAGATTTGTCCAAATGTCTGAAAAACTCATATGTCTTGCTGGTATAGTGGTTAATTACTAACCTCACCTTCCATTATCTGACACCAAGTTCACTGGTTCAAACCATCATGGAGACAAGAATGATGAATGATCAGGATGTTTAGAATTATATAATAAATTTTTTATAATATTTTATAATATTTTATAAGTATGTTTTTATGAGTATTTATTATGTAATTAAAACCTTGATAATGAATATTATCAAGATGGGGATTCAACATAACTTTGAATTAAGTTATGAGGACTCAGATGCGTCCCAAATATTTATAAATAACTTCCCAATAAGTTCCCTTCCTTTGGGGACAAGCTATAGTAATTAATTTAAGCTATACTCTCCACTCTGTATAAATCAATCACATAATCTTAATATTATCCCCCTTGCGGATGTGATTATAATTTGATAAACTCTCCTGAGCCTTGAGAGCGTCCACTCAGAGGGCCTGGAGATTAGCTGTAGAGTGTATAACTTTTGGGGTATGTAAATAGGACCCTTTAAATTGAAAATCCCCCCCAATGAGTACTAGTATCATGTTTCTTGTTGGGAAAGATGTGATGGGCTTCTGAACCCTTGAAGAAAAAACCAGGGATAGTCTAGCACTCCCCTCATGATTCCTTGAGTTCCCTGAGGGATCCTGTTACCTTAAAAGAGGAGGGTCTTCACCCTATAGCCCCTTCCTTAACCAGTGATATATGATTAATTATTTGTAAAAGATTACGGCAAAAGTTAACAAGCCCACCAAACTTAGTCTCAAGAAGAGATTAACTGAGGCTATCAACTTGAGTATTATATTCAACTAAAAATATTATTGGAAACTTCAATTTCGAGTGGAAGGTCCTAATTGGAGTAGTGACCCTTGTGTGTTACTAATATAAAGGGTGCGAGATTATTTATAAGCAAAGCTCCTTTCAGCTTCATTTATTTGGAGCCAGGCCCCTTGCCTTTTTTCTAAATTTTTAAGGTGTGGATTTTTCCTCACAATACCTTGTTATTGTTTGAGTCTGCCAGCTTTTAGCTATTGCTTGAGTTATTTGAGTCAAAAACTGACTTTAATATTGGTTTTTGTCTTATTTTGGCAGGTATAACCATGGCCAAGTTCAGCAGTAGAGGTTATATCCCTGACACGCTTTCTTCATGCCGTATAGGGCCTTCTTAATTTTAAGTAACTTCCCTTCAGTGCATGCAAAACCAAGAGGAGGCCACAATTATATATCTTTATCAATTGCACTGTGCAAGAACACAGTTTTGATGTTGAAAGATCACAGATTTCAGTTGAATTTGGCTGCTAGAGTAAGGGATATTTCCAGGGACAAAAAAGTTGGTGTTGGTGCCAAATTTTCTTCAAAGCTGACACCATGGATATGACAAAAGCCCTTGTCCACCAGTCTAGCTTGAAAATGGAGAAAGGCTCCTTTTGGGTCCTTCTTAGTGATGAGGACATAGTGGCTACCAAGGATCTGAGAGCAGTCCAGGGGAGGGGGCTGCTCAATTTGAAGACTCCCATATCCAGAAGGGAGGAGTTTTTTTCACCAATGGCCCCCCTCCACTTCTTGGAAAAATCAGACCTCAGTTCCTGTGGTACCAAAGGGTTGTACAGGTTTTACTTCAAGGAAAACCTCAGTTTTTCCACAAAAGCACCTTTCTGGTTGAGGGAGTCCCCCAGCCAAAAATCCCCAAGCCCAGAAGAGAAAATAGCAAAAAGTACATGTTCTTCTTGCGGAAATTTCCAAAAAATTTAACTGAGACGCTCGTGGAGATCTTACTGGTAGAAGGCTCTAACAGAATACATCCTTTAGACTAGGAACTTACCCCTAGATGTCTGAATTCCTTGGAATAGGGTTGCAGTTGTTTCAGATGAGTATGGTCATAGACTTAAGCCTGGAACCCAAAAAGTCAAAGCATTTCCAAGGACAGCTTTCTTTGCAAAGAAATTTCTATTTGTGTCTTGTCCTTTATGCCAAATGAACTAACCTATTTTAGATGTAAGCTGCATGGTGGAGAGCGTAGGGCCAAATGTTTGTTGGGAGCTTGGAGGCATCAATCATTGTCCTGGTCATTTTGGACAGGGTATGGTTGGCCTGTTTGATTGCACTTTTCTGGTGATGTTTTTAAGGGAAACTCTTCTTGTGGGGGATTCCTAGATAATGCAAGTGACTGGCCAGGAGCTTGTGTTGAAAAAATTACAAAGCATTATTGGTGCAAAGATGCTTGATTGAGTATCCTGAGATGTTGTGGAATTGGTTGATCCACTTGATGATTTTTTGGGGTGAATCCAACTTTGAATTGGTGGAAATGAACAATAGCATTCCAGAATAGAGGTACATAATGTTGGTGAAAAATATATTACCATCAGTGGCCATGTCAAATGGACCAACCACATCAGCAGATATGACATTGCCAGGAATTGCACAGATGTTGTGCAATGGTATCTCAGGGTTAAAGTGGTGTGCCTTCTGTTGAGGATATTTGTCAGAAATGTTTGTTCTCATCCCACTTGTCATTTCTTCAAATCTTCCATTTCTCAAGTAGTGGCTACCTCCACAATCGCGCATGAGGATGGGAAGTTTCCAATACATTCACCTGTCACGTCACTGTTGACTGTCCAACCAGCTCCTTACTGAACCGTGGGAACAACTTCCCTCGGTCAATAACTCCTCCCAGTCATGTCTTCCATTCCTGTCTGGTCTCTTTAATTTCTTTCGTCCTCATTTCAATTCGTCTCATTGTTGCTCATTGCATTGTTGGTCATTGCTCTCAGACTCTCAACCTCCACCAGCTACTTCCACATCACATTTGGATCATCAAGTTAATCACCTTATTGCTTCTTGACTCAAACACGTCTCGAACTCAATAATCGGATCACAATCTTTCCAACCTGCAGTAGGTTCCAACTAAGTTGTCAAATCAACATCAGGAGCTGAATATCTTGCAACCATGTAGTCTTCAAGCTATCCTGGAAGGATTGGTCTGTCTATCAACGTGTCTTACCCTCTATACTTAGTCTGCTCAAGGCCATCACCCAGCCTGTAGAGGTAGCACTTCTGTTTGTTATTTGCCTTCCTCTTTGGTTGTTTTTCCTTACTGGTTGTTTGTAGTCAGCTCATCAGATCCTTGAAATACAAACAGCCTGGTCCAGGTTAATCAACACATCTTTGATTTCACACCTTCATCAGAGAGCAAGAGGGACAAGGCTCCTGAAGATTGCAAGGAACAGGTGGAAGATCATCTGCCACAGAGTGCTTATGAGTGTTTCCAAGAATTTTCAGGGAAAGATGCCCAATCAAATCATGGTTTTGGTAAGGGGTAGTAATAATTGATTTCACAGAGGAAAATTTAGTAATTGAAAGAAAAAAACAGTCCTGAAGGGTGAAATTTTGAAGACTCCTTCCATGCTGGAATAGTGTGTAGCTGATACTGTCATAACTGACATTGCCATTGTTTTTCTTAAACTTACTGCTTGATATGATTTTGCCATCAATGTGCGCGCAATAAACCATGTTGGTGACACACAGGGTGCCATAGGTGGTTGGGATACATGCATTTCCAATCTTATTCACGGGAAACTGTTAAGCTATCTGGTCTAATCATACAACTGGGTACACAGACAAGACTTGCAGGCAGACAGTGGAGGGGTGGAGATACTCCAACTATCTCTATACTTCAAAATTCAGGCTTGGAAGACCTCTCTTCCAACATTCATCCCCCTCTCAATTGACGGGCTCTCCATCATCTCACTTAATCATACCTTCTCACCTCATCATCTCAGTCTCACCTCACATCCCCAACTACTCCCCAATCTATCAACCTCAATCTTCCTTCTCTCTCTCCTCATCTCCCTGAATTCTCTCTCAAGCATTGTCTGTGTGCCTGGTGAGATATTTCTGCATCTCTGATTTCTTTCTCTCTATTTTATCTCATGTTGACAATCTCACTTCCTGCTCAGTCTCTGTCATCTCTTGTCTCAGTATTGCTCCTCAACCGTTGTCATCCCCGCTCCTCTATCTACATCAATGCCTCAACATAGCCCATTCTGGATGTTTGTGATCTTTCTCATTCCCTTTTGCTCTCTATCTCTATGTTGACTTTCACCTCTCTATCAGTTCCCAGTTTTACATATAATCAATTCATATATTCAACACGGTTAAAAGCCGAAATCAGACTCTATTGACTCACAACTCTCAACCATATACGCCATCAAATAAAACTGGGAAAAAATGGCCGGCTCAACCTCAGAAGGATTCAGACAGGCTATGTTAAGGACAGCCCTTGATACAATCCCAAGATTAAGTGATACGGCGTGTGGAAAGATTAAATGGACGCCATACCCAACGTTTGCGGATGCTCCATACCCATCAATGACGACTCTTCAGTACTTGATTCAGATGTTAACGACAAAATCAAACTTCTTATCATATCTAGACTCAAGGCGGCCACACACAACAACATTGTCACTTCGCTCAATAAGAACTCTGCAAAACTCTTGTGGAAGGCTATCATCAACAAATATGCTTCCTTGCAGGCTTTGAACCGAGCCAGAATATTTAACAATTTCCTCTATTTGACATTTGTCTCAGATCAAATTGATGAATTCATAAACAAGGCAAAGGTCTGTCTGAAGAAGATGTCTGAAGTTGGAATTATCCTCCCAAATGATATCTTGGCCTATCACCTGCTGTTCAAATTTCCAGAGTCAATGAGCAACATCAAACGTCAAATCATGCACACCAATAAGGAGCTCTCAGTGTATTACGTACTGAATCACCTCACTCAGCTTAACAATAAAGCTAAAGCACAGATGAATTGCGACAACCAACATTCTTGGAAAGAAGTGGCCTTGACAAATTCAAAACCTACAGCTTCAAACCATTCCAACAAATATGGAGAGCGCCGGAGATGTACTGAAGGCTATCACAACCCTAAACAGGATAAACATCACTCGGCCGACAACTGCTGGCATCTACATCCGGAAGTTGCGCCTGACTGGTGGAGAGAAGAACAAGCCAAATGGAAGTCTTGCAAAAATAGTTCAAAAGCAGACCCTAACCCAGTGTGGTGCTCCAAAACCTAAACTATAGCCATCAGACTCACTTTTCTAGTATAAGGAAAGCTCCAATCATCAAACAGACCTCAAAAATGGATTATAAACCAAAAATAACCCCTATTCACTCAGCCAAAGTACCCCTCTATCTCCCATGGTTTAGAAAATACAGCTAAAATCAACCCTGGCCTACCCATACCCCTACCAGGTGTCACAGAACAGTGAAGGTTCATGGAAATACCCTGGATGCCTTCAAGTACATACCCCATACAGTACAACCATACAGCACCAAACAAACCTTCAACAGAATACATAATTAATATATGCAAGGCACTGCATGAAGAACCAAAAAACTCACCTGTATACACAGCAATATATGCAAGACACTGCATGCAGAGGCTGTACAGAAGCATACAGGACATAATACAGAAGAAATATATGCAAGGCACTGCATGGAGAACCAAACAAATCACCTGCAAACACAGCAATATATGCAAGACACTGCATGCAGAGGCTGTACAGCATCATACAGGACACTATACAGAAGTAATTTATGCAGGGGGCACCTGTATCTATGCAGCACAGCAATGCATGCAAGGGTGTACATGCATGTAGATCCTGCACAGCCTCCTCCTCTGACCAGCAAAAATTCCTCATGAACTGTATTCACTGTATCAGGGAGACCCTCAGGGGCAGCCCTGAGGGCAGGATTTTCTATAAATAGAGGGCCTCTCTCCCCCATCCAGCTCCCATCATCAGTTCCCCCCATCCTTCCCTCCAAGGGACCACCATGCCTCTTAGGCACCCTTAACCCATACTTTACTACCCTCAACCATTATCCCATAACCCATACTATCATCATCACCAATACCATATCCCATATCATCACCATCACCATCACCATCATCATCACCATCAACCATCACCATCACCATCACCATCATCAACACATACTTTTGACCATGACCCAATCCAATAAACCATACTTTTGACCATCCACCACCACCATTATTTACTCCATAACCCATACATGTGAACATCACCACCATGTGCCCATAACCTGAACATCATCACCTACCATCATCATCATCATCAGTCATCATCATCACCTACCATCACCATCATCAGTCATCATCATCACCTACCATCATCACCATTGGTCATCATCATCATCACCATCCATAATCAACATCACCTACCTTGACCATCATCCATCATCATCATCACTCACCATCATCATCATCAGTCATCATCATCATCCATCATCATCACCTACCTTGACCATCATCAGTCATCAGCATCACCTACCTCATCCATCATCATCCATCATCATCACCTACTTCATCAATCATCATCATCATCAAACATCATCATCAGTCATCAACTATAGGCCCAACCATTTCAAGCTTTATTCAAATCATCACCTGTATCACCAAAGGAGTATCAATCAGTAACCAATAAAATAAATATAAAAATATATAAAGGAAAAGACTGGAGAAAGGAATCTTCCGTTACTCAGCTTCTATCCACCAGGTCACCTATCTGTTCAATCATTTCTTTCTTATCAAGCTTGAATACATTGATCCTAGTTCTGATAGAGACTACTATAGTAGCAACTCTATTTGAAAAATCAGCCACCATTTCTCTTTTTCTTTTATTGTTGTGAGACTACTATAGTACTCAGAGGGGCAGGCAATTCAAAACCACCCTTAGTATTCCTCTATCTTATTTGTAGTTGCAATACTAAATTACCCCTCAAGTGACTGCCAGCAAGCTATTTGCTAAAACTTTACCCAATCCCAAAGGAGTCTCCACACCGGTCGCCCACTATCTTGCACTTCTCTCAATGTGGATCAACCATGGAAATAATAAATCTCATTTCATCCTGGACAGTGGTGCCTCTATCCACATAATCAACGAGAGACAATATTTCAAGAATATTTCTCCTTGCGACAATCAATCTATCAAAACTGGTAAGGAGGGAGCAGAACTTGAGATAAAGGGCAGGGGTACCGTGTTGCTGGTTTGGAATGACTTTACACTGGAACTTTCCAATGTATTCTACGTTCCCAATCTCACCATCAATCTGATAAGCGCAGGCGCACTCAATAAATCGGGATGCACATTAAACGCAAGCAAAAATCAGTTTAATTTTTCAAAGGATGGACACAAGGTCTTTGTGGGACAATAGTGGACAACTTGTATACTCTGGATACTCCTTGGTTTGATTGGACTCAGATTTGGGATCATTTGGAAAACGTGGCCTGGTCGGCTGAAGAGGAACTCATGGAAATGCATAGGAACTACGGGCACGCCTCCATTTCCAGACTAGAAAAAATCACCAAACACATACCGAGGGAAGTCAAAAGCAACTTTGAATGCATTCATTGTGTCAAAAACAAGATTACCAAGTCGACGTTCAAGGGAACTTCCATCAAAGCAAATAAACCCTTCAAACAAATTCACCTCAACCTCATGGGACCTATCCAGCCGCAATCCAAGGGAGGCCACCAATTCATACTAACCTTAGTGGACAGTGCGACGGGGTATATTGGCGCGTTTCCCTTAAGCTCAAAGGAGGAAAATCCTGAGGTTATAATTGATCTCATAGAAAAAGAACATCAACGCAGGGGGTATTATCCGTCTCAAGTGTGCTCCAATGGCGGGTCCGAATTTATCAACCAAAAACTGAAAGGATTTTACAATAAGAACCACATATGCCAGTTTGTCTCAGAGCCTAACCATCCTGAACACAATGGCAAGGCGGAAAGAGCAAACAGGACGATAGTCGAATCAACCCGGACCATCCTCAAGGACGCCTGCCTGCCTGCAAATCTCTGGCACAAGGTACTCAAGTCCAGTGCGCTTATGCTCAATCAAATTCCGCGCAAAGATCACCCCAACTCATCATGGTCAAGAATACATAGCGACTCACTATTGCAGTCATATCTCAAGCCAATCAGAAGCCCATGTGTATATCTGTTGATGCAGAGAGAAAAAGGGCATAAATTTAAGGAAAAAGGGGAAGAGGGAACTTGAGTAGGCTTCAATCCACTCTTTAGTTCATATTGCATCCTAACTAAATCCCACTCTATCATTTGCTCTAAGCACGTGAAGTTCTTGAAGATGCCCAACCCTCAAAACTCAATATTGACCATCTCAACGGATGACTGGGCGGAGGAATTGAACACAAAAAACCAAGCAAAAGATCAGACGGCAGCATCAGAACAGGATTGTGGCCCTTTGCAACAAAAAAATAATCCCGCATTCACAAAATACAGGAACGTATTGGAGAACAAGTCATCCTTGGATCCTGAAAGTAGTACATCTTCAGATTTGGAATCTTCTGATAGAGAGGACCCATCAGTATTACCACCCGAAGATAATTCAATCATTACCAAACAATTGCCACCCGCAGCGATACCAGAAGCTTTTCCGGTGAGGAATCTCAGAGATCAATCAGCTATTGAGCCGCCTCAACGCTATGGGTTCTTCCATTATTATGAGCCAAAGAATTATGAAGACGCAGTAACTGGCAAAGAAAGAACACAATGGATCTTGGCAATGGATACGGAACTCAACTCCATTGAGTCCTTCAATGTGTGGGAGGAATATTGGGGACCCAAACCTGCCAATCCACTTTGGACAACCTGGATTTACAAACTGAAGGAAAACTGTCATGGCGATCCGGTCAAATTCAAGGTGAGACTTTGCGTACAGGGCTTTAGTCAAATCAAAGGGATAGATTATTTTGAAACCTTTGCACCTACAGGTAAACCATCAACGCTCCAACTATTACTGGTATATGCCCTGAAGTCAGCCCAGAAGGTCCGCCAATTTGACATAAAGAGTGCATTTTTACACTCGCCAATCAATGAAGAAGTCATTATCAGAACCCCAAAAGGTTCAAATAAACCCTCAAAATATCTCAAATTGAAGAAATCTTTGTATGGGCTGAATAAATCACCCAAAAATTGGTACAAGACCTTGACGGATTGGTTCAAACAGATAGTTTTTTACAAATAAACCTGTGATCCGTGTTTGTACCTCTCGAATGATGGGAAATTGCAACTGTTCATTCACATTGATGATCTAATACTGGTAGGTGACGGTCAAGGCTTTGAAGAAACGTTCATACGCAAATTCGAGGGATCTCATGCCAGGATCCAAATACCATCCTTGGAATGAAAATTGAAGTTGATGCGGACAGGATAATGCTCAGCCAGCCTAATTACATTCAACATGGACTGGAGGAGTTGGGATTGGTGGACGCCAAGGATTCATCAACACCTCTTAATTGTAATCTGCAGCTCAGACCCACCTCCGACAAAGAACACGCAGAATTTAAAGAGTTGAACATCAATTATTGAGCTGCAATAGGGCTACTGAATCATATAGCCTGTTACACAAGGCCAGAAGTCAGTTTTTCAGTGTTGAGTCTCGCTTGCTTCAATGTCAAACCAGGGATTACACACTGGAACAAACTGAAGAAGACCTGGAAGTATCTTAAGGAGACTCAACACTATAAGCTTGAACTCAAACATCTCCCTCAATCAAATCCATTGGAGGTTTTCTCGGATGCATCATGGGCGGACACCCCCAACACCCGCAAATCCCAAACCAGTTACCTATGCACTGTCTTTGGGAGGTTGGTTTCCTGGAACAGTTGCAAACAAAGAAACATTACTTGGTCCTCTACCGCCGCTGAATTAAACGCCTTGGTGGATGCGTACCATGAGGCTACATGGATCAAGGCATTGGTAAATGAAATTTTCAACTTACCTTTGAAAGCTATTCCTCTCAACATTGACAACAGCGGATTGGACAACAAAATACGCAAGTTTGGGTCAAACTCAAAAACCCAGCATCTAGATTTAAAAAATAAAGGTATGAGAGATGAAATCGGTGCAAGGAGAATTGAACTCAAGTTAATAAAATCATCTCAGATGTTGGCCGACGCATTAACTAAGGCATGCTCTATTCAGAGTATTGCTTTGTTGTTTTCTTTTCTACATTCAAATATTTCATGATATTTTCTTTGGTTTGTTTCCTGTCATGTCTTCTTTCATTCTCACGTCTCATGTTTTTATTTGGTAATATCTCATTGGGCATGGTGGGGTGTTAAGCTATCTGGTCTAATCATACCACTGGGTACACAGACAAGACTCGCAGGCAGACAGTGGAGGGGTAGAGATACTCCAACTCTCTCTATACTTCAAACTTCAGGCTTGGAAGACCTCTCTTCTGAGCTTCATCCCCCTCTCAATTGACGGGCTCTCCATCATCTCACTTAATCATACCTTCTCACCTCATCATCTCAGTCTCACCTCACATCCCCAACTACTCCCCAATCTATCAACCTCAATCTTCCCTCTCTCTCTCCTCATCTCCCTGAATTCTCTCTCAAGCGTTGTCTGTGTGCCTGGTGAGATATTTCTGCATCTCTGATTTATTTCTCTCTATTTTATCTTGTGTTGACAATCTCACTTCATTCTCAGTCTCTGTCATCTCTTGTCTCAGTATTGCTCCTCAACTGTTGTCATCCCGGCTCCTCTATCTACATTGATGCCTCAACATAGCCCATTTTGGATGTTTGTGATCTTTCTCATTCCCTTTTGCTCTCTATCTCTATGTTGACTTTCACCTCTCTATTAGTTCCCAGTTTTACGTATAATCAATTCATATATTCAACAGAAACTGTTCTGTGGATGCAATGGTAAGAGAAATATTGGTGTCTTGAAGGTGGGTAAAAAGGCTAACATTTTTTTAATACTTTTGGTGGCACCAGATTCAACCAAAGCCGCCATGAATGGAAAATTTTCCTTTCAACCAACACAGTTGTACCTGTTGCCTTGTAGGAACCAAATTCTGGGTGAACAAAATCATAATTGTGGATGAAGGCATTGGGGTTGGTCAGCCAAGGATCAGGTATGGGTTGAATACCAGCCTTCCTTTTTGGGAAATCACCAGGCGTTTGAAACCAATCAAAGCACCATTGGCATGGATTCTCTGATTTGGGCTTCAATTGTGCCCATTCTTTGCTTTTAGAAATGCAGGACTCATTTAGGTAGTAAAACAAAATTTCCCTAGAGCCAAAAGCAGAAGATTGGTCCCTCCCTTGACCTTTTCCCTGAAAAGTTAAACTTGGCATCCCCCATTACTGGTCTGGTAGCTGATGAGAAAAATTACCAGTATATCAGTGGTTGAGGCAACATTTTGGGAAAGAAGTTCAAGAAAATTCCTTTGAGCCACAAAGAATGATTTTCTGAGGGAAATACAACTTCCAGGGCATTGGTGATGTCTTGCGTAAAGTGTCCAGAATTATGGTGCCAGCTGAAGGAGAGGATGTTATCAACAGAGAAGATTCCAATGTGATTCTCAATGCCCTGGAGGCAAAACTTGATTTTGTTGTAATCCTTGTTGGATTGAGTGGTGAAATCAGGGTTATTGAAGACCCTGGCCCACAAAGAAGTGAGGTAAGACCAGGAAACCATACCAAAACAATGTTTAAGAAACTTTTATGCATCCCTTCCTATTTTGGACAAGATAAACAGAACCAAGGAGATATAAAAACTGTATTCAACAATTGTGCGGGTTATGAAATCCTGTCCCATTAGTGTGTTAGCTTTGTTAGACTCAAAGTAATTGGAGGCCTGGAACAGCTGCCTGAACCACAGGTTGATTTCCTGTGACCACTCCAAAAAATTGGAACCATTGGCTTTGAGGTTTAGGTGTAAACCGTGTTGAGACTGAGGATATTCAGATTTGGAGGTCAGAGAGAAGGATGAGATTGATTTCAGAAATGAAATAACGGATGAAACAGAGATGAATGAAAATATGAATACGGAGAGTACAAATGATAAATGATAATGAGTCAAAAGAAAACAGAAGAGACGCTTACCTGAGGATATTCAGATTTGGAGGTCAGAGAGAAGGATGAGGGAGGAAATCTTCTCTCTGACCCGCAATCTGTCCTCAGGTGTTTTATCCTGATCAGATTTCACAGGAGCAGGTGACATGTGTAGAGATGAAAATGAATTTGAATAATGAAATTGACATCCGCGCTTCTGGAGGTGAGAGGCATACATTGAGTGTAGGCTGATATGATTATGGTGATGGAGGAGACTTGGAAGGGAATTGACAGAGACATGAGATGGGAAAGTAACAAGGATATGGAAAGAAAGAGTCTGGGGAGTGACTACTCCAATAAACCGCTGCCAACCTTCTGGTACTTCAGTCGTGTTTGCGCCACTGAATCCAGGGTGGGGGTGGGGGGCTGCTTGATAGCATTGAGGATAGCTGTTGATTTGGAGACTGGGATGGACAACTCTTGTTGTTTTGAAGAAACGCTGAGGTGGTAGGGGTGCTATCACCGGATTGAAAAATGTTTCTGGGTTGGAAGGATTTTCCCTAGAAAGTTTTTCCTGGGGAGTCTGCCAGGGAGGATGACTAAGATAATCAATGATTCCAGACAATTGGCAAATTGCCACCAGGAGTTTGGTGGTAGAAGGATGAACAAAATTGGAATTGGGAGCGCAATGCCAATGACTAAAAAGGTATTCCTAGCGTTTGTAGATGCAAGATAAGGTTAATATTCAGAATTAAGCCCAAGCGCAGGCTCATAACCTGTAGAGGATGAAGAATGTAAACCACATGAAAAAATTATTTTGTTAATCAATCTTGCAGAACTATCTACAAGGTTGTCTCTTTATTTATATTGTAAGTACATAAAATGTTGATTTCTAAGCCTTGTATGCATTATGCTAGAACATTCTATGAATTTCTAGATATTTTATGTTACAAGTTTATATTGCATGATGCATATTATTTAGAGGGTGCATATTTATCCAAAAATAAGCAGGTATTTCAAATATATTATATTGAGATACCCATACCCTCAAGCACACATTTGAAAGCACCTCAAGTTCTTTCCCAATTCCATATGAATCTGAAATCTTCAGTGATATCATTATCCTCTCTAAAAATCAACCACTTCACTATCTTGCACTTGCTCCATACCTCTCCAACCTTGTCCTTACATGTTGAAATCACTACTTCTACATAACTCATCATTTCATAGCCTGTTCTATTTCTTTAAAGACAAATGGCTGCTCAGTGATCTCAAAAAGCCAATTCATCTAAGAAAGCCTATTCTGGGAATTAAACATTTGAAAATCCTCCTACTCAATCCAATACAAAGGTCCAATTCCACTAAAGAGAGATTCTCATGTAATTATCTTCAAATTAGTTAAAATTCATGCTATCTAAATTTTTTGCTTTTGGATGAAAAGTAAAAATTGTGTGGGATGACCCCCATATTTGAAGGTTACTGGTTATCATCTGATTGTAAAGAATTTTAAAGTTTAAGAGGGTTGTTGGCCCAAATTATGTGATTTTTAACTAGAAAAGACCCATTAAGTATGATTAGGCTAAGATAGGATTGAAAAATACAAAAAGATCAACAGAAGATTGTGAAGATTTGATGAGAGAAATAAGTAGAAAATGATCAAGGAAAAATCCAACAGAAAAAAGGAGATGGCACAAGGCCTAGTCAAGAAACAGCTGAATAACTATAAAAAATATAAATGGCTGGATGAAATTTGCAAGAGCCAGATAGTTTAGTAATGATTAAGTGGAAATAATTGAAACTGCCAGTTGAAGATAGAAAAAGCTGAGGAATGAGCAAATTCTCTAAGATGTAGCATGATGATTGCAATGGCACTTGGATCAGCTGAACCCCAGATACAAAGAAAAAATTTATTGATTATGATTCCAAAGGAAGAGCACAGGGCTCACCATGGCAAAAGAGGGGATATGGTTGGTCAGTGAAACAATTTTACAATTTTCCCATGTTGTATGTGAAAAGTCTCACAAATTTGACTCTGGATGCAAGGTGGCTAACTCAGAACTTCACAACATTGTAATCTGGAATCAACATGGGGTTCACCTTTATGGAAAGGGTGATGATAAATTCACAACTCCCCACCATGTGTGAGTCATTTTGGGCCCTACAAGGCCCAATGAACAGAGGGGGGACCATACACGCCCAAGGGGCTGTCTCAAAAATGTGTGACCCCCAGGAGGCTGTATACCCCCCATACACGGCGTATTCAAGCCATTTACCCCCATAAACAGCGGACTTGAGCTATTTCCTGGGGGTGTACCGCCCTTTACAGCCCCCCCAGGGATTTTGCCAAACTTTTTGGATCCCCCTGGACCACATTTGTGTTTCATCAACCAAAATTTGGGATCAACGCATAATATGTGGGACTGTTAGACCAGATCTAGCAATCATAAAGTGATACTAAAGTGAAATTAAAGTGAAATTAAAGTGACACTATAGGAAACTGCAAATAAACATCCCACAAAATTAATCTTTATCAACTTGAAAGTGAGCAAAATTTTGTTCAATTGAAAGTTAGATTGCTTCAAAATGGCTTTCAAAGTTAGATATGGGTCAAATAATAGCTGATACTTGTGAAAGACCAATATGTTTCATTGAATTGGATTCAATTTGTTATTTTACTCCTATGAAACTGGGTTTACAGGAAAAATCAGATCCTATGTTAATTTGTTTCATTAACAATAAACATTGGGTGCAGCTTGTACTCAAGGGAGATGTAATTCAGATCCTGCATATATTTTACAAATTTCATTCCTTGGTTTCTAAGAAAGCAGCTTGTTGGGTTGATCACCTCAAAGATCAACTTGAGTTGTATCCTAACTTATAGATTAATTTCATCATTTGGGTTTGGGTTCTGATGCTTATCTTGTAATTCTATTGACATAAAGGGTTATTGAATTTTGAACATCATTATGTTGAGTGTTTTGAGTTAACATTATTATGATGAGTGTTTTGAATGAGATTTTAATGGTAACTAAGTTCAACTTTTATTAGGCTGATCCCATCACAAGCTTATCTTTTTACTTTCTTTTCTTTTTTTTTCTTTTTTAGTCCACCAGACTTGTAGTCATGCCACACGGCTACACAACTGCATTTGAGCCTTTTAGAGCCCCACATGGCTCATATGTAGTTGTGCCAACACCACACGACAGTCCCAGCCCATGTGGAGTACAGCCCAACCACACTTGAACCGTGTGAAGCTCTACACAGCTCAAATGTAGCTGTGTAGCCATGCCACATGGATCAAATAAATTGTGTACAGGGCTCATTTGAGCTGTGAATTTATCATCACCCTTATGGAAATAAAATTAAAATGGAGTTCCACTTTGTGAAAAACAGAAATCACTTGGATTTCCCCTTGATGGAAAACTGAAATAACCTAGATTGAACCTTGATGGAAAACAAAAACCATGTTAAGTTCACCATAGCTGAAGCTTTTATTCAGAAACATATCACCAGTGTAGAAATTTGAATTCACTGGAACTTATCTGGGAATATGATGGGAGTTTCCAAAAAATATTTTCTCCCATAAATTTTTACTTATCTTACATTAGATGGGAAAAATTGATGAATTAAATTTGATAAAGATCATCATAAAAAAACTGACTTGATTTTAGCTCCTAGGGTTGGGATAAAAATCATTTCAATATCCACATCAAAAAAGGAGATGATTAAAAAATAAAGCATCAATTGAAAAACATTGAAATTTCCTTAAAAAAAAATTGATGTCTCTTAAATTTGCCTTGAATGTCACTGAAAATTCAACTTAATTTCACAAAAATTCAATCAGGCATTCAAAGATATTTCAAATTTTGGTCATTAATTCTCAAAATCAGTATTTAGGTATTGGTACTTGAAAATAATTGCCACTCTCATAAAGACCTTTTGAATTTCCAACTTAACCTTTGAGTTAAAAGCTGAATAGACAAATTGCTGGTATAAATAAATAAGGCTTCACAACAGAATTAAAATATTTTATTGATGATAGAGCTATGTTAGATTATCATATCAAAGGACATCAATTTCCATTAAGTAGTTGGAATAATTACACAGTAATATCCAATTCAATCAACAATTCAACATCTGAAGAATGAAGAATGATTAAAAAGGATACCAATTAATTTTCATAAATTTATGCATGGAAATAATTTTTTTTTTCAACTTATTATACTTTGAAAATTGGTGCTGCATATTTGAGAAAATTAAAAATTTTCCAATGTGTGATAAATTGAGGATTTTTTTCACCAAAATTCACAACAAAAAACAATTTTTGAAAAGAATGAAGAGGATCAGAAACCATTATGAGATTTTTATTGCCAAAATTTGGAGAACTATATTGATAGAAACCCATGATACTGTTACCAGAATTCTTTGAGAAAGTTGTGAATGATGAACTCTTCCAGGGAAAACAATAACAATATTTCCAAAATGGGGACAGAATCCCATTTTCAGAATCAGTTTGATGATTTTTTCAGCTGTGATAAATCCAATCTATTCAGAAGCCAAATTTCTTCAAATAATGATTCAAAATGATGTAGTGTTTCTATTCTGTCTGAATTGGTTTGGATTTCACCAAGTATTGATTCCATTTTTTTTTCAAGATAGGAGGAGATGATTATAACTTCTTGTGGGGAGCCAAATGTATTAAGGATTAATTTCAAGTTTTTAATCTGGGAAACAATTTGCAAAATTGTCAAGGGAATATGGCCTTTTATCAAAAAAATCAATTCAATCAGATATTTGTGAATAAAAAATCTCGCAAGAAAACCAAACAAAAGAATAATGGCAGCAACATTTCAAAAGAATTTTGGCACCTATAAATTGTTTTGTCTCAATCTTGGAGAAAAATACTTTTGTTCTTTTTCATGACCAGGTAGCAGAACCAAGAACTGGCCCCAAAAGCATCAAAATCTAAGGTATGTGATATGAAAACTGTGGGTCAGGCTTGGATTTTGGTTTTGGAGACAGATTTTCACATGAGTGGTGGTAATTCTTCCAGTTTTTTGTGAATTCAGGAGGACCTGAATTTTTTGTGGAAATACAGCTGTTGGAAATTTCCAGAGAGATTACCAGATAAAATGTATTTCCCGCAATCCCATGGGGGAGTGAAAATCTTTGATATTCCCTATATATGAAGATGAGTGGTAAATCAAAATTGTATATCAAAACCAATTCACCAGCTTTCAAACTTCCATGGATGGCTGCACCAATATTTTGTGGTATTGTGGTCCAATTTTATGGAATTTTTGTTTTTCAATCAAAAGTCTCAAATTATGTAGGGTTTTGTTAAAAAATTGAAAAATTTCTGTATTTTCCCCATTAAAATCATTGGAATACAAATAATTTCTGGATAATTATAAATAGTCAAGTTCATCATTTTATCTGTTAAAGATCCCAGATGTCTGTAAAAACTTGATTTTTGGTTGTGTTGAAGGTGTTTTCATGTTTTGTGTTTTGTGTGAATTTCTTGAAGATTGTGTTTATTGAAAAATTTGGATTTGTGGAATAGCATCCCTCTAGGATATATTTCCTCTCTTTTTTCAATAATTTACACTTTTCCATCTTGTGGTCAATTAATTTCATTTATTGAATATTCTTCAAAACTGGAAATAGATTCTGTGTTATGGCATGGCTTCTTCCAAGTTGATTCTTGAAGGCATAGGTTGATTTTCGCATGTTATTTTGAAGCTGCAAGAATCATGTTGTGCATTATTTCAAGATTAAAATATTTTTTAGCATACCAAGAAGGCAGCTCTTCAAGTAGTGAATATCTGACACCTGTTTTGGGGAATATTTCATCACAAAGGAAGGGTGGAGGATGCTTCAAGCCAGTGTTTTTCATTGAGCTTATGTTCTTTTATGGTATGGTTTGGGGACAAGAATTCCTGGGTTCAATTTATTTGAGATTTTCAAATTTCACAAAAGTTGAAGAACTTAGTCCCAGAATTAATGATGAACCCTGTGATTTTTTGCATTTCCACAACATCAGAAGTAACTGTTAATATGGAAAATTCAATAAATTATGCATCTTTATTTAGTAATTTTCTTGAAACAAATACCACCTTCCAAAGATCCAGGAGCTCCAAAATGAGGTTTTCAATTATGTAGTTCATTTCAGTTCCATTAGGGCGTATCAGGTTTAAAATTTTGCAAAATTCAAATAGCATATTTCAGGAAAAATATAAATTTTTCAAAAAAATTTTTTTATAAAAATAAGGGTGATGATAAATTCAAGGCCCAAATGAGCCAAGTAAACAACTCCTTTGGGCTGTGTGGCACGCTACACGGCTTGATTGTAGCTGTGTAGCCACCATACAACTGGAGTGTAGTTGTGTGGCTCCCACACAACTGCCCGGGCAGTGTGGCACAACACCCAACTACATTCAAGTTGTGTAGGCTTGTTAATGGCTGGAATGTAGTTGTCTTCCATGCCACATGGCTTCAAGTGTTGTGGGCCTAAAAAAAAAAAAAACTAATGAAAAGCTAAAATAAAATAAATAAAAATACAAAAAGAAGACATAAAGCAACCAAAATATCAAAAAATGTTGATTTTTTGGTTAAACAAAGTAGAAAATAAAAAATAAAAATAAAGATGAATTAACATGAGTAAAAAAAAGAAAAAAAAAACAAAGAAAACTGAAGACAACCAAAACACCCAAAATTAAATAAAAAAGCAAAGAGTCTATGGAGCAGCCCTATAGTATAAGTGACAAAAAATACAAGTTCAACTTGACTAGCCCTAAAGGAAAAGTGCCAAAAATACAAGTTCAACATGACAATCCCTAAAGTAAAAACATAAAAAAAAAGACAAGTAACTTGACAAGCCCTAAATTAAAAACACCAAAAAAAAGACAAGAAAATTGACAAGCCCTAAAGTAAAAACACCAAAGAAAAAAACAAGTTAAACTTGTGTTAAGCTGATCTCATCACAAGAAGTAAAAAGACACCTTTTGATGGTATCATCCCAACACAAGTTGAACAAACTATCAATAATATCATTCAAAACACTAATCGTAATGATGTTAACTAAAAAAATCATCATAATGATGTTAACTCAAAACAATGATAATAATGATGTTCAAAATGTCATAACCCTTTATATTGATAGAATTAAAAGTTAGCTGCATCAGAATTAAAATTAATATGGGAGCTCAGTGATGAAATGATCTCTATAATTGAAGTCTATAATCTAGAATACACATGAAGTTGATCTTTGAGATGATCAAACCAACCAGAAGCTTTCTTTGAAATGAAAGAAGAGGGTTTTGCTACAATGGGTGGGATTGGAATTATTTCTCCCTCAATTAATGATTGAACCCAGTGGTTATTGTTGGAAAAGGAAATATAAATGTGCTAAGATTGATCTGTAACACCTTTTTTTCATTGGAGTATAAGGACAGCATGACTCCAACAAAATGAAAAATAAATTTCTGGCATGTGTGTATGCTATTATTTGACCAATATCTAACTTAGCCAGAAATTTTGAAGAGGGAATCTTTGAATTGATGTCTTCAACATCAATTATTTGTTTAATATTTTCTTTACCTTTTGCAACACCAAGGATCTTAATGTAGCATGGTTTATTTTTCTCCAATTTTTCAATTGTTTCCTTTCTCACTTTACACAAACCATGTTCATCATACCCAAGTGATTTAGAAATGACTCTAAATCCACAATTCCCATCAACAATTGGATCCATAAGCTCAACCAGGAACTTATGTAGTTTCTCAGGTATTTGATGGAGGTATTTAAATTTGGTTTTCTATAATCAAAGCCCAATCAACCAGAATTCCAATAAAATTAATTAATCACATCAATACTCACCAAATATAAACTTCTGCTTGATGCTTCCTGCACTTCTTCTTCCTCTGAAGAGGATTTTTAATTCAAATGAAATGAAGCTAATTTCCTTTCAGTCCCTTCCTATGAACTATGAAATTCAGATTCTGATCCTGCATACTTTGAATAACAATTAAAATGATATCATCAGGTCATTAAACCAAGAAAATGAACATTTCACAAAAGAAAAGACTTAAAATCTTTTGTTTTTTCTTATTTGGTTACCCTCTAATTCTTTTTTCCTGCTCAGGTTGCTTCTCAATGTGTTCAAATAAAGAGGTATCTCTCCGGGTATCTTTCAATTTTGGATTTCCTCTTCTTGATTGCAAGAATTCAGGTTCAAGTCTTGGCTTTGATCAATAATTTGCGGTGTCAATCATCAAGTGCTTCAACAGCCTGAAATGATCTTCTTCAGGGTATCCTAAGATCATTGCATTGAGCTTCACATGTAAATGAGAATTGCTGAGAATTTAATCAACATCAACCTTTCAAAAATCAAGAGGATCAAATATTTTTTAAGTAGGAATCATCATTCAAAAATCATTAATCACAAATTGATTTGAAAAATCCAACAATCCAACTTAAACCAACTTACAGAAATAGAAGTGCAAGGTTCATAATCCAACCTCCGCTTAGGATGAAAGTCCTCAGGAAAATCGGATCCTTGGAATGCTAGTAGATCAAATATTTTGTAGAAACAGGGAAAAACCATAGCCTTGCAGTATTACTTGGTGCATGCATTGGCATCATGGTTCTTCTTCAATTTCTCAAATTGTTCCACAGCAAGTTTGATCGCCTCTAAAGACAACTTGTATCACAACAGTAAAAGTTCAGTAGGAAGAACTATTCCTATCTTAATTCAAGAGTTGTAAAGGGCAGCCTGAGCCAATTCAATTTGATTGGAAAAGTTTCCCTCTTGGTTTTGCAAAAAATCCAGCATGTTTCCCAAATAATTTGCAAGGAATTGTTTGAGAGTAGAATGGGACCCTTCAACCAAAGATGTGTTTTTATTTCCAAAGTTAGGATTCATGCAAGTTCAAGCTGTTACAAACTTCTCTTTGATACAGAAGATTTTATGATCCATATAATTGAGCAAATCTTCACAGTATGCCAAGAAACACTTTATACAAGTCATACTGTAAGCAAACCAAAACTAAGAAGATTAACAGCAAAGGCATTGATTTGGCACTTACTCTAATTTATGCATTGTTGAACTCTGCCTCCTCCTTGGGTTTTCAGGCCCATCATGTAGCCCACAGAGACATAAAGCTTTGGCACCCTTTACTGTCATTATTAAAGCTCAATTTACAGTTGGCTTGTATTTTTTTAGACAATTGCCATTGACAACAATGTCTTGTAGACTCAGGGAAAACTTTTTCTATAGCACAAATCAAAGCTTTTCCACAGTCCATCACAATGAATTTGGGAAGTCTTTCAGGATCATAAGCCAGCTCCTTTAGTGCATTTACAGACAAACTGCAGAAATCAAAAATTTCTCTTGTTATAAAAAAAGAGCTTTTGTGAATTTTCTTTGGTTGGCTGTAATTACAACAACATAAAATAGGGGGAAGTTGTACTTATTTGCTTTATAAGTACAATACAACAAAGAAATATGATGGGATTTCTTGAAAAGCTTTAATGAATCAGGGTGAGCCAAGAATAGGGCCTCGAAGTGACCTTTTCCACAGAATTTTGCGCAATGAACCCAACCTTTATCACCCATTTGTTCAAAGAGGACCTCCATAAGACCTTTCCCCTTGGGTTCTGCTAGCATTACCTTTCACTTAGTGTTTTAGATTGTTTGGTCATTACAATATTTGCTGCAATCAATCTGGCTCAATTTTCTTTTCAGTTGAATTGTATTGAGCCCTTAATTCATTCCTTCTCTTAAATGCTCCAAGGACATCCCAAAGATTATCCTCAGGTGAGGATGCACTGAGGGGTGTGGAGATGGTTGATAGTTATGTTGATAATTTCTGTAGGAGATTTTCCACAAGGGGTCTGCCTTTGTGCAAATTTCAGGGATTAAAAACTTGCAACCAAACTTCCTTGTGTGAGTTTGCCTTGAATGTTTGGTGAGAAATTGCCCAGAGCATGAACCATTTCTATCACAGGATACATCCAAATATTTATCACGCTTTGAGTTGAAAACTGTTAAAGCGTAACCATGCTTCATTTCCCATTTTTGAAAATAGTTTTTTGCCTCTTCCCTAGTAGGAAAAGCTCTCACAGGAGGTGAAGAAAGTGGATCTGTCATATTTAAATATTCATAGTTACAAGCCACCCATCAGTTTAAATAAAATTAAATGAGGCAAAGACCAGAGTAACATAAAATTTTACCCACAAACAGAGGTCATTTCCATTTTTGAGACATTGTTTCCCTCAATTGCCACCCTAGATGAGGATGTGATTGGGGCTTCCAATGATTCATTAACCAAATCCTTTTTTTCCACAGCTTTGTTCATGGAACTATCAATATAGTCCTTCAATGCATCCATGTTACAAAAAGAAGGGTTTGCCACTGTTCCCATTGTGCAAAAAAAATCCAACAGTATTTCAGTATTCAATCCAACCTTCAATTGAAAAACTACCAAGTTTTCTCACTTTTGGGTTGAGAGAGATCAAGTTTAGTGGGACCTTTGTATGCAGTTTTGCTTTAGTTGCAATTGGATTTCACTTTATTTCACTTTAGATTCAATTTATTTTCACTTCAAGATTACAAGGTGTGGTCCAACTGTCCCACATGGTATGCATTGATCCCAAAATTGGGTTGATGGAAGCCAAATGTGGTCCAGGGGGTCCCAAAAAATTTGGAAAACCCCCCAGGGGGCCATGTACCCCCAAAAACGCCTGAAAACCACCTTGTACAAGGGTAAAAAACTCAAAAAAGCCGTGTACAGGGGGTATGAACCCCCCTGGGGTTGCGCATGTTTGAAAAAACACTGTCAACATGTGTTTTGGCCCGCACATGCGCTTTGGAAGCGTTTTTTGGCCTGCACGTTGTAGAGACTCCTGTGGGATTATATCAATAAAGTAGAAAATAGCTTTCTGGCAGTCCTTCAAGGGTAATTTAGTATTACTTCTAATCCTTTGAAGTATTAGTACATACTAAGAGTGGTTTTGAATTTCCTGCCCTTCTAGTAATATAGTAAGTCTGCACAATAATTTATTTAAATTAATGGCTGGTTTCTTTGAGACTTAATATAGGTCTCAGATCAGAACTAGATTATTTATTAATTGTTATTGGTAGGGTTTTGTTGAAGAATGGACAAGATGTATTGGGTTATTGGTTATTTATTGATCAGATATGTTTGACTTTAACCAATATCCCAACATTAAAGGGTTCAAGGGTTTATCAAAGGGATGGTTCAGGAGAGGACCCAAGGATGGATTTACCTACAGGGGGCTGGGTAGAGAAAAGGTTGGTGGTTTCTTTTTGTTGTGCTCCCTTTCTTTTTAAGGGTTCTTTATTGATTAAGGGGTGGTTTTTCTTTAATAAGGTGCTGAATATTTAGGTCACAGAAGAACACTTATTCAAGCACCTTGTGGGTGGTTTAATTGGTTAAAGATGGGTAATAACTTGGTTTCTGATTTATTGTTTCCTTTTATAACTGATTCACTGATACTATTTTTTTTATCTGGGCCAAGAGGGCCTGGTATGTGGGTGATGGGTGGTAGGTGGCCAGATGACATGAGGTGGGTGAATGTGATGATACAACCTGGATAGGGCAGAGAGGCCCTCCTCAAATAGAAAATCTGGTCCTCAGGGGATGCTCAGGGCTGCCCCTGAGGGTGCCCTGGGGCTTCCCCTGTTACAGTGGGATACATGTACATGAGACATTTTAGCTGGTTTGAAAAATACACTGCATGAAACTGAGAAAATTCCGCTGGTTAGACAAAAGACACTGCATGAAACTGGGGCAATTCTGCTGGTTGGCAAAAGATTTTACAGGGTTTCTCATGCCTGCACAGCCTTGCATGAACTGCTGTGAAGTGCAGCTACAATATATTCCTGTGCAGTACTGGTGGTTGGTCTGGTGCTACTTGATTCTTCCTACATGTGTTTCTGTGAATTCACTTGTGGTTTGTTTAGTGCTAATTGCTTCTACCTTCATGTATTTCTGTTCATTTCTGGTGGTTTTTTTGGTGCTGCATGGTATTGAATGCCTGCATATATTGCTGGGTAGTACTGGGGGTTGTTGTTACTGGTGGTTTGTTTGGTATCACATGCTTCTGACTACATAAGTTTGTGTGTGGTGCTGGGATTGTTTGATACTACATGGTTCTGGCTGCCTGCATGTATTGCTGGTTAGCCCTGTATGCTTCTGCATAGCCTTGGGTAGGTGTATTTGCTTGTTTGTTTGGATCTGGTTAAGACTGGTTTCACTTCATCCTGCCTATACTGTCCTGTATACTTCTGCATAGTATTGTGTATGTGTATTTGCTTGTTTGTTTGGAACTGGTTGAGACTGGTTCTAATTCTTCTTTCCTAATTTTTCCTGTATAATTCTGCATAGCCTTGTGTAGGTGTATTTGAATGCATCCTGGGTGAGGTGACAGGAGCTCAACTACTTGCACTACCTCCTGTATCTGTATTGATGTATTCTGGCTGAGGTGACAGGGTTGGTGTATGGTTCTGGTGTTGAGGGTAAGCTGTTGCTGGTATGTACTTGAGGGTTTGCAAGGTCTGTCTATATGCCTTCCACAGAGCTGTGACAACTGGTTGGGTATGAGTTTGCCACAGTTGAAGGGTTCTTGGGCTGTATCTTCTAACCCATGAGGGATAGGGTGCTAATTTGGCTGAGTGACTATAAGTTATTTTAGATGTAGAATCCATTTCTGAGGTTTATTTGAGGGTTTAAGCTGTTTTTATAGTACAAAAGTGGGTCTGATGACTAAAGGACAGGTTTGGACTACCACAACGTGCGCTTTGGACGCGTGTATGGGCCCCCACATGTCAATTGGGCCATGAAGGGCCTCAAACAGCTCCAACACAACTGGGAGTTGTGAATTTATCATCACCGTAAAAATAAACAATAAATCAATGGTTTTATCTGAAAAAAATAAAATTTTGAAAAAAAATGGATAGGCCTGAAATCAGACATTGAATTTTTTGAAAATTTCAACTCTGATACACCCTATTGGGTTATTTGGGCCTAGAATGATTCCTGCTGCATATAAATTATATATTTTGTGTTGTTTTTCATGTCAAACATTCAGAAAAAAAATATTGAACACAGACTGAAATTTCTGCTTGATTTTTCAAAGGCATTGATCAAATATATATATAGATTAAAGGCCAAATTTCTACCACTTTTCAAAAAAAGGATAATTTTCATTGTTCAATTTGAAGTGTCTCCAAAAATAGTCATCCCAGATATCTGTCATAATATCACATAAAGGTTGTAGAAATTGTTCCATTTCTTTGAAGAACTTTTTCTGGCCATTCTTTGAATGGCTGGTAGACATGTGTCTTTATTGCAGAGAAATTTAATTCATGATATTCTTTTACTTTATGATTATTTTTTTGACTTTTTTCATTTCTCCAATAGGAGTACTGCAAGGTTGCATGATTTCAAATTTTCTGAGGTGTCTGGGGAATTTTATTTCTGGTTCCTTGATATCTTTCACCAATCCTAAAAGAAAAAAACATTCTGGGAAGAATGAATATATCTCCAATATAGGATTGAGATTGAATTATTCATAGACAGTTTCAAGAAACAGTGGATATTTTTAAATTTGATCAATTTTATTTTTTTGAAATTGAAAAATAAAATTCTTAGTTTTTAATTTCAATGCAAGCAAAAGAAAACTTGATGCTTCTCTTGTAATTTGATACTGTTGCTTAATAATAGATGTAACCAAAATTGATAGAACAAGTGGTATCTCATTTAATATTCATGGCCTTGGAGTGTATAAAGATAAATCAAAGGATTTTGATCCTTTGGGAAGGAAGTTTAATGGAGAGCTTGGTGAGGATGAGGATGAGAGTTGAATAGATTTTGAAACCTGATGAAAATAGGAACCATAGTTTTTCTTTTGATTTGTCTAATAAATATGTGGTTCATGTGGAGTTGGGTCTTGTTGTTGCTTTGATGAAATATGCTTTTGATATTGGGTACTTGAAAAATGAAGACAGGTTTTCAAACCATCAATTTTCATTTGAATTTTGAGGTTATCATCAACACATCTACAAATGATAGATTTACTATTTGACAGTAGAATTGCAATAAGTTTTGAAAAATTTTGATGAATATTCTTGAAATTAAATTTTATTCAAAGTATGTTTGGATAAAGGAACAATGCAGAAAGTTAAATGTCCCATTGTAGATTCAATGGAGGCAAAAGGGTGAGGAATCCATGTCTTTCTGGATTATTTACTTCCAATGGAGGCAAGCATGAACTCATTTTATTTATTAAAACATGTTTGGAGAGAACAACTTGAATTTTAAACATTTCTAATAGTGTGGAGGGTGGAAAACTAATGGATCATGCATGATTCAAGGGATGAAAGCACTTATTGGGATATATAATAATATTATGAAAAATGGAATAAAATCTGACAAAAAATGCATAAATGGGTTCAATGGAATTAAAAATGTTGTATGCTTGCATCAGGAATATGTTCCCCCCTTGGAAGATTGAAAAAATGATCTCCATCTGGAAAGGAATCAAGAAAATTTTCACTGAAGTTCAAAATATATCACTTTGCAAGTTCACATCTTTTAACATGGCTAGGCAAAAAGCCATTATTAGAAAACAAATCTGTTTGAATTATTGAGCAGATAAATGAGTTGGTCCTTTTTAAAACAGGCTCACCCACTTCATTCAACTCTGGTGAGTTCAGCTTTTCTAAAAATTAACAGATTTCAAGAAAATAAGCCACTTGAAACCTCTGATAATAATTCTGAACCAAAAGAGTACAAAAATTCCAGAAATCCAATAGGAAGCAAGGAGGGAATAGCTTGCCATGGAAGTATAATACTTGGGATTTGTTTGAATTGGTTGGTATACTGCTGGAGGGACCTTTCTGAGAAATTCATTTTTCATCAAGCCTTCAAAACTGCCAAAAAATTCAGAAGGCGGTAGATTTGTTTGAAAAATCTGCCCAAGGCCTTCACATTTTAATGATTCTTTCACTGGACTGGGGGGGTTGAGTCAAATATTTGAGGAGTGGGGTTGTTTGTTTTCAGGAAAAAAATGTAGAAATTGATTATGGAAATATTGGGGGAAAGTTAATCATCAGGATTGGTTGTTTTTTTGTGCACACACAGGGTTTTGATGTCTTTTGCAACAAGTGAAATTGATTGGAAGAAGATTTTCTCCCAATTTATTTTTTGATTCTTGGGAGGATAGAAAATAATTGAGAGTATAGGTGGAAAATCATGAAAAAGAGTACCAGATGGTATGGCATCATCTGAGTTTATAATAAGAATTTTCAAATAATCAGGATTGAAGATTGGTTCATTGGATGATGGCTGAAAAATATTTAGGCCTATAGGAAGGTCAATAAAAGTTCAGCAGGGAAGTCTAGAGATAATTATTGGGTTATGATAAATTCACAACTAACATTTGTGTGGAATTTGTGTAGGGCCCCACATTACCTGTGGGAGTTGTTTAGGGCCCCTCAAAGCATGGGGGCCCATACACTACTCCAAAGGGTTGTTCCAAACATGCGCAATCCCTGGGGGGCATATACCCCCAATAATGGGCATTTTTGATTTTTGTACCCTGTTACACAACCATTTAGACCTGTGTACGGGGTATAAAACCCCCCAGGGTTTCTGAAGAATATAGTGATTTTTATTTGATTTTATATTTTATATTTTATATTTTTTTCAAACCAAAAAATCAACATTTTTTGATTTTTTGGTTGATTTCTGTTTTTTTATTTATTTTTATTTAGTTTATTTTATTTTTTCTTTAAGCCTGCAATTCTTTTAGTTGTGTGGCACGTAACACAGCTAGATTTGAGTTATGTAAAACCCTACACGACTTGAATGTAGCATGCCACACGGCACATTTGAGTTGTGTAGCATGCCACACAGCCCATTTCAGTCGTGTAGCATGAGACACGTCCCATTTGTGTTGTGTAGCGTTACACATGGCCAATTTGAGTTTTGCGGCATTCCAAAAGGCCAATTTGAGTTGTGTAGAATTCCACAAAGCTCATTTGAGTCGTTTTGCATGCCACAAGGCCCATTTGAGCTGTGTAGCATGCCACACAGCTCATTTGAGTCGTGTAGCATTCCACACGGCCCATTTGAATTGTGTACACAACTCAAAGAGTTGTGAATTTAACATTAACCATGATCATTTGAGTGACTTAAATTCATTCTCCAGAGTATTTAGCAATTGATTCATGCCTGTTTGGTTGAGGGTGTGAAATAAAATAATTGATGGAAATGTGTATTTTAAAGAGGACATGGGTTGGAAAATATTGTGAAAAATTTAATGAAGCTTGGTTTCTTCTTGATGAGCTATTTTTTAAGCTTCATAGGCAAGACTGAAAGAGTATAAATGGACCTAGGGTATCAGCTATGACTGGTACCTCAAAATTATATCTTGCTGTTTGTCTGATGAAGATGGTGACTGAAACTCATTTGCTAATGTCAATAAGGCAGGAGAATTGGCAATTGGGTTGTTATTGAGAATTATTGGGGGGGGGGGGGGGGTTACTAGTTAATTGCAGAAATTTGGGAAAACATTTCCCTGAGTTAGGAGGAGGGAAGTTTTATCTATCCAGGATGTGAATATTTTTTTATCAGGACAGGAATTTAAAGAACTATCAATTAGTTGATCAGGAGATATGGTATTAATATGACTTTCATCTTGTAAATTTTCAGATGGATTGGAAGGCTGAGGAGGTATAGAGGTAAACTGTTGCTGCCATTGTGATTTTTGGGGAATGGCTTGGACAGGGTAGGGGAATTTTGAAATAAGATACCCAGAGCAAATCTTCACATCTTCTTCCAAAGGCAGTTCCTCCACTTTCAAAAAATCTGAGTTGATTAAGGATTCATTGAGTCAGGAAGTGGGAAGATTGATGTGATCCATAGTAGAACTTTAAGAAGTTATTTTGATTTTTTTTGATTGATCAACAGAATCAATGGCCTTTTGAGAATTTTCTTGGAATGATTTATGAAGAGTTTGTTCTGAAAAGGCTGTTAACATTTTCTGCACATATTTTGAATTTTATCAAGGAACTCATCCATTGATAAAATCAATACTTTTTAATCATCCAAGAATTTTCCACTGATTGGAGGAGGTGTAGGAGGAGGAGGAGGGGGGGGGGTGCTGAAATAAAGTTCATTGTGGATGATTCTGGTTTTCTTGGTTTGGGACATTGATTAGGAGGAAGGGAAGCTGTTGTGGTGAGTGGGAGTGGTTTAATGAATGGCTTGGCAGGGGGAATAAAGGCACATGCCATGTTTAATGTTGACTGATTTAAAGATGAAATTAAATTGATAATGCTGGAGTTTATTATCAGTGAATCAAAGGTTGGTTTGGGGGGAACCGTGAAAAATGGGAAAAAAATATTTTGAGCAGGGTTGGCAGTGTCTTTAACTTTATTATGTTCCAAAGCTGATATTCTGAGGTGGGACTTGATTCCGTGAGGCTGAAAGAAATCTGTATCAGTAATAATTTCCAAGAATCCTGGAAGGGGAATGGAACTTGTAAAAAAATACCCAGTATCTGGGTCAATGCAAAATTAATTGGGTGATACTTAAGATTTCTGAATTCCAGGGTTTAGAAACTGGGAAATTGGGTGCCCAAGTTCCCACTTTATATATTGAAGAAGGCCTTTTAATTGAATGTTGGGAATTTTATCAAGAGGGGATTGGGAAAATGGTTGGTGGAGAATGTAAAAAAAAGGGGGGGTATTCTTGGGATTTCTTTGTGATTGAAAAATAATTTGCTCATGGGAATGGGTGGCAAATGGTTGAAAATAATGAATTTTTAGTTTGGAGGAACTCAACCCAATATGCACACTCTCCACATGAATTTCAAGAACATAATGAATCTGTGTCAGAATGAACTTCCCTGGGGCCCAGAGGATACAATTTAACCATGAAATGAATATAGGAAATGTGCAAAGTGACTTTCACTCATGGAAATGGAAATAAAAAAACATTCATAATGACAAATAAATGGATTTGAGGTAATAAAAAAACTTTAACTAAAATCTTGAGGAAGCTGCAAAAGGATTTGCTATGGCTGTCTCTCTGGTAGACCAACGAAAAAAATTATCTGGATTCCCCTGTTTTTAAATTTTGAATTATTCAGAAAGGGTCTTTTTCATCTTGATGAAAATTCCCAAAACTCTAAAGGTATTTTACAATGGTCTACTCAACTTAGACTCTGGTGATAGAAATAATTGGAGGCCCATAAAATGTCTTTCCAACCATTCACTGCTTCCAAGTCAACATATGACTTGATAGTATTTTTTTCAAAATATCAAATCAAATACTTGTGCATGAGTCTCTGGTTCACCAATATTCTCCCAGATTCCACAGAAAATACCATATTTTTTTCCACTAAAATAATTATCTTTGTGGTCCTGTTTGCAAAGCTTTTTCCAAGTGGCAGTGATATTTCTGTCAAATAATTCCCCATGAGATTGGAGATATTCACTGGAAGCAAAGCCAAGAATATGGGCCTGTGACAAATGGGATAAAATCTGCTGATAGAAGCCTGGGGCAAGAGTTTGAAAACAATTTGCAAGGATATTTTCCAAATTGGGTAGGAATGCAAAGAGCTTTTTTAATTTCTCAAGCTTCTCTGGAATTTTCACCTGGGCTAAGATTTGTACATATTGGCCAGAAAAAATTGGTTAGTAGTGCAAGAAAAACCAACAAAAATAAAATATTGGCTAGAATTTTTTCCATTGTATTTATGGCCAGACCTCCATCCATAGGCCTTGATGATCAAAGATGTGAAAAAAAATTTAATTGGTATGGATGAAAATCTATCAGTTCAATAATTGGTTTTGTAACAAAAGGAGATCTTGGAACTCCTGCAAATTCATTTCCCTCCTGGATTTTTCTTCACATAGAGACCTATTTCATTTTATTGGTTGTGTGGAAAAAAATATACAGTACAGGACCATGAATTGGATTTCCATTGCTGCATAAAAACTTGGTTTCAATGGATGGATTCAACAGGGGGAAATTCAATTTCATGCATTTTGTGGGGTTGTTTGGAAGGACAGGATAAGCCATAGGACTTAATTATAATTTTTTCTGTCTGCTCTTTGTAGAATGTGGGAAATTCCAATTGGGTGTATGTATGGAAGGGAGGTAGAGTGGTAATTTGATGTTTGGCAGAGGAATTGAAAGGGGATTTGACTGCATCCAGTTGAATGGGGGTAGTGAATTGATCAATTTTGTTTCTGTGAATTCGTTTCAGAAGAAGCAGCTGAATGCCTTCCATGGGGCTACAAGTAATACTTATAAATGGGTAAGGATGATAATATATCTTTTACAAGAATTGATAAATCAGGAATTCAATTTTGTTTCACTGGTCAGTTTGTTTGGTACAAAGCAATGATCCCTTCTTGGTTCTCATTGTGATTTTTTCATCATTGCTGTAATCACCCATTATTAGGGTTTCATTTTATGATAGATCCTCTTCCTCTACCAGTAAATTTATGCTTTGATGCCAAAAGGTATGAAAAAGCATTTGAAATTGAATTTTGACAAAAAAATTGCATGTGCCAACCTACTCACCCTGAATGAACTACATGGGTATCCAACAAAATTGCTTGCACTAAAATCCATCAAAAATAAATTTATTTTTACAATTTCATAATTCTATTTAATATTTATTTGATCAAAAATGGCTGGAAATAACCCCCTTTTCCTAAAAAAAAGAGTGAAGGAAAACTTTGCTGACAGTCTTTTTGATTTGATAAACTGAATAATAAAATAACCACTGCAGATGAATGAAAAAATGATTAAATAGTATTCTCCTTTTTGTATCTGTGGTGGTACCTCTTGAATTATATGCTTAGCTTTCATGATCAGAAGTAACTGGCAATGCTGAAATGTTCTAAGTTCAATTTCTTGCTGTTGGCACTGGATCTGTCTCTGCAATTCCTGATTGATTTAATATTCTCAAGCCTCATTTATTGGTAGGGCAAGCTATCAATGCTTGGCATCAAATAACATTGGAAATTTTATCACAAGTGCCAAGGTGTCGGCCTCCTGGATGCCAATACCCTTGCTATCCTTTAGCTATCAGAGGTGATAGAATAAATAATAAATATATTATTTAATAAATGCAGCAAAAATCCATAAAATATTTGGATTAAGCTTATTGCAAGGTTGAGTGGTTTGGTTATGGTTTATTGTTTTAAATCAATATGAATAAATTGATTATTAAATAGTTTTATAGAGGGTCCACAATTATATTGGGGTTCTTTAACACCTCTCTTCAGGGATTTCAGTATTAAAACATTTAGTCCCGGTTACTTTGGGATCTTTAGTTGAAAGGATATTTTACCCAAAGATAATATGTATATAAAATACACGGTGGAATTTCAGGGCCTAGTAAACAAGCTGCCACAACAGAGAACAGATAATAAAACTCACTGGTACATTATTAAATCCTTTGGGTATCTTTTTGAGATGTGCACTGATGGGTTCAACCTGTATACTGGGGTTATAAGGTTGTTCAGCAGTTTCGATTGATAAAAAAGAGGTTTAGGACGGATATTATTGATCAGACTTAGGAATAAATCACTTACTTATCTCTTATAAGTACTTGATTACCTTTGGAACGGTGTCTGGATATAAATATAACTGGGTCTCTGCCCATCAATATCCTCAAAAGAGCTGTTTATTTATAGCTTTTGGAGTCCCAACATTGTCCTTCTGAGGGGTACAGGTGCTCAAAGGGACGGATACTAAGGCTAAAAGAGTAACCAGGGGTAGCATGTCACGTGTTCTTGGTGCTATATCACAGGTAGCATCTAATTCCTCAGGGTATGGGAATTATTCTACTTTATAATAGATATTAGGACGTGTGAATAACACTAATCTGTCCCATTTATGTATTATTTAATTAATTATCCTTAGTTAATGTTCCCATTAATTTAATAATTATATAAATAGACATTTCCATGGACATCCTGATGTCAGGTGAGTTCTCATTATGTATTAAATAACTGGAGTAAAGGCAGGATATTTATTTTACTCCTTATTTTCGAGTTCCAGTTGATTTAATAAAATAATTACTTAAAAATATAAGTCATGGGAATTCATGTAATATTGTTACATCATTAGTTTTCTTAGTATGTCACAAAGAAATTGATGTCTAGGAATTCTCATAAAAGTATATTAAAGTATTTTAAAATATTTTTAGAAGTTTTCATTGTCTTATTTTCAACATTCTTGGTACTTTGAATTATATGCAATAAAAGGTACATGTAAGGTTTATTTAAGTATTTTTATATAATATTCTGTACTTTTAGACTATCTACTATCCACAGGAACATTTATTACATATTTAGAATGTTCCCGTGTGGGTTGTAGCATGTTTACGCGTTACCTAAGCCTCTCAGGCCGCCTGTAACTCTTTCAACCCGTAGTCCCGCGGCTGTGTACTTGTCAGAGGCCCAAGGCTGCGTACACAACCTTGACGGAGTGACAGGGCTGTATCTCAGCCGCGCGCGGGTGCATTGGCTGCCGCGGCTGCGTGCGGGAATTGTGACAAAACACATTTCCATCTGTAACTCCTAAAATATACAAAACACCTCAATTATGCCTGAATTTTAGGTGTGAAACATATACGTGACAATATGTGTGAAATATTCAATTGACCAAAAGCTCAATAGTGGAGCCGTAGTATTATGGTCTTTCTTTCCTTAATTATTTAAAACTATAAGGAGTTGGATTTCAAGGGTGGGGTCAGCGAGTGAACCTACCTATTTTTGGGTGGAGAATCCATTTTTGTAATACCATTTATGGTTTTCCTAATCCTTCTCATTTTAATTGTATTATTTTTTCCATGTAATTTTTGTTACTTTTGCAGCTTGCTTTGCAATAGTAGAAAGCTGACACAAGGGCTTCTGAAGCATGAGTACATGAAATGATCTGCGTAAATCCACACCCTTTTCAAAAGTGTCCAAAAAATGGAAATCATCAATATTTTAATAATTTTTAATATAGAAAACAAAGCCCTTTTTTATTTTGACACACCAAATCCAGCCTAAAATGATCTACCAGACAGACCTCACTCTGATATTTATTGATCACCTTCCTCCACCAATCTTGGTGTGATAATTCCAAGGATTTAAATTATTTGGAATGAAATGAAATAAAAAGATCAAAATTATTTTTGGAATCAATCTTCCAAACATGAAAATAATGGTGCATGAGATTCCATTGATAGGGGTATGCATTACTCACATAAACCATTTTCATGGTTTTTGATGGCATGCTACTAAAAATGATAATAATGGTGCATGAGATTATATTGATAGGGGTATTCATGAATAATGTTTACCTTTTTCATGATGTTTGGTAGAATGCTTCCAAAAATGAAAATAATGGTCCATTAGATTAAATTCATAGTGGTATGTGTGACTCACTTATACCATTTTTTTAATGTTTGGTAGAATGCTTCCAAATTTGACAATAATGGTGAATGAGATTCCATTCATATGGGTATGCATGACTAATGTGTGCCATTTTAATGATTTTTGGTAACATGCTACCAAAAATGAAAATAATGGTGCATGAAATTACATTGAGCGTTATCGGTGACTCACATATGCCATTTTCATGGTGTTTGAAGGCATGCTACCAAAAATGAAAATAATGGTGCGCAAGATTCCACTAATAGGTGTAAGCATGACTCATGTGTACCATTTCCATGATTTTTGGAAGAATTCTTCTAAAAGTGAAAATAATGGTGCATGATATTCCATTCATAGTGGTATGTATGACTCATGTATACCATTTTCATGGTTTTTGGTAGCATGTTTCCAAACATAACAATAATGGTGCATGAGATTCCATTCATAGGGGTATGCATGACTCATGTGTAACTGTTTAATGATCTTTGGTAGGGAAATTTTAAATTTGCAACCCTATGCAACCTTTTCAAAATGTGAAACCGGTTGGGTGGTGCGGTTTGAAACCCATCTGAGATGCAAACAGCCATTTGCAACCCATCTGAGCTGCAATCAGCCTTTTGCAACCAATCTGAGATGCAAACAGCCATTTGCAACCTGCAGAGTTGTGAATAGCTGTTCACAACTTGACATGGGTTGTGAGCAGTGGTTTGCAACCCATCTGAGTTGGGAAAAGTTGTTAAAAATCCATTAAAAAATCCAGGGTTGTGAGATTTGTGAGAAAAAAAAATAAGAATAATTGAAATAAATAAAAATAAGTAAAAATTTTAACAAAAAAGAGCTTTAGGTTTTTCACGCCCCCAAACCTAGAAAACACACGGTTTGGACATCCCCACAATGTCCTGCAATGTCCCCCACCCATGCCTAAACCTAGAAAAAACACAGTTTTTGGGGGTTGTCAAAAAAAAAGGGGGATAGGGTGTTGGAGTTCCCATATCTGATGCCACATAATCTGTTTCTCTTCTTCTTTATTTTCTGTTTTTCTCCTTCTTTCTGCTCTCACTTCTGCGTATCCTCAGTGGCTTCAACAGGTTATGAGCCCAAGGGCTAATCACTGCGATTTAAATCAACCCAAAGAAGGATCCGACCCTGTCCAGCATTGTTAAACTCAATATTGAACTTATACTATCAATCACCATGGATGAACTCCAATAATCTCACCCAGCCCTTAAAAACCCTTTGATCATTCCATTGAACTCGCCAGGATCAGAATCAAATTACCTTGATTGGGCGATGATCTTACGCATCCACTTCAGAGCTTCAGGCGTAAGCTATCTCCTCAACGGCGAAGCCTCAAAGATCAATCCTGAAACAATTTCAAAAGACAATTTGGCTGTGTGCTTGGTTATCTCCAGGTCTCTTCTTCCTGTTAATTTTCAATGAATCCGTAAAAATGAAGAAAGCGCGCTGGGAATGTGGAATGCACTGAAGGAGGCTCACCAGGATAATTCGTTGGGCGGTAGAATGTATTGGCTCCGGAAACTGCTCCTTACCAGATTAAACAATAAGGATATGCCAACTCACCCCTCCAAAATTGTATTGTATGGGGAGAAACTCAGTTCTCTCATCACTCCAGAAAGTCCACTTACCACAGACAATCTTCAGTCCACAGCTATTCTACTTTCACTACCGGACGATTGGCTTGGTTGCGTTTCTAGTATGATGAACAAAGAATTGGTTCCCTCGTCAAAAATAATAACAGCTTTGAAACAGGAACACCTACGACGACAAACTAGGATCAAAGAGGAAACCATCCAGTCAGTCAGCACCAAGTTTGCATCAAATGTCTCGCTAAAAAGGAAAGAGAAATCTGGCTCTACTCAGAACCCAAATAGATACAACCAAACGTACTACTGCACACATTGAAAAACCAAAGGACACTCTTTTTCAAAATGTCCAGAAGTCCTCAAAATTCTGGAACAATCAAAAGGAAATAATCATCCAAAATCAAACGACAGGGGTAAAAATTCTAAGCCATCAAATGCAAAAGCGAGCAAGGCAGTCGTCAAATATGAATCTGAAGAAGAAGACTCCAATGACTTCTCCGATTCTCAAATCATAGTCCATGCGGGGTCTACAACTTGCAACCTCACTCACTCGAATGTGAATCTGAACAGAGATTTCAATCTGGATTCGGGATGTTCAGTTTCAATGACCCCGTACGAGTACCAGATCTCTGAGATAAAGTCAAATCTCACTCCAATCCGCTTGGCTGACGGTTCCACCATCACCTCAGTAGCAAAAGGGTCACTCTATCTTTCTTTCTTTTGGATCCCATCTCTTCTGGTGCCTAAACTGAACGAACCCCTCCTATCGATCTCAAACATCTGTGACTCCGGTTTCGTGGTTGTTTTCTCTGAGGACGGCTGCAAAATTTTTGACAATAAAACCACCGATTTGACACTCCCACCTCTCCAATCAGGATACCGACGCGGAAACCTTTACTACCTGCCAAGACAGGATGTTAGCGGTCACAATTCCTGTTCTTCAACTATTGATCGTTCTTCTGACAACAGTCTATTTGCCTATCATAGCAGACTTTCCCATCTAAATCTAAAATCACTCAAGAAGCTACTCAAGTTGCAAAATATCTCACCGATGCCATCAAACAACCTTGAGGTTCAACAGTGTCCAACCTGCATTGAATCAAAAATGACACAAACACCCTTCCACACCCATCTCAGCCATAGGTCAACCAGAGCAGGTCAAATGATCCACTCCGACGTATGCAGTTTTGAGACTACTTCCCGGGAGGGGTACAAATATTTTGTTACATTTATTGACAATTACTCCAAAGCCCTTTTTACATATCCTATGAAAAACAAATCCAATGTCTTTCAATGCACAAAAATATTCATTCCCTTTTTTGAAAATCAGTATCAATACCAAATCACCTCCTTTCGAACCAACAACGGAGGAGAATACCTGAATCAATCAATGAAAGCTTTACTTGAATCAAAAGGCATCACTCTTGAGCCTGGGCCTCCAAACTCTCCTCAACTTAATGGAGTTGCCAAACGATCTAATCAAACAATCTGCAATATGATTTGTGCTGCACTCATATCCTCACATCTACCAAAGTGTTTTTGGGTGGACGCTCTCCGCCATTCAACTTTTGCTTTCAATTCCTTTCCCTGCAAAACCCCTTTGTGATTTGTTTCTCCTAACTCTCTCCTTTGACACAATGACATCCCTCTTTCCTACCTCCATCTGTTTGGCTGTAAAGTATGGTACAAAATCCCTGAAAAAAACTGTTTAAAGCTCGACAAGAAGGGTAATGGTGGTATTTTGCTATCTTACCTCCCCAATGGTAATGGATACCGTATCCTTGATTCTCAGAGGCGTAAGGTGATAAAGAGCCGTGACTGCATCTTCAACGATGCCGTTTTCCCTAATGCTTCCACCACTGGCGTCAGAAGTGAACCTGGGCCGAAGCCAATCTCAGAACCTTCCTCTTTTCCTTTTGTCCCCCCTAACCAGCACGTCACTCCACTTTTGCCAGAATCCAGTGTCCTACCTGATGTTTCGTCCCCGCCCGCACCCGCAACGGCTCCGCCACCTCTCACTTCCTCCGTCCATCAAAATCACTCACCCTCTATGGCCACCAGGTTCCGCCCCCCCTTGCCCCAACCATGCTTGGTAAGTGATGACTTGTCAGGCTCTGACTGGATCCCTGCCCTTCCCAGCAGTGTTGTACATCCACCGTCGCCTCCTTCACCCTCCTCACCTCTCCCAGCGCTTGATCATCCTCCTCTTTCTTTTCCTTTGACTCCATTCCCCCCTTCCTTTCCTGATGGCACTCCGCCGCCGGTCCCAAGCACAAGATCCCCCCAAGTCAATCTGACACTCTCCCAACCGCATCTCAGCCTATTTGACGGTCCTCAAGGCATCGCCAATCTCCTTTGCGATACGGGAATTTTTCTTGCTCCGTCTCAGTAAAGGACAACCTCGTCGCCCCGACAACGTGGAAGCAGCTCCTTTGGTCACCCCACCGTCGCCTCTGGATCCTCTCCGCCCAAGATGAAATGTCATTGCTCCAAGGGATGGGAACCTGGAAGTTGGTTCCTCCGCCTAAAGGACAAAAAGTCATCCAATGCAAATGGGTCTTTAAAGTCAAGCGCCGAGAAGATGGATCAATTCTAAAGCTCAAAGCAAGGCTTGTCGCCATGGGCTTCTCCCAAGTTCAAGGGCTTGATTTCTCCGAGGTCTTCGCCCCTACTCTCCGCATGGAATCCCTTCGCTTGGTCCTATCTCTCCTCGGCCACAAGAATTTGATTGGCCGCCAAGTCGATTTTAAAACCACTTTCTTAAACGGCCGGCTGGAAAAACCTGTGTACATGTCCCAGCCCCCTGGTTTTGAGGACCCATCCCACCCCGACTGGGTGTGCAAAGTATCTCGTGAAATCTACGGCCTGCGCCAGTCACCCCGCCAATGGAACCTTGAACTGAGTTCCGCAATGGTTTCCCTTGGCTTAACTCAGTCCTCCTACGACCCTGCTTTGTTTTTCAAACTCTTCAATGGTAGCCTTGTGGGGGCGGTAGCAGCTCATGTTGATCATCTTGCCGTTGTAGGTACCCCAAACTTTGTGAAGGGTTTCATAGCGGACATAGGCGCAAAGTTCAAGGTTGGCTTGGATGAGGAGCTACACCTCTTTCTGTCACTCTCTGTTCAACGCGACAGGGGTTCTCAGACTGTCTCCATAGGTCAGTCTCACTACATTGAATCTGTCTGCGACCAATTTCTCCTGGCTAAGGATCTCAAGAATGCTCCCTTGCCCACCTTGTCTTCTTTCAAGTCTCTGCAAAAACGGCCTCCAGACTCCCTCGCGGCTCCTCCCGAATACAGTCAGCTCATAGGCTCTTTGCTCTGGATCTCCCAGTGCAAACGCCCTGATATCACATTTGCTGTTAACAGGTTGTCACAGTTCCTTCAGGACCCTTCAGTCGATCACTGGGAGGCCGCAATTTGGGTTCTCCGGTACCTCAGGGGCTCGCGCGGCCTAAGGCTTGTTCTTGGGGGTTCTACGCTTGATCTCACGGGATACACAGATTCAGATTGGGCTGAGGATACCATTGATAGAAGGTCAACCTCGGGCTACACGTATCGGCTTGGTCGAGGGGCCATCTTGTGGAAGTTGAAGAAACAACCCACAGTTTCGCTATTGAGCATGGAGGCCGAATACAAGGCCATGTCCGATTCGTGCAAGGAGGGTCTGTGGCTGCGCAACCTCCTGTCCAAACTACGACTTGGTGCATCAGCGCTGGTACCTCTCTTTGTGGACAACAGCAGGGCTGAGGCACTGGCTAGAAACCCTCTCCACCATTCCAGGACAAAGCACATCAATGCTAGACATCACTTCATCCGTGAATGTGTGAACAGGTCTCTATTCAAAGTACAGCACATCTTCACCTCCAACATGCTGGCGGACATGCTCACAAAGCCTCTTCCCAGGACTCTTCTTCAAAAACATCTTTCTCTTTTTGGCTTGGTATGATGTGCTCAGCAAGAGGGGGTGTTGGAGTTCCCATATCTGATGCCACATAATCTGTTTCTCTTCTTCTTTCTTTTCTGTTTTTCTCCTTTTTTCTGCTCTCACTTCTGCGTATCCTCAGTGGCTTCAACATAGGGGGCATCTGAAACCCCTGTAGAATTAATCTTAATAGTTTTTGCAATTTTTAAGGCCCTCAAAATTAACCCCTAAAAACTGAAAAAAAAAACGCTCCACATCTCAAATTTTTTCATATTTTCAAACTTTTTTGTTGATCATTTTGAAAAATCTGAAGAAAAAGGAAGTTTCCAAATATGGCAGGTCATTCAGTTTCAATTTTTTCAGAATTTTAGTACTTCAATTTCCAGCCAGGAAATTGGATTTAAATAAAAAATGAGACATTATTTTCAATTATTTTTTTCGTTATTTCTCCATGGGATTTTCCAAATTTGAAATGCAATATTTTAGTGGGCATTGTGAAGGGCCCAAAAAAATCATCTGGGAATTTTTTGTAGCTTTTTTTTCTCAAATAATTAATAATTGAAAACACAAAAGTGGTGTTTATTGCTCTAAATCAATGGTTTTTTGCTCCAAATCAATGAGTAAAAAACATTATGAAAAATAGAGTGAGAAAAAAACATAAAAATGATTCAATCAAGATTAATTTTTAATACTTTATTATTTTTAATATGAGGAAAAAAATCTTCAAACCAAGTTCCAATTTATTATGAATCAAATCTTCCCATTTTTGTGATTCCTTGCTAGAAAAAGCCTTCAAAAGGGGATCTAATTGGGGAGCTGGCCACAGTTCAGAATTATAGTGGAAAGAAACTATGTGCTGAAAATCTTCAAAAATAATTAAAAATATGGGAGATGTTTGAGAATTGGCAGTTGGAGGTGAATTGAGTGGCAAATAAGTTGATGGCATCATTTTACATGAAGGAAACACTGGCCTTTTGTATGTATCTGCAAGAAGGAAACCATGGCAAGCAAATTTCATCCAGAAACTTTGAGGGGCAGGTCCAGAAGTGTGGTTTAGATGTTTTCTTTCTTTGTCAAAATTTTCATCCCAGACTTGATCCATGAAGTTTTCATCCTTGAAGATAGAGTTGGATTCCATTTCCTTGATCATTTCCTGATTTATTGAGCTCCAACCTTCAGATTTACAGCCTCAATTAACTGCTACTGATCTAAACCCAAATTTCCTATCACCCAACACATCCTCAAAATGTGAATTTTTGGTATGGCTGTCTTTGGGAAAATTAAATTTTTGTATTGATAATAAGGAAAAAAATATCAGTATTGTTTAAGATGAAACAAAAAAATATTCATACTGACTTTATCAATAGCCACCACTTCAAAATTATCAGAAGATGAATATGAAAATGATGTAAAATTTGTCCCAAAAAACAAGGGTTTAATAAGTGAACCATAAATTAAGATTAATTCAGAAATTTATTCACTTTTTTTATTTCAGAGGCTGCGGCTGTGGGAGAAAAGATTGGATTCCCTGGAGGCCTATAAGCATCTTCATCTTCACCTTGTTTTTTTCTTCTATTGATCCTCTTCAAAGTCCCAAGACTCAAATTCTATGAAACAACCCTCTTATTGACAATGGTTCCTGACCTCTGAGTTACAAATGAAAATATGACAATCAATGGAAGCTAGAAAAACAATCCTGATCCCCCCAACCAAAAAGACAATTACTAAATTTCTTTTTTATATCCAATTCTTCAAGATCTTTGAATTCTTCTCCACTTAATTCTTCTTCTGTTATAAACTCATCCTTTTCACAATGCAATGTTAGACTAATTTAAAAAGAATTACCTCTTCCTCTGATTCCTGTTTCTTTTTTCCCTTGGCCTTTTCATGGTCTTCCTTTCCTTTCCTTTTCCTGAGAGTATTAAATTAGAGAAAACAAATTTCCAACCATATGCTGTTAAAATAAATTAAACAGAAAGGGATAAAAAAACCACAAAAGGAAAAAACTTACCATTGAATTAACCACTTGGTGCTTCCTTGGTCTTCTCTTCTCTTAGGTACTCCAGAATATTCAAACCCAGATGGATCCCTCTTAGATGAAAGCTGAGAAAATCTTTTGCATTTATTGGGGGCACCTTTGGGTCTTTCTCAAATTTTCCTTTATTCCTTTTTATATGGGTTCTTGAATGGGAGTCAGTTGATACTTCCCTTTTAACAGTTTCATCATTTCTCCAAGGTAAAAATTTTGTTCTCCTGGGGACAATTCAAGGAATTCTGCAAAGATTTGATTTTGAAACCAGTGTATGTTGGTTGATTGGGAAGGTGATTCATGAGATGATTGAGAAGGTTGGCATGGCCCCTTCTCAGAAAGCTATGAATAACTCCAAAATAAAATAAAACACTTCAGAAATCAATGTTACAATGATTTTTTTCTCCAAGAAAAGAAAACATACTGCAAGAGGAGGTTTGACATGCCACTGAGGATGAAAATCATCAAGAAAAGTTTTTTGCTTCTTAAGATTTGCCCTCTTCACTTGATGCACACAAGGAATACCCATTGAAGTAGAATAAACACAATTGTAACAGGTGGTTTATTTTTCCGCAGAAATGTGAAAGGAATGCACAATCTTGAGAGAATAGTGGCTTATTTTTCCTGAGAGATGTTCAACACAATATGGGAGACCAATAAAGTTCTTGAAATCTTTCTGAGAAGTTCCAATGACAGTTTCATGGAGTTTAATTGAAACTGAAGGATACATTTGGTGAACTACACCAGAGAAGGAACCAGAAGAAATTGTGATAAAATGTTCAAAATAAGATTGAAGCCCTTCTATTCTAGATGTTCTGGTATTTCCAAAATTCAGTTGCTTTTTTGCAGCATAAGAAACAAATTTTATTTTTAGAGGAAGCCATTTTTCAAGAAGGTATTCAGAGGTAGGGGGATTCCAGACTATATTAAGTTTGGTAAAATTATCTTGATAAGAATTTTCAGATTTGGATTTGACCAGAATATTCCAGTTTTTTCTGAATATCATCTATTCTTCTTCAGGTTCAAAGTTTTTTCTACAATTTTTTTGAATTTTCTTGAAGATATGCCAGACCCAGAGTAAATGATGAGAGTTGGGAAATACAGTTTCAATGGAATGAATCAGGGCTTTCTCTTTATTGTTCACAATGACTTTGGGTTCTTCATTTTCTAATAGTTTATGAAGTTGTTGGAGAGCCCATTTATAGTCTTCCTTTATTTCTTGCAAGAGGAAACAGAAACCAAAAGAGAAGGTTCTAGCACAATTGTTGACCCCAACAATATGAAGAAGAGGCATGATAATATTTTTGGTTTTATAGGTACAGTCCATCATTAATACTGATGGGAAGAGTTTAATTTATTGGATAGAATCTGGGTGAGAAATGAATAAAGAACTAATATTACCATTTTGTTTAATTATTTCATATTTGAAATAAGAGATTCTTAATTCCATTATTAAAGCGTTTATGGGTGATTTTTCTTCCAGTTTTTCATTTTTAGTTTTTGATCTTTTGTCATAGATTGTAATATGGTTTGTGTGAACAGGAGAATTGGAGGAATGCATTAAGGAATTAAGAATTTTCAGGGGAGGAATCCAAGCTTTGGTTCAAGAATTGAACATATCCTCTTGATGACCCTGAATCCTTCTATGAACCCAATGGGTGGATGGATCAGTTGATGGTGGATTATTTTTATCAGGGCATTGGATTTTCATTTCCCAAAGACCAGACTTCTTGTACAAGATTCCAGAGAATTTGAAGGGAAAGTTTGTTTTTCTAGTTGATGAAAGTCTTTTTCTATCTAAATTGGGTTTATATTCCCCAGATTTGTCACATTGGTAAGTATATTTTTGCTCTTTAGTATTGGGAACTTTGGCAGAAATGGGATATCCATGGGATTTAGCCTACTCTTGAACAGCATCCAAAAGGTCCCCTTTTGAATGATATGATAATTCAGGTGGAGGGGCCTAAGGGGTGGAATTATGGTGGTGATATAAATCAGTTGAAGAAGTAGAAGGAGAAGAATCAGAGGCAGATAGGGAGCAGAAGAAGAAGCAGCAGAGGCAGATAGTAAAAGTGGGTTGATGTGTTGTTCATACATTTCTTGTTTTTGATTTTGATTTCGAGATTTTTTTTATGAAGACATTATTTTTTTGGGTTTTTATTGATTTTTTGAATTCATGGGGGTCTATTTAGTTGGTGTGGAGTGTAGAATTTGTTTGGTTGAGTTTTATTGAGTAGTGATGTGTGATTGTTTGATTGGTGTTGAGTTATCATGATTGGTGATTGTGGTGATGATGGTGTGGTGTGGAGTGGATTCTGGATTTTGAAAGGTGATGTTGTGGTTGAGGGGAGGATTGGACCGCCCCAAGAGGTGAGGAGGAGGCAGTAAATCATTCAAAATAATATTGAATACCAGATTCTTCATATAGAAGATCCCAAAAATGCGGACCTACCCCTAAAAGGGGTTTAAACATGGTATTTTGAGGTTAGACATTTGAGGGCCAAGAAAAGGTCCAAAAAATATGATAAAATATATTCATGTTTTGTTTGAAGTGCATTTTAAAACTTTAAACTCAGTTTTTCCATAAAAAAATCAAAATAGTATCACAAATTGCTTCAAAACACACCCAAAAAACAGATGCTTCCCATTATTAGGGCATATCAAAGTTAAGAAAACCCGTTCTTTTTTAATGGCGGGTTTTAACCCAAATGCACCATTTCAAACCCGCCATTAAAAATGAAAAAAACTACTTATTTCAGATCAGATGTGTCAAAGTCAACATGAAATAAGTGGGTTTTTTCAAGTAAAGTATATAAAGGCCTTCAACAGCTTGACCACACGTCATTCCACATCATCACCCCTGGTTTCATCCTCTGACCTCATTGGAACACTTCATAACTCTCATGGCTTCATTGCTATCCTCATCAACTCATAACTCTCATTGATTTGATTGCTTCATTGCTAGCCTCGTCACTTCATCACTCTCATCAATTTTATTGCTTCATTGCTATCCTCATAACTTCATCACTCTCATTTCTTCATCACTCTCATTGCTTCATCACTCTCATCACCTCATCACTCTAATTTCTTCATCACTCTCATAACTTTCATCAAATCCATCCTCTCATTAATTCATTGCTTCATCCCTTAATCTTATTAAATGGCCCCTCACGGATCCTCCCCCCGCAATTCCACTAAAAGATCCAATGGACCAAAGCAAACATCCCCCAGGAAATCAACATAAAATAATACTCCCCCATCAGCTTCCAAAGGATAAAGTAAGCTCAATAGAGCTGATCACATAATGCTGGTAAACTGGCTCAAAATTCCCTCCAACTACAAAGCTTGCTTTGAATCCAAAAATGAAACACAAATTGGCCAACCTCCATCCTCTAAGGTCAATGGTTATCTGCTGATGGCCAATAAACTGCAGAGTAAAACCAAAGTTAGGTTGGATCTTTCATCCAAAAAGATGCAGGATCAATTCAAGAACTACTTAACCAAGTAAAAAAAAGCCCACTCCATGTAAATCTCCACTGGCTTTGGCATGACCAACTCTGAAAAAGCCAAAGGAATCACCTTGGTGGTTGATAAGTTGGACTCCATTTTGCCTTTTTATGCTCATATGGATGAAATCTTTGGAAAGAAGGCCAACATCACCCCATTAGCTGCTTTTGAAACCCAACAATCTGAAACTGTTGAAGCTGAGGACTTGGCTGTGGATTTTCAGACTAGCAACGATGATCCAGAAAAAACCAATGAGTGGCCCCAATCCAACGTGGAGGAGGATATTCCAACAAAACCCGCTCCAATAATGTCTACATCAGCATTGAAAAACCCTTCCTCGGACCCCGCACTTCCTTCTTTGGATTGCTCTCTTCTGTTGAGGTTAAACCTGCTAACATGATGTATCACCACAGTACGGAGGCTGTGCAGTTGAAAATAGACCAGTAATACCAAACAACCCTGGCAGCCACAAGGGTCTGTAGCCTAGTTGGTAAAGGCAGCACTCTAGTATGTGTCTCAGTCTATCTGAGGTTGTGGGTTCAACTCCCACCAGACACATCTTCATTTTCACAGTCTCAACAGGTTTTGAGCCCAGAGCCTACCTGAGCGTATACTTGCTTACTTATGAGACTTGAATAAGATGTGAATGCTTCCTGTAAGACCATCATCCCCTGTAAGCCTATCACGGGTTCAATTCCCACACTGATAACACTTTCACCTGGGTATTTCCGTACCCATTTCTACATCATGTAGCAAGGGGGGGTGTTGAGGTTAAACCTGCTAACATGATGTATCACCACAGTACGGAGGCTGTGCAGTTGAACCTAGACCAGTAATACCAAACAACCCTGGAAGCCACAAGCGTCTGTAGCCTAGTTGGTAAAGGCAGCACTCTAGTATGTGTCTCAGTCTATCTGAGGTCGTGGGTTCAACTCCCACCAGACACATCTTCATTTTCACAGTCTCAACATCTTCCTGGTGTGGAAGAAGTTGAAGACTTGGTTAATGATGAGAAATTTATTAATTTATTGCCACTACCATCAAAATCTGCTCAAGTAAGCACCCAAGTTCTTTTCTCTTCTGTCTGGTTAATCCCAACTGATTTATATTTTAAAAAAAAAGCCTCATCTGTTCCTGATTGGCCAAACCCTCAAGCCAGTGGGGCCTCCCACATTTCCTCTAAATGAGAGTGAAAATTCTCCCACACAAACCTCCTCTGCAAAGGGAAAGCAAAAGGCCTCCAATTCCATCAACCTCAACCCTAATAGCCACCAAAAGCGGAGAAACACTTCAAATGTTTCTGGCTTTGAGGATATCATGCAGAAGTGAGATCCAATTAAGTTCATTTATTGATTTTAATTGCTTTAAAAATCCAGGTAATTCTTATTACCCTCCAAAAAACAGTGAAATCACAAAATGATTCCAAAAAAATTCAATTTGAAAAGGAGAAGTGGAATTGTCAACTGGCTATGAATTGTCAAAAGTGGAAAGATGAGAGTTTGGCTCATCAACACAATTTTGATGCTGAGTGGCAAATCAAACAGGCAAAGCTAGAGTTTCAAAAAGAGGAAAAGGAGAAGGATAAACAGCAAGACCAACCCAAAAAGGAGAGGGAAAGGCTAGCCACTGAAAAAAAAGATAGGTTATTGGTAGCCATGGCATGTATTGGTAGCAGTAGAACTGTCAATGAATTAAAGGGAATTACTCAATTGATTGGCTTGTAAATATATTTAATTTGATTAAAATCTTAACAATAAAAACAAAAAAATTATTTTTGATTGCAACAATGTTTGAGAGTATTTTGAACACCACCAATGAACAAATCTTTTTTATTTTTATTTATAATTTTTTCCCTAAGGTATATTTTGCCCCTGGCCAAATCCTTGCTAGTGTTTTGTGTTGACTTGTTAGTTTGCATGGACCTGGCCATCTTAGTATGGGTGGCAGTATCAACTTCAGGAAAAGTACAGTGTTTTTACTTGTTCCCTGCCCAAAACATTTTGACCATTCCATTTTGTTTGAAATCAATCCCAAAACCCAAGTCTGGGAACACAAATTGGCCATTGGATACTTGATATTCATCCTTGTTGTCAATGCTTTTTCCATTAATTTTTTTGGTTGGGACCACCAGTAAAAAGGGATAGGACAAGAAATCACCTTTGTCAATATGGGGTCAGTTTTAGAAGGAGTCTGAGGTGAAGGTGAAGTGAGGTGAGCAGTCAAAAGCAGTAAGGCCAGATCCAAATTCCAATGAGGAGAAGGAAGGGATATTTTTGTCCATCATAGTTTCACAGTTGGAATCAAACAAAATTTTGGCTAATTTTTGAGACATTTGGCCCAATATTTGAGAGACCTTGTCAGAAATAAGGTTAAAAAAAATAATACTCTTTAGGGAAGGATTTGAAGCCATCTTTCTTCAAATATTTTCCAGATATTTCAGAAGGGTCCATCAATTTGTTCCATCCAATTGCCCAAATTTTCCCACCCCAAGATCTTGAGTGACCAAAAGTGTTGAAAGTTTTTTTGGATTGGTGAAGGAATGTTGTTAATGAGTTGATGTCCTTTGTCTCTTGCTCAGAGAGTTAATTCAAACAGAAAAATTTCATGATTGCAACCATAGCCTCATGATCCAATTGATCTTGAACGTATAATTTTCCAGAGCTGAAGAATTGGAATATGATTCTAAGGGAAGCAATTTTGACATATTGGGGGAAAAAATGTAGTGTGATTTACTTTGCAGGACTTGGATGATCTTGTCTCTCAATGGATATCAAATGGGGGTGTCTCTTCAGCCTCTGACTATCAGTCTTTTAGGAAGTCTTGGGACCCAATCCAAAATTATCTTATCCAAAACAATCACATCAATACAGTGGAAAAAGTTTGAATGCAACTTTTCCAATAATTTTGACTAGCAGTACAGGAAAGGATTAGGGATGAATTGGTCAATTCTGGATCAATGATAACCACCAGGCATAATTTATTCAATTCCCTGCTTTCCTTGTCCTTAGGGGTACTGTGAATGAATTTATAAAAGGTCAAACTGCTTTAACTTTTGAAAAGCCTAGAAAAAATGAACCAGTCCATGCTCATTCTTTCAAAGAATTCAAAAAAATCATGAATTAGATGGAGGAAAATTGCAGGCAAAAACCTAATCCCCATTCCAAAAAGGAAAAAACCACTATAAATGAGATCACTAAGCTATTCCAAGCTTTTGAGAACAAACTTCATCAAAAGATTTCTTCTCTTGCTACTTCCAAAACTTCTAATTCTGTTCCCAAATCCACTCTGGGCTGTTAATGCTGTCATAGGGAAGGCCATGAAACTAGAGATGTCTTGAACTCCAGAAGGATTAAGAGCAAAATTTGGTGGAGCAGAAGGGGAAAAACTTCTTTCTTCCTAATGGTGCTTTGATCCCTTTTGATTCATCTTGCCCAATTTGTCACATGGTGGCCTCTTATCTGCCACCACCTCCTAAGAAGGAATCTTTGGCTTCTTTTAATTTCTGATCTTCCTGTGGTACTCTTCAACCTTAGTATCCTGCAGCCATCTCCTCCTCCTCTCTTTCTGGTGCTTATCAGTCCAATCCAGCTAGGAAAAAAAATGAGGAACCCAAACCTCATAAGGCTCCTTCTTTGCCAACTTCAATCCTTTAAAAACCTGTCAAAAGTCAATCCTCACCTGAGTCTCCTTCCTCTGATGTAGAAGAAATGGAGGTGGAAAAGGAAACACTCATGGAAAGGTTCCAAGATCACTCTGATCATCCTCATTCATCTAAATTTCCTCAAAATTCTGATCCCCTTAAGTTCCTGCTTCACCTGAACTTCCTCCCTCCACCAAGCCTTAATTTTGGTTTGAAAGGGGAATTTCAAAGGACCACTCCCAATGCTGTCAAAGGATCATTGAAGAAAATTTCAGATCTCAAAATTCCTGATCTATCTGTGGTTGAACTACTGTAAATATCTCCAGCTGTTGCTGAAGGAATGAAGAAATGGGTCTCTTGTAACTGTGTGGAGATTGGCCCAGACAAATTACAGGTCTCCTCTGGCACTTTGATGGAGGACTCTTGTGGAAAAAATCCCTTCTCAGAGTCCAACCTTTACTCCTGTCCCTTGGTTTGCTCTATTGTTATCTGCGTGATTTTTCTAAAACTGTTTCTCCTCTTGTGGATTGTGGATCTCAGCTTAACTCAATTTTGGATGCTATGGCCTGCAAACTCAAAATCAGTCCTAGTTTCATCTTCAATTCTGCGGTTCATGGGATAGGGAATCAATATTGTGAATTGGTTGGTATTGCTGAAGATTTCCCAGTTAGAATTGGTTGAAATATTTTTGGAACTTTTAATTTTTGGATCACGCGTTTGAAAGGCCCTATGATTTTGGGTCAACCCTTCTTAATGGATTTTGGTGCTACCCTGGTGTTTCCTGATCAAGTTGGGGAGAAAATTCTCTCCCTGATGGCAATGGTAGAAAGATTTAAGTTCTGCTTTTTTATTTGGATTCTGGTTGTTGAGAAAGAGAGTTTCCTGGTCATCCTCCTAAATTGTCTTGAAAGGGGAAGCAGAAGGATAATTCTAATTCCTCTCATTTTTTGTGGGATTAGTTGATCCTAATGATAGTTTTAGTTTTTCTCTGCATTGGACTTCAACTCAAGGATCAACTATCATCCCTGAGGCTTATTTATCTTTTTTCTCATCATTTTCTTCTGATCTGGAAAGTATCAAAAATCAAAAACATTTTAAAATAGAAAATTCCTAAAATATTTCTTCTCTCTCTGGATCTGTTATGTCTTCTTTTCCTTGTACTATTAGGTCTGATTAATCTCCTCTCAGTTCTGTTTTTAATCTCTGCAATCATTATAAAATAGATCCTGATCCCAATTTTATTCTTGGTGGTTTTGGTATGGAGGAATCTGGGCTTCAGTGGAGGCAATTTGGGGTGGAAGTAAGTCCTCCCAATTTTGCACCGCCAAGGCAACCTTCTACCATTGTTTTTGAAACCCTACCTAGTGCCACACATGTGAGTAACCTATTATTTCCTGTTTCTACCTTTATGGAAAAGGCACCCTTCAAAGAAGTTTCAGAACATCAGATGTGAAAAATTTTAGAACTTGGCTTCAGTTTTCATAATCAAGTTTTGCTGTTCAAATCTTGGAGGAAACAAGCACTTCCCTCTTTTGCTACTAAGTATAAGCCAGTTGGAAAAAAGGTCTAACCAGTCAAACAGCCTATGCCTCTCAAACTAAATTCTCCTCTTATGCGTCCTGTCTTATCTTGTTATCCTTACTGTGGTCTATCTCAATCTCTTACTGGTCCCTTTGTGCACAATTGTTGGGTCACTGAAGAAATTCTGAAATTGGTCAATTTTGGTACAGATGGATGGCTTCTTCCTGGTGAGTTAAATTTGATCAAGAATTTTGTATCTCTAAGGGAATAATCTATTTCTTTCTGTGAAGAAGATAGAGTTCTCTTGAAAGAATCCTATGGTTTTCCCTATATCATCCCTGTAGTTGAACATGATCCTTGGCAAAACTAAAAGATCCCAATTCCTTCTGCTAAATTCTACGAATTTATCAATTTGTTACACAAACAAGTTTTTACTGGTCTATATGAACAGGAAACTTCTAGTTCTTCTAGTCCTGTATTCTGTGTACTCAAGAGTAAGGTTAAAATTAGAATATTTCATGATCTTCAACCTCTTAACAAAGCTACTATTAAAGATTCTGGTATTCCTCCTGCCACTGAAGAATTTGTTGAATCCTTCTCTGAGGGAGCTTGCTATGGTCTAGGGGACATTATGGGTGGTTATGAAGAACAATCCTTACATCCTATCTCTCTCCCTCTCACTACTTTTGATAAACCTCTTGGTTGATTTGAACTTAATCAATTGCCTCAAGGTCCCACTAATTTGGTTTCAGTCTATCAGGCTCAGATAATGTGGATACTCCAGGATGAAATCCCTGATAATTCTAGTATCTTTATTGACAAGGGAAGAATTAAAGGTCCAGTTTCTGACTATGAGAATGAGCTCTTACCCTGGAATTCAGGAATTTGTCTATTCATCTGGGAATATGCTATGACTTTGGAAAAGATTCTGTTTTGAATTGAGGAAAATGGCCTTACTTTCTCTGGATCCAAATCGGCTGCTTGTGTCCCTGCTCTGGAAATTCTTGGTCATGTGGTCTGAAAGGAAATAAAAAGGATGGCACCAGCCAAAGTCAACAAGATCATCTCTTGGCCTACTCCAATCAATCCCACTGAAGTTAGAGGGTTTCTAGGTTTTGTGACTTATGTTTTAATCTTTATACCATCTTTATCCAAAATATGTGCACCCTTCCGTTGTCTAACCAGGAAAGATAATGAATGTATTTTGAATCAAGAGTGTGAAAATTTGTTTCAGTTGATTAAGATAATTGTTGAAAAAGACATAGTTTTGAAAAAGATTACTTATGGACTTGGAGCTGGAAAGATCAATCTTGCTGTTGATTATAGTTATCAATCTTTTGGGGCTGTCCTTACTCAGGAAGATGAAAATGGTTTGGAACATCCTGCTCTCTATGAAGCTTTTTTATTTTCAGATTTAGAATCAAGATACTCTCAACTAAAATTGAAAATCTTTGGTGTGGCTCAAATGATGAAGAAGCTCCAAACTGTCCCCTGGTGTAAAAATTTTGAATTGCAAGTTGATGTTCAATCCATCATTGAAATGATCAATGGTAACAGCCTCCATAATGCTCCTATGACTTGTTGGGTGGCCTTCATCCAGATTTTCTCTTTTGATATTGTTCACCAGCCTGGAAAATCTTTCACCATGCCTGATGGTTTATCCCAATGTCCTCTTGGTGATGACAAATCTGATTTTGGAATAGATTTTGATCAGGAACAACCTTTAATTAAACCTCTTTTTTCCTTCTCCTCTCATGAGTATCATGGCTTTTGGAAAGGTTTCTGTCTTAAACTAGAGCAGTATCTTTTAATTCTTCAAAAACATCCTGATCTCTCTGCTAAAGAATTTTGATCACTTAAAATAAAGTGGTCTAATTTCTTTGTAAAAGGGTCTTGGCTTATGAAAAGAGGGAACCCTTGTGCTCTTATTGTTGTTACTATCCCTTCTAAACAAGATTCTATCCTTCAAATTCTCCATGAAGGTCTTGGTCATTGTGGTGAAACCAAAACTTCTCAAGAATTATCCAAACAATTCAGGTGGCCATCTCTGAAGAAAACCGTCTCTCAATGGTGCAAGAGTTCTGAAGTTTTTCAAAAACAAGATCTTAGGAATCCAGCGCAAATCTGTGATCCTACTGGGGATCCCACTGTCTTTGGAAGGATTTCTATGGGTGTGGTTCACATTAAGGCAGGTGGTGCTAAGTACCTCATTGTGACTATAGATTATTTTTCTGGATGGGTTGAAGCAAAATTTCTTCAGAATCTTATTTCTGAATCAGTGGAAGCCTTCCTCTATGAGACTTGGAAAATGATTTATGGCTTGGCCTGATCTTACTCTACTTATTGTGGCTCTGAATTTGGTGGAAAAATCACAGAAATGATCCAATCTCTTCGTGGAAAACATAGATTTACTACTCCTTATTATCCTGAAGGACAAGGCATGCTGGAACAAGGCCATGCTCCTTTGAAGGCTGCACTTGTTAAACTGGCTGGTGAAAGTGGCAAGAATTGTTGCAAATTCCTTCCTCTTGTTCTCTTCTTTGATCAAATCTCAACCAAATGGACCACTGCCTACTCACCCTATGAAATAATCTTTGGTCAAAGAGCAGTTTTTCCTTTGGATCTGGAAATGGAATCCTTCTTGGGTATCTCTTGGGAAGAGGTTTCCTCAATCACTGATATATTAGTTGCTAGATTCAAGAAAATGGAGCCAAGTGAAGCTGTTTGTGATGAAGCTTATCAGAAGTTTATTGAATCAAGAGAAAAAAATTGGTCCAGTATTGGGAAGATAAGCACTTCAATCAAATCTGGGATCCCTTATATCCTGGTAATCTAGTTTTAGCTTATAATTGATCCTTGGAAACTCAGTGGGGAAAGCTTTTCTCAAACAACTGCAATGGTCCTTATGGGTGGTTTTCCAAGTTAGATGTGGATCTTATTTTTTGGAAGAGATGGATGGTACTCAGCTGTCAAGAAGGTTCTCTCCTAATCAAGTAAAGAAGTTTCATTTTTGTGGAGGCAACTTATCCTAGAATTAAGTCCTCCAAATTGTGCACCACCGGAGTTATTTTCTGAGTTTTTGTTGTAAAAATCTACTTTATGCCACATACCTGAGCACCTGGGACGCCTTCTTGTTTTATTTCTGCTGCTTCTAGGGCTTGTTTGGGTGGATAAAGATATTTTTCAATTTTTCAATCACTCTCATGATCAAGGAATGGCCACTCTCCTGTTTCAATCTTCTTTGTATCACTCCTTTTCTTAACATTTTGAAACTTGAGATGTAGACTAGGGACAGTCTGTAAGTTAAGAAGAGATGTGGTGAAAAATTTGGGACACCTCATGAAACAGGAATTTTTTTTTATATTTTTTACATATAATCTTTCATCTGACTATCATCTAAAAAAAAAAAGAAATTCTGTTGGCACATGTTCCATACTTTTTCTGCTTCTAAAACTTCTCCCTGTCCTGATGGTCTAGGAAGGGTACCCCTGGGATGTTGAAGTCCCCAGGTCTTGTGTTCAACTCCTTTGCTTTTCCCTTCACAACTGATTCTTTGGGCCCAGCGCGCTTGGACAATCATTCCCATCCAACTATCCATCCTCTGCCTTTTTACCAATCATCAATCATCCAGGAATCAATTCATCCCTCATTTTGAGGAATAAATAGTCCTTGGGGCCCTTTCCCCTTTATCTGAGCATCTTATCCAGGGTATATCTATGATTTCCCTATGATCCTTGAGCCTCCATAATCAAATCCTTGATCCACCCCTCTGTGGCCTTATCCATATCACCAACCAATAGCATTGTTTGTTGAAGAAGAATTCATTTGGTTTGATTCTTGAGTTTGTTATACCACTCCTTGATCCATCTTTCCAACCATGCCGGTCTCAGTATTCTTTTATTTTCTTTCTGGAACAAGCAACATTTGACTGAGAGGTTTCTTTAAGCTTAAAACGTGGAGTTTTAAGCCTCCCTTTATTTCTTCAAAATTTGAATTCCGCCACGCTATTCTTTATTCCCTTGAGAAGTGCTGGGTTATTCTTTTTCAAATTTGTTAATGATTTGCCTCTAGAGCTTCCTAAAACAAATTGAATTGTTTTTTAAAGCCACCCACAGTTATCTGGTACCATTCAAGCGCTTGATTGCAGAGATTTGGGCAGGTTCATTGAGAAACTGGAGGTTGGTTGGGATTGAGTTGATCTTTCCTAATCTTCTGCTGATGACCAGAGTTATTAGCTTGTGGGTGTTGTTACTTACAACTGCCTTGTTCTATTGAACTCTGAACAAACTTTAAATTATTTTGTTCAAGTTTTTTCCCACATCATCTTGCCTCAGATAGTGTTTGTTCCATTGCTACCAATTACCATCAAATTTATCCCTTTACATTGATTCCTTATTCACAAGTTTCTGGACCTTCATCCCAGTGAAATTTAAATATTTTATGTAACAACCAGGAGGGCAGCCTAAAAAGCACCTTTCCCCTCCACAGAACTGCCTGTGGCTCAGCACCTTTTGGAGTCTTACATTTTGTAGCCCCAACACAATGGTTTGTATTTGTGTGGCACCACACATGACTAAATTTGAGTCGTGTGGGGTTGTACACAGAAAAAATGTAGTTGCGTAGGATGCCACAGGCTTAACAACCTTTATGGGCCAAAAAAAAGGCAAAAAAAAAAGAAATAAAAGCATGAAAAACTAAAATAAACAAATAACAATTGGTGGGACCCAAGACTCACCTGGGTCCAGTCTCATCCTCACATAGGGGCAGGGGGTGGTGTAACAAGTGTGGTGACCAATCCCGGACACCTCTTGTAAAAGGGAAATTTATAAAAACATTTTTATATAGTGTATCATCATCATCATCATTAAAAAAAATTGTTGCTATGGGTACTCTTCCTCTTTTGTCTCTCCCAACTTCTTCCTGTCCTAGTGGACTATTAAGGCCTCGCCAGGAACTCCAACCCCCAAATCCTCTGTTCAATTCTTGTTGCGCTTGCGGCCCAAATCTTTAGCCAAGCGCGCGCAAGCCATCCTCATCCTCATCAAGATCACCACCCATCCCAATCCTTGTCATCCTGAACCCTCATCACCTCCAATATTTGCATCCAACAGGCTAGCAAGCAATTGCTTGCAGCCATTGGTCCCATTTCTTTTAAATCCATTGAAGCTCATCAAATGAAAATCCTCTGCCTTTTTTTTAATCTGAAAAACAAAAAAAGATCCTGTTGGTCATCATCCTTACCATTGCCTTTCCAACTATTATCACTTCTGTCGGGGCCTCCTTGCCAATTTTCCAACAGCCATTGGCCATCCACCCATCCAACTGTTGCCAACAACACCTCCCATCTCTCTCATCCTCCAACACCCAATCTTCCAACACTCATCAGAAACCATCTAACAAGAAAAAATTTGTACTTACCTTGCTCATCCAACCTCTCCTACCAATGGATCAAATTTGATCTGTTTCCATCCATATGTTACCACCAACCACCGCACTTGGTCAAGCTTTCCCATCATCCCGCTGTCATCCGGGTGGTTTTGCAAACTTTGTGTGGACGCTCATCCACTTCCCATGTTCATCATTCATGAACTGGGCTGGTTTCCTTGTTTTCATCTCCTTTTTTTTATGTCCTGATCATCCCTGTTGCCATTTTGTTGTTTTTCATTAATATTTTCCCTCAATCCTTATTTCATTGTCAAAACAAAAATACTATTTTTTCTGCTCTCATTTCTAGTTATCTCTTATAAGTAGTCTACTGGGTCTCTTACCCATAAAAGTAGGGGCTCTCCCCTGCCTTTTTCCCATCATCCTAACATCATAAGGAATATAGTGGATCAATAAAATCCGTGAGGCCCTTCCCCTTTATCTGAGCATCCTTATCCTGGGTATATATATGATTGCCCCTTGATCTTTGAGCCTCCATACTCAAATCTTTGATCCTTCCTCTGTGACCTTATCCATTATCACCAACCAATATCCTTGCTGGTTGAAGAAGGATTGATTTGGTTTGATTCTTGAGTGTGTTGTAACACTCCTTGATACCTTTTTTGACCATACTAGTCTGATCATTCTTTTGATAATCCTTCTGGAACCAGTCATGTTTGAATGAGAGGTTTCTTTAAGCTTGAAACCTGGAGTGTTAAACCTCCCTTTATTTCTTGAAAAGTTGAATTTGACCATGCTATTTTTGAGTCCCTTGAGAATTGATGGGTTATTCTTATTTGAATTTGTTACTGCTTTGCTTCTAGAGCTTTGTAAATAAATTGCCTTGTTTTTTAAAGCCACCCACAGTTATCTGGTACCCTTCAAGCACTTGATTTCAGAGAGTTGGGCAGGTTCATTGAGAACCTGGAGGTAGGTTGGGATTGAGTTGATCTTTCCTAATCTTCTTCTGACAAACAGAGTTATAAGCTTGTGGGATTTTTTAGTTAAAACTTCCTTTTTCTATTGAATTGTCAAAAAAAACCTTAACTTTTTTTTTAAGTCTTTTCTTGCACAATCTTGCCTCAGATAGTGTTGTTCCATCCCTACCAACTACCATTAAATTCATCCATTCAATTGATTCCTTATTTACAAATTTCTGGATCTTGATTTGGTTTAAATTTAAATATTTTTGTAACCCTCAGGAGGGCAGCCTAAACAGCAACTTTACCCGCCACAGAACTGCCTGTGGCTCAGCACCGTTTGGATTCTTACACCAGCAGACATGCTGCCTCCCCCTCTGTCTTGAAAGATCATATTGCTTTTTGTATTTGATTTTATCTTATTCAAACATCAGATTGTATTGAATTTTATTTGAGGGATGTATTTTAGTTATCTTTTTTCCTTTTTTTCCTTTTTTTTATTTTTTTTGGGCACATTTTTTTGGTTTTTTTTTCTTCAAATTTCAAAGTTTTCATTTTTATTTATTCATAGGGCTGTTCAAAACACAAGCAACCCTGGGGGGCTGTATACCCCCGTACATGGGTCTAAATGGTTGTGTTTTGAAAAACACTTTGGAGTCATGTATGGGCCCCCATGCATAAAATGGGTCTTGTAGGCCCCTAAAAGACTCCCACACAAATGGGGGTTGTGAATTTATTATCACCTAAAAAAAATTGTGAAAATTTCACAACTCCAGGGCCATGAATATATGTTCATGTCCCTATGAATAAATAAAAATAAAAAAAATAAAAATTCTAAAAAATTGAAAAATTGTACCAAAAAATAAATGAAAAAGGGAAAAAAGAGGGTAAACAAAAATTAAAAGGAACAATGTACATACAATAAAGCCCTGAAGAAATATAATATTTGAATAAAATAAAACAAAGCCACCTAAATGGAATAGCACTAAATTAAAAAAAAAACAAGTTCAACTTGTGTTAACCTGATCCCATCATAAGAAGTAGAACAACTTCTTATGATGGTATCAGCCCAACACAAGTTGAACCTTTTTCATTTGACTAGTGCAAAACTGAATCAAAGCCCCCAAAAATAGGGCTAACCTATTGAGGTGGACTTGTATCAAGTCCACATCAATGGACTAGCCCTCAAGTAAAAACACCAAACAAAAAACAAGTTCAACTTGTGTTAAGCTGATCCAATGTCAAAAAGTATCAAACCACCTCAATGGAATATCCCTAAATCAAAAATGCTATTTTTTTTTACTTGTTTTAAGCTGATCCCATCATATGAAGTAACAATACTCCTTGTCATGGGATCATCCCAACAAAAGTGGAACTGAATTACCAATAAAATTTCATTCAAAACACTCAAAATAATGATGTTAATTCAAAACAGTCAACATACTGATGTTAACAATCTGATAAACCGTTATATTAATTGAATTAAAATATCAGCATTGCAAGCACATGTTGGACCAAACCAAACCCCAATGATTAAATTATATGATAATTATAAATTAGAATAAAAATCTAGTTGATCTTTGAGAAAATAAAACCAAACAGGTGATTTCTTTGAATTCAAAGAAGAATTTTTTGCTAGAATGGGAGGGATTGGAATCATATCTCCCTCAAGTATCAAACTAATGCAGTGGTCATTGTTAGAAAAGCAAAGGAACATGGCAGCTGAGTGTTCTTTTACAACCATCTCCATAGGATTAAAAGTACAAGATAAATACAAGGATATGAAAAAAATTTTCCCTCCATAAGTATCTGCTATTATTGGACCCATGTCTAACTTTGGAAGAAATTTTGAAGAGTGAGTCTTTTCTTTGATTTCTTTAACATCAAGTTGTTTTTCAATATTTTGAACCTCACTGATAGCACCAAGTATCTTAGAATAGCATGCTTTGTGTATAATCAATGTTTCTATCATCTCCATTTGGAAAAAACATCCATTCTCATTGTTTGTAACCAAGTGATTTAAAAATGACTCTGATTCCGCGATTCCAATTGCCAACAGGATCTCAAAACTCACCCAACACCTTATGTAATTTCTCAGTTATTTGATTGAGGTATTTCACTTTTGGTTTCTATGATAAAAACCCACTTATCCAAAATTCTAATGCCATTGATGAAATCAAGGCTCACCAAAGATGAGCTTCTGGTTGACCTCTCCACTTCTTCTTCTTCCTCAGAAGAGGATTCTGATTTGAAATGAAGGGAGGATAAGTAACTTTCAGCCTATTCCTCTGAACTACGTAATTCAGATTCTGAGCCTAAGGACTCTTTATATAATCATCAAAACCAAAGAATGAATACTTCTCAAATAAAACACTTACTATCTTTATTATTTTTGTTTCCCTTCTAACACATTTTCCCCTCTTCACATACCTTTCAACATTCTTAAATCATGAAAGATCACAAAAAGTAGCTTTCAATTTGGGTTGGGTGCTGCTTGAGGGTAAGACCTTTGGCTCAAGCTTTTGCTTAGCATACTTAGCAAACGGAGTGGTTGTGTACTTGACCACGGACTTCAAAATTGGCATTCTAAATTCTTCTGGTTGTCCCATAAAAATTGAACTGATCTTGTGAAAAGATGAAATAAGTCAAGCACTAGATCAGTGTCAAGATTTCAAAAATCAAAATAATCACTTATTAGTAAAATCATTCAGTTATTAGTAAACCAAATAGGAATTAAAAGCCTTCATCAAAAAGCAATTGAAACAATCCAACTTACTGAACTGGAAAGGTTATAGTCTAACCTCCACTGAGGATGAAAATCCTCAGGCACAAAAGATCCTCTTCATTCTAGTATTTCTTCTAAGATGTGGAAAAATGGCAAGCCCACTTTGTTGGAATATGAATTTGTGCACACCTTGCCATCATTTTCATGCTTTCACTTTGCAAATTGTTCCCCAAAGAGTATAATTATAATTTAACAATTTCTAACCCAAAGTTAAAAATTCTTTTGGAAAAGAGGTTCCTAAATTTATTACAGAGTTTTTAAGAAAAAAATTCACTGATCTCATTTGGCTATCAATGGTTCCTTTGAGTTTTTCCACAAATAAAAAATTTTCCCAAAAGATCCAGAAAGTAATTGTTTGAAAGTAGAATGGGCCCCCTCCTACCCAAGACATTTTTTATTTCCAAATTCAGGTTTGAAAAAAATCCACGCTGTTAAAAACATCTCTTCAATAGGTAAAATGTAATTTTCTATACAATCAAGCACATAATCATGGTCTTTCAAGAAAAACTGTTTTCAATTTTCAACATAAGCAATCCCAGCAGAGATGATCAGAAGAAGCAATAAATTAGACTGGTCTGATTTTGGCATCATTGAATTCTTCCTCCCCCTCGTTTATAGAGGCCCCATACTTTTCCCACAGAGACATAAAGCTTTCCCATCATTCATCCTCATTAATGAAGCAAAATTTGAAATCTACTTAAATATTTTTAGACAAGTTCCAAGAGAAAAATTTTCTTGATGACTCAGGGAAACTACATTCAATTGCAAAAACCAGAGCTTTTTCAATTTATTTCAAAAATACTTAAGGAATCCTCTCTGGATCATAAGCCATCTCCTTTAGTGAATATGCTGCCCAACTTTAGAACTCAAAATTTTCTTTTGTTATAAAAAAAGCCTTTGTAAAAAATTTCCTGTTGGCTGTCATTCCTACAACATGCAATAGAGGGATGTTGAAAGTATTTGTTTCATAAGTAAAATGCAACAAAGCTATATTATGGAATTTTTGAAAAGGTTTATAGAGTCAGTATGAGCCAAGAAGAGGGCCTCTAAGTGACAATCTCCAATGAACTTTAACCTGGAAGCCCACTGAGTTTCTGGGAGCATTTCAAACAGAAAATCATTAACACTTTTCCCCTTGATTTCAGCTTCCCTAACTTTGCGCTTAGTGTTATAGATTGTTCTATCATTGATTTATTCTCCACCATAAATCTTGCTCAATTTACTTTTGAGTTGAATTTTATTGATCCCATATTTCATGCCTTCTTTCAGGTGATCTAATGTGGTAACAGATATTCTCATAATTTGAGGATTGACTGAGGGGTTTTGATATTTTTTATGATTGTATTGTTCATTTCTAATGGAGAGGTGCCATGTGGGATCTTATACTTGGCAACTTGTACGGATGATGAATTGACACCCAGCCTTTGTTGTGTGAGTTTTTCTCTGCCTTTTGGTGAGTAGTAGCCCTTAATACACTCCATATCTTTCACAGGCTAGATTTTAATATTTGTCTCTCTTTGACTTTAATGTTGTCAATGTGCAGCCATGCATGGCTAACCATTTTTGACAATAGTTGTCAGCTTCTTTCCTACTAGGAAAGGGTCTCACAGGAGGAGGATCAAGGGTTTCTGGCACCTCTTAGTTACATATTCCCATTATTAAACCCGCCATGGTTACAGTAATATTTATCAATCAAAATCAGTCTCAGCCAAATGGCATATGAATTGTGACCCACCACCTTGAGTCAATTCCAGTTGTGAAAGATATTGTTCCTCAATTTTAACCCTAGATGAGGATGCAATTGGGGCTTCCAATGTGTCATTTTACAAATACATAGATTCCAAAGCTTTCACTGGAATCTCAGACATCAAACCACCTCACACTCTCCCAGAGACAACACTCCTATTAAACTCAAACCTAAACCCACCTGGAAGGGACACTCTACTTAGGTAATAACTCACAACCAGGCTTGAATGGCAACTCCTGCACAATCAGACTGAAACTTGAACTTCAACCAACAAACTGACTCAAACTCAACAAAAAAAAAATGATAAACAAACAATCCTACTCAACCTTAAGCTCAATGCTTTGACTCTAAACTTTCTCATCCTTTTTCATCCTTTCTATTTGAATTTCTTTTCATGTCTTGTTTTGCATTAAGCTCAACACTTTGACTCTAAAATTTCTCATCCTTTGTCATCCTTTCTATTTGAATTTCTTTTCATGTCTTTTTTTGCATTTCTTGTCTTTCTCATATAGTTTTCTTTGTAAAATTTCCCCAAACTCAAATCCATCACCTTGTTCATCTTGCCACTAGAATAAATCAACCTGTCTTTTTCCTGGTGAGATATTTTTATTTTACTCATCTTCCATCTCATTGGGGTACTCATTGGAACATTTAAATATGCTCAGTCCACTCTCAAGTGTCTTTGTCCCAAATACACTGTGATTTTCAACTCTCATCTTGACTCAGCACAACCAGGTTCGCATGTTTTTTGTTCTTTTCCTTCTATTCTAAATTCTGTTTTTCCTGATTATCCTACAATTTTCAGCATTTTGGTTTGTGATAAAATCTCTTTATGGTTAAAATCCAAAAAGGCTCACCTCCACCAAATCAAAATCAAAGGATGGCGGCTCCAAACATGGCTAATGATAAGGTCCAAAAATCCATGCTCAAGCCTACCCTTGAAACAATACCCAAACTTACCAAGTACAAATACTCTGTCTGGAAAGACAACATAGATGCAATCCTCAATTTTTGAGGCTTTTCCAGGTAAATAAACCACCCTCACCTGCCACTCTTGCCAGAATTAAACAAAAAGGTGAAGCTACTCATCATATTAAAGCTTGAAACTCTGACTCACAATGATATAGATACTGCAGAAAACAAAAACTCTTGCCAAGCTCTTTTTAAAACCATCAAGGAAAAGTTCAAATACAGTCAAGCATCTAACCAAGCCAGAGTCTTCAATGGCTTCCTATTCCTCACCTTCAAACAAGACAACATTGATGGCTTAATAACCAGGGCAAAATTATCAATAAAGAAGATTATTGATGTTGGCATATTGCTACAATCAGATATTTTTTCTTCTTTAATTCTCTTCAAATTTCCAGATAATCTCAGAAATATTAAACAACAGATTATGCACACTGAAAAATAATTGAACACAAAATAAATGTTAGGGTGTATCAGTGTGAGAAAAACAGCCATGAGAAACTGGCCATTTCTTTTAGACAAACCCACCATTTTTAATGGCGGTTTCTGTAATACAAATACCCCCTGAGTGGTTTATTTAAAAATGGTCGGTTTCATGAAAATGGTGGATTTCAAAAACCAAATCCAACATTTATGAATCTTCATCCATCACCATGCAAAACACCCAAAAACCCCTCTGTCATCATCATTCACCAATCCTATCCCTTTAACAAAATCCTTGACTAAATACTAACTCTCATCTGCACCTCCCCACCTCAGTCCTCATCATTGCTCATTTCATGGGTGGTATCATTGCTTGAATATAACTCAAAACCCGTAACTACCTTTATTATAGTATCAATACCATTATCTCCCTCAGTTCCCCTCACTTGATCCCTCCCATCACCTTTGAGCATGTAATCCAGTCAGTTTAAAACCATCTCACCACACTCTGGTCGCAATCTTATTCATCTTGACTCAAGCCATCCCCCCTCCAAGAGATTTTCCTGGTCTCCATACCCATCAATACCTCTGACACTACCATCTATTTCAACTACGGCTTGCCACTCTAGTTGGCTACTTCCAACTACAGTCCAACCTTCTTTACTGCTGCCATCCCCACTGTTTGGATACAAAGCCTTGCCACATTCTCACTCAAAATTATTCCTCAAGCTCATAATTTCAAACCTCTTCTAGCGGAACCAGGCATTGTGTGAACCAGAGGAGCCTCCTTGGTTCAAAAGCCTCACAAGAAAACTACTTTTGTGATAAAAAAATTAATTATTAGATCCTAAAATTCTGGGAAATGATTGCCTTGAGTTGATGTGCTAAGTTACTGCTTCACATCATAGATTAATATGAGCACACCAACACATTCACCCATAGGTACATGCAAATTAATTGAATCAAGAAAGGTCCCTGTGTTTTCTTTTTTTCTGAAAGAATTCTGAGAAAGAATCCTACAGGAAAAAAAAAACCAACCTGCAGTTGTTCAGTTGCCTTGATTCAGCAAAGCCATTTTTTCATGATAAACATGAGCACCATCTAATTTTCCTCATGAAGTTGAGATATGCCCCAATTTTCTCCACTCAAGGCCTCTATCAAACAGTTGTTCACAATTAAAAAGAAAAAAATAACAGAATGGCCTCCTGGGATCTTTTTGAGACAATAATCATTGGTTGGTCAGATGCTTGCATTGTTTTCTTGGTGCAAGATCAATGGCTTCCCATAAATTTGCTAATTTTTGATCTCCTTGATAACACAGTTGGAAAATACCATGAGCTTCTGGACCCTCATAGCTTTATTTTATCTCAGGAAGATGATGTGGTCTTTGGGTTGTTCATTGTTTCCCTAGAACAGTTGATTTTGAAGGCTCATTTGTTTCAATATAAGAAATCAGTGTTCAGGTAGTTTTTCTCCCACAATTTGCTCTCTTTAATCAAGAGGCTGAAGACTGATATGGTTGTTCATGTGCTTAGCTTGCGGATTCACCCTGGTGGGGTGTGAAAGACAATTTAAAAGTGGATTAATTAAAATAAGTCTACAAGGTCTACAGTGATCTACTTCTTTTATTTGGAAATAGAAAAAAAAAGTCCGAAGTAGAATCCTAAAACAAAATAAAACTGAACTTCATGGGGTTGTGCTAAATTAATTGTTTTTGGATTAAATTGATGAATAAAATGATAAAAATGAGAGTTGGCCATATACACAAATTTAAGGAGATGAATGATACAATGATATCATAGAACTAGGTACAACAATTACCTCTCTATTTATAAACCATTATAAGGCAATAAAACACATTCCTCAATTTACCTTCATATTACAAATTTGAAAAATACTTGTGCTTTACGGTTCTTTTTTCCCTGGGTAGCTTATGAGGTTGAAAGCTCATGGAAATCAATAGAAAGTGCTTTTGGCTGGTGTGATTTTCTGATGTCAAGTCCATCTTATGGTTTCTTTCAAGGTTATCTTCTTTACTTTCCAATTCTTGAAAGCATACAAAAAATTTGTGAATTCTTACTCCAACAGGTAGAATGGCGTGAATGAAATTTCTTTGAGTATTTGGTGAAATAATAGTATTTTAACAGAGAGTGGATATGATCAATGAAATGCTCACAACCAGATTGATCATCATGAAATTTACATTGGAAATTGTTTGGATTTCTGAAGTTGAAGCATAATAGAAACTTGATCAAATCAAAAAAATTGGCTGGATCAGGATAATAACATTGAAAAAAGATCCCAATAAACTTCAAAAGATCCAGATAGTGAAGTATCAATCTTGGCAAGGATGATGGCTTTTTTTTAATGGAATGAAGATTTTGATTCCAAAGATTTTGCAATTGATGGGCTTTGGACAATTTGCAATCTCTGAGACCATGTTTGGTTTCACTAATCTCCTTGGGTTCAATTTTAAGGCTTCATACCTTAATGATAGAAAGTTGACTAGTTCATCCAAACAGCTTTTTTTTGAGAGGGGATGGGGTAAAAAAGGATAAGGAAGAAAAAAATTGATAGAGTTCTTTCCTGATTGTATGTCAGCAGTTGTCACACCGAGGGATATTATCTTGGTTAAGCCAAGATAGAATAAGGAATGAAGATGAGTGACCTGTCCTGATTGATAACTTCTACACTCATATTGCTTGGGAGGCAAGTAATCTTCTGAATGATTAAAAAAGTTTCCCTCATGGTAAGGAAACATATTATAATGTTTTATTGGAACTTTGAGAGGTGTCAGTGAATTTTGGCAGGGCTCAAGGAAATCATTATCAACATGGAACCAGTGTAGCTGACTTGAAAATGGGGAGAACCAATGCCAGATGGAACTTTTAGTTGGCTTAGCTTTCTTCAAATTGAAGATTCAAGGCCTTTTTCACATTGATGGTTGTCATTCTGGGCTTGGGGGTGTTTCCAAACATAAAATCTAGCTTATTTATTTGAAGTTCAACACGTTTGGCAGCCCCAGAGGAGGGGTCAAACTTTCTCAAAGAATCAATTTTTGGGGTCTCTTGCGAATTGGGTGGTACAGCTTGTTGAAAAGATTCAATTAACCACAAGAAAAGACTGGTACAATGATGACTGGTCAGTTTTAATACCCAATTTTTCCCTGATAAGCCAATCAAGAGAGAAAAAAGAAGTCTCAGTGGAGTGAATTGGGGGGAAATAAAGATTGAATCAGTCAAATTGGCCAAGAAACCTTAAAAAGAGACAACAAGGATACCTTTAATGACAATCTTTGAATCATACATTGATTGCTGGTCTGACAGAGCTTGATCTGACACCAAATCTAATCTCTTACTGAGCTGTCCGAAAGTTTTGATTTCAAACCTCCTGGAAAGAAGAAGAGTTGAGAACTATGCTGAAATTTTTAAATTTTCTTTCTAATTTCCTCAATTTCCAATGGTTAGAATCTGACGCACAAACTTGAGGGATTGACCGGAAATTGGACCACATATTGACAGGACTGATCCTGCCTTTGATTTTTGCCTTGATGCTCCCGTATGAGCCAGTTTTGCTTTAAATAGGGGAGTTTTTGATGGGTTGGATGAGTTGGGAACAAGAAGGCTGGATTAGATTTTGGGCTTGGAGAGGGTGGAGCAACAGTGTGGTGGATGTGGTGCCCGGTTTAAGTTTTGAATTTATATACTATGTTTGAAAAAATCCACTTATTTTTGGGTAACTCTGACACCCCTTTTGTGAAATAAATGGGTTTTTTCATTTTTTAAGGGAGGGTATGAAATGGTGGATTTGGTTTGAAGTGTGAAATGGCAGATTTGGGTTGAAACCCGCCCTGAATAAAATTGTGGGTTTGCTAACTCTGATACACCTTATTCAATCATCTGACCCAGTTGAAAAACAAATTCAAGGCACAAGACAAGGTTACCTTGTCCAACTCCAAAACAAAGACAGATCTCATAATCACCAAGATAAAATCAAAGGAAACCCCCCAACAGATGTTTTGAAGGCTTCAACAACCCCAAGCAAGATTCCAAACACAGCCAATGAATTTTTTAACCTTCAACCCAAAAATGCTGAAGATTGGTGGAAGGAGAATCACACAAAATGGAAGGAATCTAAGAGCCAAGGCAAGGCTCCTGTGAATCATGAACTCTCTCTCCTGTTGTTGTGGGTCAAACATAGATCTCCAAATTGACAATTCATCCTGTATAGCAGAGAATCCATCCACATGATCAAAATTCAAGACCTGTTCAAGGAAGTTGATCCCTGCCACAAGGATGTCATAATAACTGACAAGAATGGGGAACACCTTTATATAAAAGGACAAGGAACTGAAATTCTCAAATTGGGAAACAAAAAGGTTGAAATTCAAGATGCATGATATGTTCCCAATTTGACTATCAACCTCATTAGGTTGGGATGCTTAAACAATAGTGGCTGTACCCTCCTTGCCAGAAACGTAAAATTCTGGGTCAAAAAGAAAAAAATCAAAGTGATGGAAGGAACCATTGAGAATAAAATATAATCCCTACAAAATCTTTTATCACCATCAAAACTTCACAACAACAAAGACCAGGTTTCCTATGCCAACCATCTAGCTGAAGAAGAAATCCTCAATCTTCACAGGAAATACAGCCACATGGGACTTTTATGACTCAAAACATTCATTAAGAACATAAATACCAAGGTTTTCAAGTCTTTCAGCTGCATCAGCTGCATGAAATCCAAAGTTAACAAGTGTAGCTCCAAAGAAGAATCACAACCTGCCAAGAATTGATTTCAAAGACTACACCTGGACATCATTGGGCCAATCAGACCCAAATAGAAGGCTGTTACGAGATGAATCCTTAGTCTTGTGGAAAAAAGATGCAGCTATCTGTCTGCATTCCTGATTAGAACCAAAGAAAAGACCATAGAATTATTAATTGATGTGATTGAAAAGGAATTATCAAAGAGAGGCTACTACCCACCCAATTTGTGTTCAGACGGAGGGACCAAATTATAATCTGACAGACTCACCAACTTCCTACAAGAAAAAAAGAACCAACAGATCATCTTTGGACCTTAAAATCCTGAACATAATGGAAGGGCAGAGAGGAATAATCAAGCAATCCTGGAAGAAAATCAGACTATCCTACCAACCCAAAAATTCCTGCATAATTCTGGCATGAAGTAGTGAAGAGCACTTGCATGATTCTGAATCAAATCCCAAGGTAACACACAAACTCAACGCCATGGAAGGCCATGCAGAGATACTGAATCCCTGAAAAATACCTCAAACCCATTGGAAGCCCATGGGTATATCTTCTCAAAAATAGGACAAAAGGCTTGAAGTTTTGTGAGAAAGAATCCTCAGGACTGCTTGTATGATTCAACTCACTCCTCTTTTCATAGAGAATAATTAAAACCTCTCATTTGATAATCAAAACAAAGCATTTCAGATTTCTAAAAATGGAACCCCCAGAAAACTCCAACCTGTCCTTCCAAGATCCAATTTTCAAAGAATTCCAGATTGAAAGAAAAACAGGCAAAGATCAAGAACCACCGGAACTTCTAACTTTGAAGGATCCACCATCCAAATTAAAATGGAGGGAAAGCTTGGAAGAAACCAAATCAGAATCAAACAACTCATCCAAATCTTTGAAAAGCGCATCCACGCCATCAAAGACCAGCATAAATCCAACCCCAGAGACAAGGCTGTCAAATCTCCAAGAACAAGAGCCCAGCCTCTGTCAAAAACTCCAAAAAACTACTTGGCATCTCAGAAATCAAGCAAACCTTGCTCCTCCTCAATGGTACAGCTTATGCCACTACAAAAAGACAAAGGCCTAAATTGAGGCACTTCTATACCCCAAAGTTGTTAAGTGGTTGGAAGAAACAAACATTGAACTTAAATCCATCAAAAATCTGGGATTCTGGACCTTATACTATGGACCAGCTCCCAAGAACTTGCTGAAGACCACATGGGTGGTCCAAATTATGTAAAACTTCCACAGAGACCCACTAAAATCTAAAGCATGACTTTGCATCCAAGGCTTCAACCAAATTCACAGCATCAACTACAAAAACATGTTTTCCCCTACTGGGAAGAACTCCTCTCTCCAGCTTGCTCTTGTCTATGCTTTGAGAAGAAGCTGAAAATCAGACAGTTCAACGTGAAGGGACCTTTTCTTCATTACAAAATTGTAAAAGATGTTTTCATAGAGGGGCCCAAAGGATAAAAATTTGCAGGGATGATACTCAAGCTGAACAATTCACTGTAAAGTATCAAACAGGTGCCAAAGAACTGGTAAAAAACCTTGGCCAAGTTTTTTGAAAGTTTTGGCTTCAAAGAATTTGATTCTGATCCCTTTCTTTAAATCTGGAAGGAATAAAACTCAATCATTCTCTTCCACGTTGAAAATCTCATCTTGGTTGGAAATTGAAACAACTTTGAATCAAAATTTCTTTCTTGGTTTGAAGGGTCAACCAAAAAAACCTGGACACCATCCTTGAAATGAGAATTGAAATAGCCTAAGAAAAAATCACCTTATGCCAGCCAAACCACATAGAACACGGACTCAAATACCTGGGCCTGACAAGATGAAAGGGAGAAGAAAGGCCTTTGAAACCCAAAATTCAACTTTTAAAAGCATCACAAAAGGACCATTATATGTTTCTTCAGCTGAAAGTGAACTATTGATATTCCATGGACCTCCTCAACTACATCTCCTGGAATAAATGACAAGAAATAACCTTTTGGTGTGTACTCCCTGTCAAGATTCATAGTCAATCCAGGCCTGATCAACTAGAGAGTCGTCAAGAAAGTATGGAATTACCTCAATGAAACAAGAGACACATAATCAATAATAAATTTCAATCCCTCTGCTCTGATCCTCTAAACCTTAATCAAAGCAACCTGGGAAGACAAAACATATACCAGGAAATTGCAAACTGGGTCTCTCTGTTTTGCCTTTGGCTGTGTTGTGGCCAGGAAATGTTGCAAAAAAAGAATATATCTTGGTCATCCTCCAAAGCTGAACTGAATGCACTTGTGGACTCACACCACAAAGCTATTTGGATTTCTTCCCTGATAAAGGACCTCTCCAATCCCAATTTTTCCCCAATAATCCACCATATTGAAAACAGCCACCTCAAAGAAAGGCTCAACCAATTAGGTTCCAACTCAAAGACCCAATATCTGGATCTTAAGACTAAAGCAATGAGGGATCCAGTCAAAGGCAAAGAGATACATTTCATGTGTTTTCTATCAGACAAGATGATTGCCAAAAGCCTCACCAAACCAGCAAATGAAGCCTCTGTCAGTCTCCTTGTCAATTTCTTGACAAGAAATCAAGATCTCACAGGAATTTAAGGGTGTTGAAATATCAGATGTCAAACCACCTCACGCTCTCCCAGCAACAAAACTCCTATTCAACTCAAACATAACCCCACCCAGCCAGGAGGCGCTACATAGATAATAAATCACAACCAGACTTGACTGGAAAATCCTGCACAATCAGACTGAACCTTCAACTTCAGAAAACAACCCAACTAAAACTCAAAAAACAACAAAAAATCAACAAACAATCCAGATAAACCTGCACCTGAACCCTTTGAACCTCAAATTTATCATCCTTTTGATCATTTCTATTTCAAGTTCTTTTTATGTATTTTTTCCCATATCCTTTTTTTTTAAACTTTCCCCAACCTCAACCTGTCACCTTGTTTATCTTGCCCCCAGAATAAACTAACCTGTCTTTTTCCTGGTGAGATTTTTTTCTGTTCCTCATTTTCCATTTCATTGGGGTGCTCATTGGACCGCGCCAACCTGCTCATTCTACTCTCAATTGTCTTCCTCCTAAATTTCCTGTGGTTTTCAACTCTCATCCTGAATCAGAAGACCCAGCTTCACATTTTTGTTTTTCTTCTTCTTTTTGTTTCATTTCTATGCTCAATTCTGTTTTTCCCAATTATCCTAAAATTTTCAGCCTTTCATTTTGAAATGAAATCCTTTTAGCTTTCTCAACAAAAATTTCAATTAAGTACTTCAAAACAGCCATGTGGAAACCAGGGGGGCTTGGGCTTGCCCCTATTCCCACAAACCAAAATCAAAATCAAAAATAAATTTATTATTCAATCCAAATTTTTAAAGTCTTCTAAATTTTGGATTGACAAAAATAAGATCATCTGATGCGCAAGTGATATTTAGGGTTTGTGTATCTGAAAAGCAAGTGATGTCTATGGTTTTTGAAAAGTACTAGTTTTTCCAATTGGCAGAATGTGATCCCAAGATCTTTTTTTGGTCCAATAATAGTCCCACAATGTATTCCACATCCCACAATTCGGTTTGCTGGCACTCAAATGTGGTCCAGGCGTGCCTAGGTACCCATAATCCCCCCCCCCCCGAAATGGCCCAATTGGCGCCATTTTTCCCCAAATGGGCCAGGAAGACATGCAAAACCCTGTTCATGGCTTGTTCATACCCTGGGGAGTTTCCAAACCCCCCTTTAAAACCCATTGGGTTTGCGCAAGTTTTAAACAACTTTTCTTTCAGCTTGTTGAATTGTGAACCTGCTTTTGCAACTTTTATGGGTTGAAAACGGCGTTTCATGAATGTTTGGGTCCCAGGGCTGTAAATTTAACGCACCCCTTCTTGGCAGCATTCTGCCAAACATGAAAATAATGGTGGTGCACTGGACCAAAGGTATTGAGGTGTGCATAGATTGGAGCACCTGAAATCAATGAAGAACTTTTTAAAGAAGGATATTTATTTTCTAAATTCACATTTTATGCACATAGTGTTTGGATTTGTGGAAATTTGTTGTGGGTTTTGGTATTCTTATTCCACAAATTATCAAAATTTTCTTATTAAAATAAAAAGCTTTGATAATAAATAAAAATTATATAAATAAATCAAAAGCATTATGAAAATCCAGTCCAGTAAGCTATAAATTGATGCATCTTTCTTTGGGGTCACTTCTTCATATGTAAAAAGAATGTTTGCATTTTTTTTAGAGCAAATCACCATCTTTTATCATTAAATATTCAAAAATGTAAGCAAAACCTTTGGCACCCACAAAAAATCACATCCCTATTCAATAGCTATCAATTTACAAGGTCTTATTTTACCAATAGTTTCCTTACCACACCCAAGGCCTATTTATTCAGATAAAATTTCAATTTTAACCTCAATCATGAACTCATTACCCGCTTTCCTTGGGGCTGGTTTCAAGTTACCAAGCCTATCCAGTCTCCAATGTGAAAGATCACCAATATCATTGGGTATAATTGAATAATATGAGCTTTGATTATCACACAGTTATTCTGGATCCCAAAATATCTTTTTTCCTTCTTTATTCAAAGATTTTTTTTGCCTTGAGACCATAAATGACCTATTAAACATTTACAGGGCCTGAAGTTGGCTTCTCTAATAAAAACCCAATCCAATATAATTGATTTCTGGTTGAAGTGGTTGTTAAAAACAGATTTTATGTCTGAAAAATGCTAAATGTGACGTTTTGGATCTTTTTTCACAAAGAATATACATTAAATTTGTTTTTTCACTTTAATCAGCTCAAATATTATACCTTCCCTTTCTACCAACTACAAACCACAAGATAATTATAGGTGACAAATGGTCACAATTCCGTTTTAAAATTCCCCTCCACAAAACTCATAACCAAATCAAAGGCTGGATTCAAACCCCTTTTCAATTTCAAGTGATTGGGGCTTTCCACTTTGCCATGTTGCCAAAGGAATTTCCAAAAATTCACTCTTGAAAGACAAAATTCCACCTGGCTTGTCTGATTAATAGGGAAAATTCTTCTTCAATTTCCACAAAATCTCTTTGGATCATATTGATTCAGTTATTTCAGGCAGCCTGGTATCAAATATATGCACAGTAAGTTATTTGTCTCTGCTCTGGATCTTTTTCTAACCTATAAAATCCACACAATGTGGTTTTATTGATAATAGCTCCCTTTTTCCAAGGTCCCAAAGTTCCACTTGCAAGGATTATAAATTTGATCCCCTGAAGAGAGGCTTTAAAGATCCCCAGTATTGAATTTTTCCCCTGTTTTTATTTAGTGAAAGGGAAATGTTAATTGTTCAACCCAGGGGTCACATACAATCTTGAAAGGCTTTTCAAAACCTATATGAGTTGTTAAAAAAATAAAGAAATAAAATAAATAAGTAAATAAATAGATAAATGAATAAGCAAATAAAAAAATGAATGAATGAATGAATGAATAAACAAATAAATAAATAAATAAATAAAAGCAAAATTTTCAACCCTACACAACCCATTCACAACTAAAAATGGGTTGCGTGGCATGGTTTTCAACCCATCTGAGTTTTGAACGTCCGTTCACACCCCAGATGGGTTAAAAAAAGCTGTTAAAAACACAGATGGGTTGCAAACCATGCCACAAAACCCATTTTGAGCTGTGAAAGGGTTCTTTAGGGTTGAAAATTTAACTTTTCCCTTAATTAAACATTTGTTCAATTATTAATTAACCCTTAAACAATACGCAAGCACTTAATTTCATTTGTTCTATCCCTATATCTACAAATAATTGGTTAATCAAATTGAATAATTAATTTATTAAAATCAATCATCCCTAGTATCTCAATATTGCATGTTTTCTGGAGTCTAGTAGGATGAAAATTTGCGGTCTTTCCAAGAAATCAATTAAATAATCAATATATTGTTTGATTTTATATCCCTTGAAAATATTTTTCTTAATAAAACATTAAAAATAATGTTTTTCTGACCTTTGCACCTCATTCTATCCTATTTTTTCCAGTGGATCTTTAAAGAAATATATAATTAATCCAATATTAGGTAGTATCAGAGTTAGAAAACCATCCATTTTTTGAGTTCTGTGTTTCAGTGAAATTGTCAGCTCTCTGATACCAGGAACCTTGCAGTCCTTTAGCTACAGAGAGTGATAAAAATGCTGGAATGATAATAATAATTATGATTCCAATAATAAACACTTAGAAGCTCAAATAAATGATTTAATAAGAGCAGTTTCAAGGTTTGATTGGTTTGGTGGTAGATGGTTTTCAATATAATATAAAAGAGGGGCCAAAGTATTATACTACTGGGGATCTTTACAGACTAGCAACCTCTCTTCAAGGGGCCTCCTTAGGCAGTTGTTAAGAACCTTGGAATAAATATGGGTGCCTCAGAAAGGACTTATTCCACTGGTGGCCGGGCTAAACAGCACAAGCGGCCTAGACAGGAAGGGTAACACTCACTCTGAGCACTTTACCACGAAAATCCTGGAATAATTGGAAGGGTTTCAGAGCAGATGGGGTAGATTGCTCGACTAAACTTCAATGGTTGATTGGTTAATATAGGTAAATAATACTACGGCAGACTAAGTCATAAACCACTTGCTTATCTTCATATAAGCACTTGATTAACAATGACACGGTGTCTGATTGATAATTGATAAATTCCTTGTAAACTCTTATTGAATAATGGATCCAAAGAGGTCTGTATAAATACCTTTTTGGGGTGATTTTGGTCTCCTCAGGGCGCGTAGAGAGGGTTCTGCTCGTGGGCTGAGGATGGCAAGCTAGTCAGGGCAATATTAGCACGTTTACTTGGTGCTGTCAATCAGCTGTCCTTAGATCTGCTGGATTTCTGTACTATTTTAGCCAAAGGATCTGTTAATGAGTTATGGCGTAAATTTGATCATTCTGTACTCATCCTTTATTTGTACTATTGATATTGCTTTGAAGCGTGCAGATGTGAATTTTTACTGATTGTACGTCATCTGCTGAACATTTTTATAATTTTTAATAATTTTTATGAACACTTCTTGTAGTGTTTTGTGGTCTTCAAAGATCAAGATCCGTGGTTTATGTGGTAGTCCTTGATCTTTGATTTATTATTAAAAAATGTTTAAAACTTAATTTTCATTAATTTTATTTGAGTTTTGATCTTTTTAGATCATTTTTAATGCATATTTCCGTTTGTTACATATACTAGGCAACCCTAACTAGGTTGTAGCTCTTCTGAGCAGTACCTAGTTGTCAGATTAGTCACAACTGATCCAGGCGCGGGGATCAGTAGTACAGATGCGCGCGGGGTAGGATCCGCTGCGTGCGTGGCAAAATCAGCTGCGCGCGGGTCTCTAGTACGCGGGATCCTGCTGCTGCTAGTACGTAGGGTTATGTAATGATGTGGGGCTGCGCGCGGGAATTGTGACATAACACATTTCCGCGTGTAACTCCTAAAATATACACAACACCTCAATTCTGAGTGAATTTTAGGTGTAAACCCTACAAGTGACAACACGTGTGAGATATTAGAATGGCCAAAAAGTGCCATAAAGGTGTCATAATTTCCAGTACTTTTCCTTTTAATTATTTTAAAAATGTAAGGACTTGGAATTCAAGGGTGGGGTCAGTGAGTGACCCTACCTAATTTTGGGTGAGGAATCCATTCCTGAAATAATATTCATGGATTTCTTACTCCTTGCTTTTTTAATTGAGGTATTCTTATTTTTTGTATTTTGTGTTACTATTTGACAGTTTTTCTCTTTATATAGTATCAAGCTGACAGAAATACCTCAATTTCCAACACACCATTAAAAATAAAAAAATATAAAAAATTTCAAGTCAGGTGTGCCAGAGTTACCTGGAAATAAGTGATTTTTTTCAGTATACTATATAACTCTTCATCCTATCTCTTTCTACTCTATCATCCCCACTTTTCCTCCATCAATCCCCATCCATCCTCACATCCATCACCTCATCCTCACTCAAATTGATCAGAACTTGGTTTTCATCCAAGCTTCTATTTATCTACCCAATTTTCAAGCCCTCAAGGAACATTGAAAATTCAGGAACCTGAATCAATGTATTTTTCTCTCCTATTATTTTATAGGCTTCATCTTCTGTTTTTCACTGTTCCTTCCTGTTCTTTAAAATCTTGCTTTTCCATGCAAGCACTTGTTTTTGATCAATTTCACAAAGTAGTTCAGTAAATTAAACAAGGATCACAAGGGAAGTTCAAACCAATAACCACAAATCAACCATAGATGCAACAGATGGCCTCAAAAGGCCCACTTGAAGAATTTTGGCCCATCTCCATGATTTTCTTTTTCATGACACCAGCATTATACTTCCATCAAATTTTGACTTGCTTGTAGTCTAGCAAACTGCAAAGGTTCCCAGCCACCTACACAAAAATGGCACTAGGCCTTTGAAAGTAGGTGAAAAAATAATATTTGGCTCCTAATACAGCCAGAAACCTTTTTTTAGGATCAAAAAAAACCTAAAAACAGTAGATTTAGCTAAAAGATTTTTGAAGGTGCTATATTTCAATCACAGATTACAGAGATTGATTCAAAGGAAATATATACAATATAAAATTATTAAAAAAACCTTCCCCTATCACAATAAAGGCATTGAAGGAAAGCCTTGGGATCAAGGCCTGCATAATCATTGCCAGAGAAACACGTTAAAAAACACTGGTGATGGTGGAGTGTTGCACAATCCAAGGGAAACGGATTTCAACGTAGCATCTTTTGTTTCAATTAATGGACCATTACCCTGGTACTGGAATTTTAATACAAACCTTCCAAAAAAACTTCTGGGCCCAGAGCAAAACTTGATTGAGTGATAATTGGGGTGTGCAACTAGTTGGTTTGGAAGTTGGACTGCAAATTCCACGCGCTGGTAGAATAAGTTGGGAGAGGTTGTCAGCCTCCTGGATGCCAAGATCCTTGCTATCCTTAAGCTACCAGAGGTGATAGAATAAATAATAAATATATTATTTAATAAATGCAGCAAAAATCCATAAAATATTTGGATTAAGCTTATTGAAAGGTTAAGTGGTTTGGTTATTGTTTATTGTTTTGAATAAATGTATTATTAAATATTTTTACAGAGGGTCCACAATCATATTGGGGATCTTTAACACCTCTCTTCAGGGATTTCAGTATGAAAACACGTAGTCCTGGTTACTTTGGGCTCTTTAGTTTAAAGAATATTTTACCCAAAGATAATATGTATATAAAATACAAAGTGGAGTGGCAGGGCCTTGTAGACAAGCTGCCACGACAGAGAAAGGAGAATAAAACTTACTGGTATATTATTAACTCCTTTGGGTATCTGTTTGAGACGTGTACTGATGGGTTAAACCTGTATACTGGGGTTATAAGGTTGTTCAGCAGTTTTAATTGATAAAAAGAGGTTGAGGACAGATATTATTGATCAGAAATTGCCATAAATCACTTAATTATCTCTTATAAGTACTTGATTACCTTGGAACGGTGTCTGGATATGAATATAACTGGCTCTCTGCCCATCAATATCCTCGAAAGAGCTCTTTATTTATAGATTTTGGAGTCCCAATATTGTCCTTCTGAGGGTTTTAGGTGCTCAAAGGGATGGACACTAAGGCTAGCAGGGTAACCAGGGGTAGCCTGTCATGTGTTATTGGTGCTATATCACGGGTAGCATCCAATTCCACAGGGTATGTGAATTATTCCACTTTATAATAGACATTAGGACGTGTGAATAACACTAATCTGTCCTATTTATGTATTATTTAATTAATTATCCTTAGTAAATGTTTTCAGTAATTTAATAATTATATGAAAAGAAATTTCTACGGAAATCTTTATGTCAGGTAAGTTCTCATTATTTATTATATAACTGGAGTAAAAGTCATAATATTGATTTTACTCCTTATTTTCGAGTTATAGTTGATTTACTAAGATAATTAATTAAAAATATAAGTCATGTAAATTCATGTAATATTTTTACACCATTAGTTTTCTCAGTATGACAAGAAGATATTGATGTCTGGAAGTTCTCATAAAAGTATATTAAAGTATTTTAATATATTTTTGGAAGTTGTCATTGTCTTATTCTTGACATTCTTGGTACTTTGAATTATATTAAATAGAAAATAGGTATAAGATTGTTTATGTAGTTTTATATAATATTATGTATTTTTAGACTGTCTACTATCCACGGGAACATTTATTACATATGTAGAATGTTCCCGTGTAGGTTGTAGCATGTTTACGCGGTACCTGAGCCTCTCAGGCCACCTGTCACTCTGTCAACCCGTAGTCCCCCGGCTGCGTACTTGTCAGAGGCCCGGGGCTGCGTACACGACCTTGATGGAGTGACAGGGCTATATCTCAGTCGCGCGCGGGTGCATTGGCTGCCACGGCTGCGTGCTGGAATTGTGACAAAACACATTTCCGCCCGCAACTCCTAAAATATACACAACATCTCAATTCTGACTGAATTTTAGGTGTGAAACCTATATGTGACAATGTGTGTGAAATATTTAATTGGCCAAAAAGCTCAATAATGGAGCCATAGTATTTTGGTCTTTGTTTCCTTAATTATTTAAAAATATAAGGAGTTGGATTTCAAGGGTGGGGTCAGTGAGTGACCCTACCTAATTTTGGGTGGAGAATCTATTTATGTAATAGTATTTATGGTTTTCCTACCCCTTCTTAGGTTAATTGTATTATTATTATTTTTATGTTATTTTTGTTACTTTTGCAGCTTGCTCTGCAATAGTAGCAAGCTGACAGAGGTGGCAATTCATAATTGAAAGAAAATTGAAATTTTATCAGTCTGACCCATGGCAGGAATCTTAGAACAAGAAAGAGGCCATAAAACTTCAACTATTATTCAACTCAAGCTCAAGCTGAGAAAATTCCTGTTTGATTAAATAAAGTCCTTCCAGCTTTGGAATCTTAGTGGTTTGAGTGCTCATATCTGTGCAGAAAATCCCCAGAAGACAACTTGTACTGGAGATGGAGAGGATGGAGTTTGGATTTCAGCACTTTTAGGGGGCTTCTGGTGCTTTCAAGTGGTGGCTTTTTGGAAAACTCAAAGTTTTAAATATCTGAGTTATGCTACCACATTTTCCTTGACCATTGTTTGTTTCAAACTGTCCTACCAATTTTTCAAGTATTGAAGTTCCCACTGCATTACTCTCTCCAGTTTGTGGGGCTAATCTGAGCAGAAAAACGGTAGAACCTTTGGTGGGTTGAATCTTGAGTTCAATTGTCTGACCCTGAATAACGGAAATGCCATTTATTTATTCTCTGGGATAATAATTTTTGAGTCTCTGCCAGTGCCCTTGATTTTGAACCTTGAATTTTACTCTACCAATTTCTACTTTGTTTTCCTTAAGAATCTGTTGAAGATCTAAAATCTTGCTCTCGACTTCTTTTCTTGAGAGGTGCATATCTTGATTGGAACCCTCCTCCTGGGACTTAGTTTTGAGAAGTTCAAACTCATCTACATAGTCTGAGAAAGAGGCTTGTTAACTAGAATAGGAAGCTTTTAAGGCACCAAGTTTGTAGAGTAGTTTTTTATTTGCTTCTAATTGATTTTATAATTGATGAGATAGAATTTTAATGGGGTCTTCGATATCATTGATGATCTTCTGATTTTCTTTGAGAATACCAATTTTGTTGGAGAGATTTTTGAAATTGGATGAGGAGGTGGTTGGGTAGAAACTAGCAACAATTGAATGATGACTTTCAATGGATGGAGGATGAATGGTAATTTTCACCTTTTATTCATGGAGAGGGGAGGGTGATGGATTATGATTCATCAAATAGAAGGTTTGATTGTTGAAAAATGCAATTTTTTTGTAAACCTTCCCTTTGGAATACACCAGATAAGGGGTATGTGTATTTCAGAAACCCGCAATTAAAATGGTGTTTTTGGTCAAAAGGAAATGGTGGGCTTCTAATTGAGATATTTATAACTCTAATATTCCCTATTATATTAAGCTGTTGAATTTATTTACAAAGGAAACCTCAGAACCTACCTTAAATGACTGGGAATAATTAACTCCCTCTGAAAAATTGGGGATAATTCTTTAGCACACCAAGCAATGTGAAAAGGATAAATTGCAAAGAAAAATGAATTTCATGGCAGAAAAAATCTTGGAAGAAGTAGAGAAAGGGCTCATATCTTCAAGAGAAATACAGAAAAGCCAAAAGGAATTAAAGTAAGCTCAAAAGCATCACTTTAATATTTTTTTAAAAAATTATTGGAAATTAATTAACAATTTGTATAAAATTTCCTAAAAATATGGAAAAAATTTTTTTTTTGAAAAAATGAGAAAACACCAAGATACCTAATCCTGGGGGGAATCTGGTCACAAATAATTCCCCTAATACCCGTTAAAGTAACTCTGAATGGGTCCAGGACCTTCTTAAATCCCAACAAACACCTGTCACAGACCAATTTAATACTGAAAAAGTGTTGATGCCTTTTCCACTCAATATCAATTTTACCTAAAAATAAAAAAATTAAAAAAGGGAATTATTTTATTATGACCCCAATCCTTTATTTTGCACAATTTCAAAATCCCCACAACTTATCACATCTGCACAGTTTTCCTTAAATCTTTGTGGATTTGTCAATTTGAAAAAAAAAAACATTGCCTAGGGGGCATCTAACACCTCTCCAATTATACTTTGAGCCTTTTCTGGTCCATTGAAAGGAATTGAAACTTTGGTTCAAAAAATTTAAAACAGGAAAAAATTAATTCACCAATGGCTTCACTTTTTTTTACAAGAGAATTTGTAATTTTTTTACAAGAATTTGTTTTTGAAAATATAAAGGCAATTTCAAATATTTTTTTTGAAGATTTTTAGTCCTTCATTTTCCAACAAAAAAATGGGATTAACTTGAAAAAACATGTTCTTTTCAACTTTTTTTTCCATATCTTTCTGATGCATTTTACAATTTTTCATATTTCTTTCATTTAGTGGGGTTGAAAAAGGGCACAATGAAATAATGTGAAGATTTTGAGTAGGTTTTTCTTCCCCAAAGAATTCAATTTCAAAAACACAAAACAGGCATTTTTTGCTCCAACTCATTGAGTCAATAATCAATCAAAAATAAAAAATAAAAATAAAAAATTCACCAAAAAACAACAAATCAATCAATGAATATAAATTTTTGAAAATTGATTCATTGGATGTGGAGAACAGAAAAGCCCAAGAATATGGACCTACCCCAAAAAGAGGTATAAACATGGTGATTTGAGGTTAGAAATTTGAGGGCTAACCAAAAGTGCAAGGAATATGAAAAAAATTAGATTTTTGTCATTTGGTATGCATTTCAAAATGAAAAATTCAGATGATCCATAAAAATAATGAAAATGGTATCAGAAATGGTTCCAAAACATACCAAAAAGCAGAAATTGTTTGTTATTGTTGTAGTTGCATCAAATATTTGGAGGTAAATAATTGATCCTAAAAATATCAAAAGAGTTTTTTTGTGAATTTTTTGACTCATTGTTAAAGAAGGCAAGCTTGAAAAACCTTGAAAATGCTTCAGAAAGAAAATGAAAAAAAAAAACAAAAATGAGGTCTTTAATTTATTTTAATCCAATTTTCAGCAGGAAAATGAGGTACTAAAAATCTTGAAAAATCATATTTGAAATTCCTTTTGTAATTTGAAACCTTCTTAATCTACAGATTTACCTAAATAATTTCAAAAAAATATTAAAAAAATTGAAACCATTTGTGATGTCATTTTTTTCAATTTTTTGAACCTGATTTTGAAGGCTTTTAAATGGACCAAAAAGCCTCAAAACAGTAGCAGAGGTTTGAGATGCCCCCCTTTGCAGTGGTTTGCCTTTTCTTTTAACAATATTTCACAAAAATATGCAAATTAAGGAAAAACACACAGATTGGGGAAATTTCCGAAATTTCAAAACCACAAACAAATAGGGATTGGGGGAATGAAAATAATAATTCCCCCAAAAAAACCTTCTCTTGAAAAAAAATTATTTTTATGTTTTTTGTTTATTTAAAAACATCAAAGGTTTTTGTTGAAGAATCTTCCAAGATAGGTGCAAAAGCTTTCAAACAGGAAAGAATATTTCCTATGGATCTTTGTCACTCAAAAGGTGCGCTGGAAAGGTGGTCAAAGGAAGATGAAATGAGGGGACTTGAACCTGCAACTGCTACAGTGCCAACAGCAAACTCAAAGCCCATGGCTCCCAAAAGGACTTAAGGCTTTTTGGAGACCACTCCAAACAAGCAAGACACATACCCAGCGCCTTAAGATTTGAATCAAACACTGCCATCAGTGTATTTACCTAAAGAGGCCTGGATCAAGTATTTAGTAATGGAGAATGTGACCCATTGGAAGGCCCTCTTGGAATCCCAGTCCAAGGGGGATAAATTTTGAATGAAAAAAGACCATAATTCAGAAAAAAAAAATCCAAATTCCCCTCAAAAAAAAAAGTTGAAAGGAATTAGTGTGATTATCATGTGAAGGCTGGAATCCATGGGGCCAATTGGCCCATTTCAGGGGGAAGAATAACAAAGGAAAGTGAAGGTCCTCCTCCAATCAGAAAGCCAATGCTCCCAGAGATTTTCACAAAATGATTTATCTAGCCCAGGCATGAAAGTATGTGTACAATTAATTGAGCCTATACCAGGCGTTTCAATTTTTTCCAATTATTTTATAGGTAATTTAAAGATATGTTGTAAAACATTGGAAGGTATTTATCCCAAACTGGACAAAATTATCCTTTTTATCTCTAAAATGCAGAAAATTTACCAGGAAAAAATCAATTCCCTGGTACATCAGAATATCCAATATTCTTTTATAAAAGATCAAATGAATTCTTGTAAGGATTGCATATAAAAAAGAAAAGTATCTCAAGCAAAACACGTGGAATGGATTTTTTCCACCATCCAAGAAGAAGTAATCATTTCTCCTAGAAACCTTGATCTATAATTCAAAGATATAAAAACAAGATAAAGGGAATTATTTTTATCACAAATCCAACACATTATTTTTCTCACACATCCAACCCTTTATTTAGAGTGATGAAGTGTCAAGAGGGATAAAGCAATGAGAGTTGGGATGTCATGAAAGCAATAAAGTGGTGAGAGTGATGAAGTGATGAGGATTGTGATCAAATGAGAGTTAGATAGATGTGATGAAAGCAATAAACCAATGAGAGAAATGAAGTGATAAGGATAGTGATCTGATGAGAGTTAGCTGGATGTGATGAAAGCAATAAACGGATGAGAGTGATGAACTGATCAGGATATTGATCCAATGAGAGTTAGCTGGATGTGAGGAAAGCAATAAATTGATGAGAGTGGGGAAGTGATGAGGATAGTGATGAAGAGATGAAGAGCAATGAATCAATTTTTTTTCCAATAAGGTTGGAGTTAGAAGGAGGTGGGAAGCCAGGGGTGGATGACATGGACAGGTTGTTTAAGCCTTTAAATACTTTATTTGAAAAAACCCACTTATTTCCAGGTAACTCTGACACGTCTTATGTGAAAGAAGTGGGTTTTTTTAATTTTTAATTGCGGTTTTGAAATGGAGGATTTGGTTTGAAACCAGCCATTCAAAAATTGCATGTTTTTTTAACTCTGATACACCCTATTTTGACGTTGGTGCCTGGTTGTGCCCCTTTGGTTTTTCACGCAAAAAATACTTTATTTCAAACAAATTTAAACAATTCATTTTTTTTAATTATGAAAGCGCAGAACCGTAGCAGGAGTTCTCAAAACCCTGAAAAAATTTTTGGTAATTTTGGAGCCATTAGAACCCCTTCAAAAATGCAATCAAAAATGAAAAAATTCCTTTAAAAAAAATTCTTGCATGGGTTTTTGGATCATCATTTAGGCTAATTTCATTGGTTTGTTTTTGGTTATTCAAGCTTTCATAAATTTCAACCAACATTTATAGAGTCTTCTGATATTTTTTTCATATTTTTTAAATTTATTCTTTCACCTGAAAAAATTCCTTCAAAAAACACAAAAATCAAAAAAATCAAATCTCTCTTTGGTCATTTGAATCCTTTTATTTTCCTTTTTATTTCATTTTTTGGGGTAATTCAAGATATTAAAAACTCAAAAAAACATTTAAAGAGCATTAAAATGGTTTTTTTTTCTGATTTTTTGGATTTATTTTTTTACCTCAAAAATTGCTTCAAAAAAGCAACAAATTCAAAAAATTGAATTTTCTCATTTGACTTTTGGATGCTTATGTTTGCCATTTTGGCTTATTTTTTTGGTTTTTCAAGCTTTGGGAATTGTAAAACAACTATTCAAGAGACTTTTAAAATTATTATCAGGAGTTTTTGATGGCATTTTTGACCTGTAAAAATTCCATCAGATTTGAAAAATTCACTTCTCTCACTGGATTTTTGAATCCTTTTGTTGGCCTATATCATCATTGTTTTTAAGATAAATCCAAATTAAAAACATCAAGAAAGAAAAATTTTCCTTCCAGGTTTTTAGGGGATTTTTCAAAAAGATTGGATGTTTGGGTGGTGAAAGTTATATGTCCAGAGCACAACCATCCACCTTCCATTGATCCTTCCACAGAAGAATCCAAGGGGAGCAAAAGGAGGTGGTTGAAAATTTATCCAAAGCAGGATTTCCCCTTTTAAAAATTCTCAACTCTCTTATACAAAACTCATCATCCACCATCTATACAAATCTCCCTAAAATTCACAACAAAAGATCCCAAATACAAAAAATGCCCTTGATGGCAAAACACCAGCGGAAGCACTCATACTGGAACTCAGGAATTCTTCTTTTTACTAAAAAATTAAAAATTTGGATGTTCAAATTGCTTCATTATTCATTTCAAACCCTGATTCCATTAAACCTCTCAACCTTTTGCCTAATCTCATTATGATGGACTGTACATATAAAACCACAAATTTGGAATCCCCCTTCTTCATATTCTTGGGATAAAAAATTCTGATAGAAGCTTCTCAGTTGAATTATGTTTCAATCTCAAGAGAGAAAAAAAGATATATTATTCGGCCCTTACTCAGTTTCAGCCTCGTGGATGCCAAGACCCTTGCTATCCTTTTTTCTATCCTTTAAGCACCAGAGGTGATGGGATAAATAATAAATATATTATTCAATAAATGCAGCAAAAATCCATAAAATATTTGGATAAAGCTATTGCAAGGTTCATTGGTTTGGTTAAGATTGAATATTATTAATCAATATTCATAAATCAATTATGAAATAAATTGAAAGAGGGGCCACAACAATATTGGGGATCTTTAAAACCTCTCTTCAGGGAATTCACTTTGAAAACATGTAGACGTGGTTACTTTGGAACCTTTAATTTACATTCTTAAAGGAGATATTGCACAAAGATAATATATATATAAAATATACAATGGAGTAGCAGATCCTTTTAACCAAGCTTCCACGACAGAAAAAGGATAATAAAACTCACTAGTATTTTATTAGATCCTTTAGGTACCTGTTTGGGACATGTAATGATGGTTTAAACATGTTACTGTGGTTAAAAGATTGTTCAGAAGTTTAAATTAATAGAAAGGTTTTTGGGACGGATAATATTGATCAGGCTAAAGCCTTAAATAATTTAATTATCTCTCATAATGATTTGATTAACTTGGAACGGTTTCTGGATGTAAACATAAATGGGTCTGGGGTATCAATAGCCTCAAAAGAGCTCTATATTTATAGCTTTTTGGGTCCCAATTCTGTCCTTCTCAGGGATAAAGGGGCTCAAAGGGATGGTTTCTAAGGCTAGCAGGGTAACCAGTGGCAGCCTGTCATGTGTTTCTGGTGCTGTAGCACGGGTAACATCTAATTCCACAGGGTATGAGAATTATAACACTTTTTTATTGACTTTTTGACATGTGAATAACACTAATCTATCCACCTGATCATCATTTTGTTAATTATACTTAGTGAACTCTCCCAGGATGTTAATAATTCTTTTTAGTAGACATTCCTATGGCTAATCTGATGTCAGAAGGGTTCTCATTATGTATTAGCTGATGGAATTAAAATCATAATACTGATTTTGATCCTTATTTTCTAAATTCCATTAATTTACTTGAAATAATTAATTAAAAATATATTCTATGGTGATATATGTAATATTTATACATAATTAATTTTCTCAGTATTTCACTGAAATACTGATGTCTTGAAGTTCTCAAAATTGTATTTACAAAGCATTTTAAGGTATTTTTCAAACTGTAGTGATCTTATTTTCGACATTATTGGGATTTTTTATTATATTTTACAAAAAATGTGTAGAAAGTTTATTTAAGTATTTTTATATAATTTTATGTATTTCTAGACTATCTCCTATCCAAAGAGAAATTTATTAAATATGTAGTATGTCCCTGTATTAGTTGTAGCACTTTTACATGGTACCTTGGCTTCTCAAGCCATCTGTCAGTCTGTTGGTCTGGAGTCCCGCAGCTGAATACCTGTCAGATTCCCAGGGCTGCGTACCTGGCTTGTCATGGTAAGCAGAAAGGGTGGCAGTTCTGCTGCTCTGCCGCGTGCAGATGTATTGGTTGCCATGGCTGCGTGCAGGAATTGTGACAAATCACATTTCCGCCCGTAACTCCTCTAAATCACAGAATTCCTGGATGCTGACTCTAAATTCATTCTGAAACATATACGTGGGGTTTCGTGTGAAATAATGAAATGGCCAAAATCCCAAGGCCACGTCTCTTTATAAATTTTCATAAATTATTTAAAAATATAAGCAGTGGAAATTTGAGGTAGGTGTCAGTGAGTGACCCTACCTTAAATTTTATTTAGAATCATAATTTGAAATAATATTTTTAAATATTATTTCTATTTTACTATTTTATTTATTTATCTATGTTATTTTATTGGTTTTGCAGCTTGCTCTGAAATAGTAACAAGCTGAAACTCAACTTCAGGAAATATTTGAAGATAAAGAACCTAGTTTGATTGTCACAGACAAGGAAAAAACACTTATTAGCTCAACTGAATCAGTTTCCCTTTCTCTTATCATCTTCTCTGTGTCTGGCACATTTTCAAGAATATTCAAACTCATTGCAGGAAGCAGTGTAAATTTGAACATGAATGGAAGATATTCCAGAAACAATGGCATCATTTGGTCTATTCAAAATCTGAATCAAGCTATCAAAAAAACTTCACAAAACTTTCTCTGTTCTGGAATCCTCCCACTTCTGACTACTTTCTTGAAAACTGGATTCCTCTAACAAGAAAATTTGTCTCCTATTTTGAAAAAAAATAATTTCACGTTGGAAAAATAAGTATATCAGAAATAGAAGGTTCTTACTTCTACATTTAAAGATTCATCAATTCTTCTATTGGCTATTTCTATAATTTAGTTCCAAAAATTTAAAGTTCCATCACCATCCAAACCCATGAGAGAGCCATTGAAGCCTCTCAAAAGTGATTCAACCATCTCATTGGTTTGCCTCACTTTGTGGATCATATTTCTGGAAGGATCAGCCACTTTTCCCACAAAATCATTCATTCATCTCATCAAGTTATTATTCTTCCACCAATTGCAACAACTGCGATTACTCTTCTAGAATGGGTATACCATATTTTCACAAAATCAAATTGGCCTTCAGAAAGGGTGAACTCTTCCAAATTGATGATTTCCATCCTCAATGGCATGTCAAAGCTGCCATCTCAGTAAGTTTTTCTACTTTTTTTGGGGGGGATTCAAGCTCAAATGAATGATTTCCTGATTGTTTTTGATTAGTCTTTCTCAAGTTGACTGTGAACCCTGAATCAACCAAAGATTCAGCAAAATAGAAGTCCCAACCAAAGACAGTAATGAAAACCTACATTTCACTAAACTTTGTGAAGCATTCATCAAGTTTCCACCTGGAGAACAGCTATATTATTTGGGTGGAAGCATGAAGCTGTACAGTGGAAGATATCAACTTACCCTGATTGAAGAGCCAAATTCCACTCAAAGATCCAAATTTACAGGAAGACCCAAAGGTGGAGCAAATAAGCTCAAGAAGATCTCTAAATACTCAAGCAAAAGAGATCCATCTGGTTTTGAATAAGTAGAAGAACCCAAGAGGAGAGGAAGGCTAAAGAAGAAATTCATAGCAAATTTGAAGGTCAGTCACCAATTTTTAAAACAAAAAAATATATCAACATTCAGTTAATTTTTTTTCTTATGTGTTCAGGTTTAAAGAAGGTGCAAGGCCATCCAAGGGAAGGGGAAGGGAAAAAAGAATGATGAATCAGAGGAAGAGGTAATTTTATAACTATACTTATTTTTTTTCAATGGGTTGTTTTTTTTTTTGATGAGTCCTTCTCACTTTTTTAACATAGAGTGAATTTCTGACTGAAGAGAAATATTCAGAAGATGAAGAGGTTCCAGATTTGGATGAAGGGGAAGATTCAGAAGATGAAGAGCTGAGAGATGTGGATTTAATTAGGATGGTGAAGTTTAATTTTCTTTTATTTTTGGCTAATTTTTTGGATATTATTTTTCATTAATTTTTTCATTCAAACCTTTATCAGAGGTCTGGAACCATTGTGAATAAGCAATTTGTTTCTCCTGAATACAATCCTGGGAAAAAAATCAAGAGACCAAATTTATCTAATGAAGATGGTGATTCTCCTTACTATCCTACTGGGGGGAAGGTATTCGCAGCCCCAAAAATCAGTGAGAAAGTGAGTACATTTGTTATTTTCTCATTTTTTCATTTTATCTGATTTTTTCAGGGTTTTTCCTCTAGGTTTCCTGCAGATCTATTCTTCTTCTGGAATATTAGACAAAGTATCAATTGAAGAAGTGAGTATTATCCTAAGTCAATATTTTCTGTTTTAAAAAATTCTCATTTTTGGTTTTAGTTCCAATACAAAGTATCCGTTTCCCCATAAACAACCATTACACATATTTCCCATGTTCAAGCTGTCATAGGGAATGGGAAATTTGGCTTTAGAGCAGCAGCCATTTGCTTGGGGGGGGGGTCTAAGAAGACTGCATTGAAGTCAGGAAAGACATGGTGAAAGCAATTGATTCAAACCAAATCTTCAAGGAAACAAGATTACTGCGTGATATCTAAGGTGAAACTGTCCAAAGGGCAAGAAGGCAACTGAACCGGATTTATGGCCCAGCTCCTAAAATTATGTGGATGAAATTTCCATGCCATGGTTTCCTTCTGGTTGAAACATATAAGTGTCAAGTGTTTCTGTTTTCTTCTTTAATGCCTTGAACTTACCCTCCTCTGAATTACCCTCCCACTCCAAATTATCAAAATTCTCTTATTTGCTTAATTCTTTTGGAAGAATCCAAAAATATAGTCTCATTTAAGTACAAGTCTGATCATTGGCCAGCTCCCAGGTTAGATCCATGTTGGAAAAGCTTTGTGATAAAGGATTCAAAATCTTGGAAAACCATTCTTCAGAGAAATTTGGATCTTTTTAATGAGTCTTTTTCACTCCACAAAAGTCAAGAAGAAAAATAAATCCTATCATAGTTGAATAAATTTTAATATTTGTATCCATATTTGTTCTTTATTCTTATTTTTTGAATGAAGCTTGTGGGGTGTATGCAAGAATGATGGTGATCTTCAAAAAGTATCAACAAACTTTTTTTTTTACATTCAAAATTCTGAAAGCTTAAATCACTCAAAAAAACATTTTATAGGCAAACAGAAGGATTCAAAAATTCAGTGAGAAAAGTGACTTTTTCAAATTTTTCGGTTTTTGATGGAATTTTTCAAGGTCAAAAATGACACCCAAAAATCTTGGAAAAAATTTAAAAAAGCTCTTGAATAGTTGTTTTGGAGTTCTCAAAGCTTGAAAAACCAAAAAAATAAAAATAAAAATAAAAATTGCAAACATAAGTATCCAAAAGTCAAATGAGAAAATTGAATTTTTTGAATTTTTCGCTTTTTTGAAGGAATTTTTTAAGGTAAAATAATACATCCAAAAAATCTGAAAAAAAAAATAAAAAATTAATCCTCTTTGAATGTTGTTTTAAGGTTTTATATATATTTAATTACCCAAAATAAAAATGAAATAAAAAGGAAAATAAAAGGATTCAAATGTCCAAAGAGAAATTTGATTTTTGTGATTTTTTGTTCTTTTTGAAGGAATTTTTTAAGGTGAAAGGATACATCCAAAAAAAATGAAAAAACATTAGAAGACTCTATGAATTTTAGTTTAAATTTATTGAATCTGAAATAAACAAAAAGAAACCAATGAAATCAGAAAAAAGGATGATCCAAAACCCATTCAAAAATTTGTTTTTACGAAATTTTCTCATTTTTTGATTGCATTTTTAAGGGGTTCTAATGGCTCAAAAATTACCAATTATTTTATTAAAAGGTTCAAGAACCCCTGCTACGGGGCTGAGAAGTCGAAGCAAAAAAATGAATTTTTTAAAATTGTGTGAAATAAAGTATTTTTGCGTGAAATACCAAAGGGGTGCGACCGTGCACAGATGTTGAAATATGTGAAATAAAGTGTTTGATGCGTGGGGAAAATAGGGCGTATCAGAGTTAATAAAACTGGCGATTTTTTAATGGCGGGTTTCAAACCAAATCCACCATTTCAAACCCGTCATTAAAAATTAAAAAACTCACTTATTTCGCATCAGAAATATCAGAGTTACCTGGAGATAAGTGGCTTTTTTCAAATAAAGTATTTAAAGGCTTCCACCGCCTGTCCATGTAATCTACCCCTGGCTTCCCACCTCCTTCCAACTCCAACCTCATTGGAAAAAAAATTGATTCATTTCTCTTCATCTCTTCATCACTATACTGATCACTTCATCACTATACTGATCACTTCATCACTCTTATCTGTTTATTGCTTTCATCACATCCAGCTAACTATCATCAGATCACTTTCCTCATCACTTCTTCACTCTCAACACTTTATTTATTTCATCACATCCTAACTCTCATTGCTTTATCCCTCCTGTCACTTCATCACTCTCATCTCTTCCTATTCTCTTTGCTTCATCACTCTCATTCTCTCATTGCATCATCACTCTCACCACTTAAAAACATAGCCCTTCATCCCTTCATCCCTTCATCCCTCTTACTTCTTTTCAATGGAATCTCAGCAATCTTCCCCCTTCAAGTCCACTAAACAATTGAACAGACCAAAGATAACATCCCCCAGGAACTCAACATCCAACAATCCTCCCCCATCAACTTCCAAAGGATCAAGTCATCTCAAGAGAGCTGATCACATCATCCTGGTAAACTGGCCCGAATTCCCTCCAAATGAAATGCTTGCTTTTGATCAGAGAATGAAACATGCATTGGCCGGCCTCCATCCTCCAAGGTCAATGTTTAGCTCCTGATGGCCAATGAGCTCAAGAATAAAACAAAAGGTAGGCTGGATCTGCCATCCAAAAAGATGAGGGAGAAATTCAAGAATTATTGAGCCAAGTACAAAAAGGTCCACACCATCTCAATCTCCACCAGCTTTGGTATCACCAACTCTGACAAAGCCAAGGGAATCAACTTGGTGGGTGATAAGTTGGACTCCATTTGTCCTTTTTATATTAAAATGGATGAAATCTTTTGAAAGAAGGCCAACATCACCCCCCCTAGCTGCTTTTGATGCCCATTAATTCAATTCTGTTGACACTGAGAACTTGGCTGGGGATTATCAGCCTAGCAATGGTGATCCCAAAGAAACCTATGAGTGGCCTTCATCCAATACTGAGGAGGATATTCAAATGCAATCAGCTCCAATCACAACTACTTCTGCATTGATTGAGGAGTCAAACCCAACCTTGGACCTCTCCCCTCCTTCCTTGGATTGCTCTCTTCCTGTGTTGGAATAACTGGAGAACTTGGCTGATGAGGAGGATGTCATTCCCGTATCACAATTGCCATCAACATCTGCTCAAGTAAGGAACCAAGTTCTTTTCTCTTCTGTCCAGTTAATCCTGACTGATTTAGATTTGAAAGAAAAAGGCTCATCCATTCCTGAATGGCCAAAAAATAAAGCCAATGGGGCCTCTGACATCCCCTTCAAATGAGAGAAATGATGTTCCCACACAAACCTCCTCTGCAAAGGGGAAGCAAAAGGCCTCCAATTCCATCAATATCAACCCCACTAGCATTCAAAAGAGGAGAAAAACTTCAAATTTTTTGGGCTTTGAGGGGATCTTGGATCAGCAAGATACAAGTAAGCCCATTGTATTTTTGTTTCTTTCAAAATCAAGATCATTCCTATTCCCCTCTGAAAAACAGTGAAATTTCAAATTGAATCTGAAAAACTTCAGTTTGAAAAGGAGAAGTGGGATTGTCAAGTGGCTATTTATTTTCAAAAGCAGAAAGACAAGATTTTGGCTGATTATAAATAATGGGATGCTGAGTGAAGTTGAAACAGGCTGAGCTAGAATTTCAAAAAAGAGGAAAAGGAGAAGGATTAAAAGCAAGAAAAACTGCAAATGGAGAGGGAAAAACTGGCAACATAAAAAAAGGATAAGTTTTCAAAGGCTGCAGCATACATTGGTAGCAGCAGAACAGTAGATGAATTAAAGCAGATTACTCAATTGCTGGGCTTGTAAATATATTTGCTTTGATGAAAAACCTCAAAATGAAAAAACATTTTTTTTGAACGGTGAAGGAAAGTGGTGACAAAGTTGATGTCCTTCTTATCTTGATCTGAGAGTTCATCCAAGGTCACAAATCCAATTATTGCAACCAGGGCTTTGTGATCAGATCAATCAAGGACAATTAATTTTCCACAGTGGAAGAAATGGAAGGGTTTGATTGTTTGTTTGGCTTGTTCAAACTCTTCCTGGATGGTCTTTTGACTATTATTTTTCTTTTAGGCAACAATGGAAGGGTACAGATCCAAAGGACATGGTTTTTGACCAGACCAGACAACCTTTTCATTAATAACTTCCTCAAAAACTTCCAAAACAATTCCTTAATCCCAAGATTGAAGCCTCTTTTTACTCTTTCCACCTCTCTGTGTGTTTCAAGAAGCCCTACTCTTCCCACCTCTCTGTGTTTTTTTCAAGCCATCTCCTACCATCTTGTTCCCTCCCAATCCTGTACTTAGATTAGGGTGAGGAAAAAAACGGTATTTGATTGTTTGTGTAATATTTTGAGGAGGGTGGGATAAGAATTGGAAATTCAACAATAGCAGTTGAGGGATTGAAAAAAAAACAGTCAGTCAAATGGAAATCATTGGTGAAACAAGATTGGATCAAAAAAATGAAAACAAGGTGATTGGAATGCGCCACATCCCACTCCCATTCCTACTACTCAATGAAGCAGGACTATTACCCCTTGGATGAAGGATTGGCCGGAGGACCAATTGTCCATCAATTCCTTGGACCGTCAAGCCCATCAATAAATCATTAGTTTTCAAAAAAAGAGAGAAAGAATTTCTTAATTGATTCAAAGTGATTTTTTGGGTCAAACCAAGAGAAATCTAGAAAGTGTGTATATATATAGATAAAAGAACAGTTTGAGGGAGCACCATGACCAATCAAAGTTGTAGAGGCTTGTCTGGCAAAATTGGTACTTAGACCAGAGATCATAACAGAAGAGGTTTGTCTTGAATGACTTGGTTTGAAGCCTGGACAAGGTTGAGTAAAAGATGGGGGCCAATTGGCTGGTAGGGAGGAACAATGAGACAATTGTTTGATTTGTTGAGTTTCTGAAAACCTCTGGAAAGCATCTGAGCCGCGGAGATTGGATTTGTGGGTGAAGCCAGGTTGGATACGTCTTTCAGAAAGCTGGCGCTCTTCTTCTTGATCAGCATTTATAGTGGAAAATTGTCTTCTTTTGTCTCTGGAGGTTGAAAGTTAGTGGGTTTACTCCTTGTGATATTTGTTTTGGTCTTCAGAATCAAATGAGAGGGTTGCACAGCATCTCAATTTGGATTAGGGGTGGATGACTTGGGTACATGTAAGTTGGCGTTCAATGGAGGTCTCAGTGATGAACCCAACAAAGAGGTTTTTGCATGCTTCCTCTGAGCAACCTGATGATCATTATCATCATCTTTTTCCTCATCCTCTTCCTCCACCTTTTCATATTAATCATCATCTAAGTGGCATTGACAGAGTTGAGGCTGATCCCAAGCCACCGGGGTCTTGTTTGGTTTGGTAGTAGTGGAGGAACAAAGTCAATTGGATGTTGGATTGGATGGTTGAATCCAAACTACAGCAATCAAAGGTACTGAAAAGGTAATCATATGTTTCTCCAGCCGGCCAAGCACACAGTAAGCAATGCATATTGGAATTTGCTGATTTAGATGAATAGGATATCAATTGGGCGCAAAATGCTTTGGAGGGCAATCCCTGGCGTCTTAGTTCTTTGAGAAACCGGTGAGAGATGGCAGCCGGATGGCGCAAGTGCATGTTCCCCCCAGCTTGGGCTTCCCAGGACTCAATGGGGATTGAATCAAAATTTTCCAAAGCAGTGAAATCTTTCAGATGACTTTTTCAATGACCAGGTGAGCGGGTAAACCTTTGCTTGACCCTAAAAATGGCGTCACAAAACCAAGCAGGGGGCGAAACCTTAGTATGACCTTCACTTTCACTAACTGCAGCGGGTGAACCTGTACAAGGTGGAACTTCCAAAGAGGTACGTGAAATTAGAGCTAGGGAACAAAGTGGCACTGGGGAACTGGGTAGAGATTGGCAATGGTTATTTTTATAGAGGAAAAAAAAAACAGGATTGAGCAGCATTTGAGGATGATGGGCATGAACCAATAAATTCAAACCATGAAAGAGATGTATATTTGGAGAGATACTTGGAACAAAAGGATCAGAAACATGACAAGGAGGCTGAGGAAGATGAGACGGTGAGACATATTGGGAGGAGATAGAAGATAGAAAGGATGGTGTTTGAGGAGCTTTTGAAGCTGTCCTAGCAAGCCTCTCAGGTGTTGATGGATTAGGAATGAGGAGGAGGATGAGGGGAGCTTACCAGGGGTGCCAAAGGTGGTGGGTGAGGAGGAGAGTGGACTGGTGGTTTGGTGGGGTGAGGTGGGCAATGTGGTGGGGTGAGGTGTTGGGTCAGTTTTGTCTAAGAAAAAAAAAACAGAGTGAGTCATCCTAGGATTCTTGGGAACCATTTATTGCTTTTTGAATAGAGAATTCAAAGCCAAAAAATTTGATTCCAAATTTGAGTGTGAATTGCAGTCAAATACTAGCAAAAGTTCAGTCAGCTTTTTGCATTGTAAACTTGCTGGTGGGAAGTTTGATTTGACATGTTGAGAAACATAGTGATTTGATGTGGGGTGATGAGATGATGATGGGGTTTGTGTGAATATTGAGATGTGAAGAAATAGAGATGTGAAGCAATGGAGATGTGAATCAATAGAGATGTGAAGGGATGGAGATGTGAATCAATGGAGATGAGATGTGTGTGATGTGATGGAGATGGGACCCATATGGATTTGCTGATGTGAACGGGTGTTTTAGATGTGATGGATGGTGGATGGATGATGATTCATAAATGGAAGGTTTAATGGCGGTTTTGGTGTTTGAAATCCGCCATTTTCATGAAACCCACCAATTTGAAATACACCAATTAGCGGGTATGTGTATTTCAGAAACCCGCCATTAAAAATGGCGGGTTTGGTCAAAAAAAATTCCGGGTTTCTGATGGAAGGTTTGCTAAATATGATACGCCCTAATAATGTACTAACTGAATCCTGCCCTTTAGTCAAAAAATAGATCAAGTAAATTCAAAGTTGAGGCTTCAACTTAAATTAATCAAAAATAATTTAAGAGATCTCAAGATCAGTCTTCCCAACCAATTTGGGAATACCACAGGCAATCCCAGAGCCTCTCAAACTTATTACTACTCCATTTTTTCCACTCATAAATGGGTCCAATACAAGTGAAACCTGCAGGCCAGGCCCTACTCCAGAAATGGAGCAAGCCTCAAAACTGTTACCCCCTATAACTGAATGGCCCAAATACTCTGGATGAGCAGAATAAAACCATATCTGTTCATCAAATTTTTTGATTATACCCTATACTCATATTAACTACAAGATGCAATTACTTTATTAATACTACAAAAAATTTTTTGAAGCAGTAGCTGTAGACTGGTTTATAAGTAAAAAAGAGAAAGTAGCCTTTGTATCCTAGAAAGTTTGGAAAGACTTCATCAAAGAACAGTTTGATTCAAGGATTTGGAAAATAAGGATAGTGAAGAACTTTGGAACTTCTTTCTTTGAACCCTCCAAAGATAAGTGGTGCCTTCAAAAAAAGAATATGTTAGACTGTATCAATCCTAATTTTAACCCTAAGGGATAAATGAAAGTTTTCTCAAACAATTTCTTGGAAATTTGAACCAATTTTTCTGGTTTAGAATGGAAATTAACTCTGACCTACCAAACCTCATTGATTTCTTCAAAGAAATAATAAATATGGATGTAATGACTAAATATGCAATCCATAAACCTGAAGAATGTGTTCTAAAACCAAAGGCCTCCCTCTTCACCAAGAAGAACCTGATAGCAGCAGGAAGATTTCCTCAATAAAATAGAAAATACCAGGAACCTGTTGAAAATGAACAAAACTGGTTCTTTGAGATGAGAATGTCCTGTATCAAAAAGGAAATTCATTGCTGTCCTTGAGAAAAAAGCAGAAACTGACACTGATAATGGGTTTGCTGATGATGAATGCTAAATATCAGAACAAAATGTGATGATAACCAACCCCGTCAATTTAATGAATGTTGAATTTGATTCCACTTTTGAAATAAATAGGATCTGTGGTGAAGATTATCTACCACAGAAATGGCAACAAGAGATGCTAATACAAGATGTCTCAGAAGCAGAAACTATGGATATCTTTCCAAAGGCTGGTAAGGGATAATACAGGTAAAAGATGTTATGAAACTGCTCTATACCTTAACAAACCTTTCAAAATATCATGAAAAAGTGGTTCCTTTTTCCCTTGTGTCAGCTCTAGATTCTTGGAAAAATTAACCCCCAAGTGGAGGAATAAATTAAACCCTTTCCCTGCAGCCAAATTTAGAAGCTGTAATTGTTAGATGGCTTCCTTGGGGGTATTTTTTCTAAATAGTTTACTCCCCCTCACCAAAGGATCCATCAAAGTACAATTGGAATTTTTATCACTTCTAAAAAAAACTCTGTAACTACTTCATGCTGGAAAACGATAACTTGCGCTCATATGGAGTAGATATACTCCAGAGAAAATAAAGATACTCAGCTACAGGCTTCAACTGGGAGAAGAAGTGTATGATATTTCAAATTAATTCAAATCCTCACCCCACTATCTAACAGAGGAAACTAGAAGAATTCAACCAATAATAATTCACCCAAGAAGTCCTGAATTCACAACTTAGTAAAGAACAGAAACGGGAAATACTAATTGTATGCTTTGAAAGCCAAACTTTTTTCTGAAATAAGTATCCTATGGGGAATATTAAAGGACATTAAATGGTGTTAACTTTAGAGATGAAACATCCTCAACCCCCCCCCCCAAAAAAAAAAATAAAATCTGAGGATACCTGCTTATCCTTCAAGTCCCAAATATAGAGTTGCTTTGGAAACCCATATTCAAAAACTGATATACCTCAAAGAACCTGGGAAAATTGAAAAAATAAAGCAAGCAAAAATATATAAATAAACCTTTCATTTTAGCATTTCATAATGATAAATTCAGGATGGTTGGATATTTAAGATTTCATAAAAAATCTACCCAAAAAGACTACCAAGCCATACCATTAATTGACAATTCCCATTACAAATTATGCAAAACTAAATACCTCACCCCTATGGATATGTTGAAAGGTTTTAAACAAATACACATAAATACTGACAGAAGTAAGGTTATGAAGCTAATATACCATCTGGGTATATATGAATATCTCAGGATGACCTTGGGCATCAAGAATTCCCCCTCAAACTTTCAAAGAATGATGGAAAACATTTAGGAACTTTCATCAGAAAAGGTTGGATGATAGTACAAACTGATGATGTCACTATATATTATGAATCATTGGAAATATGTTTGGAGAAAGTTAGATTGGTTCTCAAAACCTAAGCCCCAGAAAGACTCAAAATCTTCATGAAGAAATAAAACTTTGCATACAGGAAACTTAAGGATCTATGAAAAAAATTTTCAGGATTAACTCTGGAAGCTGATAAGAAAAAAGTAGCAGTGGTGATGAACAGGTCCATTTCCCCCCAAAGAAATTTTTCTATTATCCTTAATCTGTTTTTTTAGATATTATAGGCAGTATATACCAAAATTTGCAACATTAAAAAAACCTTTATGAGATATGCAAAAACAAAAAAATATTTGAAATGAACCATGAAATGATAAAGAACCATGAGGATCTTAAAAAGGCTATTTCATCTACCCAAGTACAGGTCAAAACAGATTTTTGTAATCCTTTCAAGCTATACATAGATGCCCAAATGAATGGTTGAGGATCTGAATTGCAACAACTCATAATTGAGGATGGAAAACCAGTACAAAATCCTGTACTATTTATATAAAGACAAATAAAGGAAGCAGAAAAGAGATATGGAGCCATTGAAATGGATTTTCTATCCCTAGTCTAGAAGGTGGAGAAATTTTAATATTACCTGGAGGGAAATAACTTTGAATTTCTCAAAGAATCCAATTCTTTGAGGAATTTAATTAAAATTAAAAATACAAGCAGGAATATGCTGAGATGTCAAATAGCTATACAGAAATAAATAGATAAAATTAATTTAGTCCATGAAGCTGGTGTAGAACACCAGAATTCTGACAGTCTCAGAACAAATGCCCTACCAAAGCACACCGGTCAACCTGCTCATGACCCATAAGCTAATGGAACACTCCACATACATATGTTTGGGATAGAGGAACCTATGATGGGAATGGAAACCTGTGAAATTGACCAATCCCTGTTTGATTCTATCAAGGAAAAATATAAAATAGAGATGAAAGATTTAATCTCTATTATTGAATGTAACTATCCTTCCTCTGAAATCATCAAAAGTCTACCTGAAGCTCTGCTGAACCCTTACAAAGCAGATAGTTTCACCTCATGGAATGTTATATGAAAATACAGAAACTAAGATGCTAGTGTGATAGTTGTAACCAAGGGAGAGCACATCCAAAATATACAATAAGAAAGCCATGAGAACTGCTCATCTGGAATTTTTTCATCTGAATAAACCTTAGATGGGGTAGAAAACAGCTGCTTTTCTGTAATTTCTTCCTTTAATAAACCCTTAGATGGGGTGAATTAAACTGCCTGGTGGATATAATGGAGAGAATGGCTGTCAAATATGTCCCCAGTTTTGAAAAATCCCAAAAATCCAAAAGTACTACTGGGGAAAGGTTTGGCCTCTTTCAGAATATTTTCAAAATCAGGAACCTATGGGTAGTAATTTATATCAACTTTGTGACAGTACTTCCCCCTTGAGGGGATTATTAATATTAATATGTGTGAGTCATAGTGTAGATATATTTTCTCAGAAAGCCAAGTTACAAACTAGCCAAAAAGGAGAAAATTCCATGAAGTTATAATGACTCTTCTGGAACAGAATCATTTCTAATTCAGGTATACCTAAAAGAATAATAAATGATATAGACCCAAATTCCACTTCTGTATTATGGAGAAAACTTCATGACATGTTGGGAAATACCCTATCCTTCTTTAATGCCTATCACCCCCAAAAAGATGAATTTTCTGAGGGAATGATCCAAATATTAGAAAAATTCTTAGGATGTTCTGCTTTTTTGGGCTAGAATACAAGAGGCTCAATGGATACTTCCATGAATGAGTCAGTCTCCTACATGTCTTAGAAATGGCTTAAAAAAGAAGTAAAAATTCTACTACCAAAGAATCCCCTTGTGTTCTATAGAGAGGTTCCATCCCCAAGGTACCCCAAGACAAAATTAATGAAAAATTAGCTAAAATAAATCAAACCGCCACAGAATTCAAGAAAATGATAGGCGTAGATAAAAGACATGCTGCTAAATGGGCCCAAGATTCTTTTGAATACAACCAATATATATTCCATAGGAATAATAAAGAACCAGCCTTCAAAATTGGAAAGAAGGTTCCAGTATCAACAACCAACTGAAAAACTTGGCTGGAAAAAGGAAAATTAGACCTTGATTTGTATTACCATTCAATACAAAGAAAATTCATGGTAAAAATTCTGTAGAAGTCATCCTGAGTGAATAATGTTCCAGGAAGTATCAATTATTCCCTGTGAGGCTGATCACAAACTTCTGCTGCAGGAATGAAGATGAAATCCTTACCCCTGAAATGCCAGTAGAGCCTAAACTTAGTAAGGAGAAAGGCAATATATAAAAAAAAAGAAAGGATCCTAGGGAAATATCTAATTTGTTATGAAAGAAATGGATTCCCCACCCACAATAAGGTTGGTTCACGCAGTGTACCTTACCTCAAGTCCGACCCCTGGTTCCCTTAATTATTTATTTCAAAATAAACATGGAATCAAGTTGGCAATTTTTTGCCATGCTAAAAATTCATGTGAAACATCATTTATATGTTAGCTTAAAACAATTCAGTCATAGAATGATTTTTGTGTGTATGTTAGGAGTTATGGAAATATTTGTGTTTTTTCCAAATTCCTGTACGCAGCTATGTGCACCATAAACATGCCTGAGACATGCACACAGCCTAGTCTGTAAAAATTCCCATTGAAAGCTGAATAAAAGCCAGGCCATGGACAGCACACAGGCTAGCATCTGAACCCTCATATTTAAGAGCCAAAATGACCATAAAAACAATATCATAAGGGTTCAAATCAACATTTGGAAGAAATGAATTTTTAATATGCATGCCAATCCATCAAGGATATACCCAAACCCACAGATAAATCAAAATAGGAAAGAAAATAAATCTGAAAAAACTTCAAAATATTAATTGATAATTTTGACCAAAATCACAAAAATGGCCCAAATCCACTTTCACAGACTTCTCAAGCCTGAGAAAGTGTCAGCTTGCTACTATGTACAGAGCAACCTGTCAATAGCAACTCAAAACTATGAAAAAATAAGGACATCTCAATTAACAAAATAAGGAGGGAGAAATCCATAAATAATATTACAGGAATGGATTCCTCACCTAAAATTAGGTAGGGTCACTCACTGACCCCACCCTTGAATTCCAAGTCCTTATATTTTTAAAATAATTAAAAAGAAAAGTACTAAAAATTATGACACCAGTATGGCACTTTTTGGCCATTCTAATATTTCACACATATTTCCAAGTATAGGGTTTACACCTAAAATTTACTCAGAATTGAGGTGTTTTGTATATTTTAGGAGTTACACGCAGAAATGTATTATGTCACAATTCCCGCGCGCAGCCCCCCATCATTACATATCCCTATGTAATAGTAGAAGCAGATTCCCGCGTACTAGAGACCCATGCGCAGCTGATTCTGACACGCACGCAGCCAATCCTACCCCGCGCGCATCTGTACTAACTGATCCCCACGTCTGGATCAGTTGTGACTAATCTGACAACTAGGTACCGCTCAGAAGAGCTACAACCTGGTTAGGGTTGCCTAGTATACGTAACAAACTGACATATGCATTACTAATGATCTAAAAAGATCAAAACTTAAATGAAATTAATGAAAATTAAGTTTAAAAAAATTTTTAATAATAAATCAAAGATCAAGGATTATCACATAAATCACTGATCCTGATCTTTGAAGACCACAAAACACTACAAGGAGTGTTCATAAAAATTATTGAAAATTATCTACATGATCAGCAGATGATGTACAATAATTAAACATCAAAATCTGCACGTCTTGAAGCAATGGCAATAGTACAAATGAAGGATGAGTACAGAATGATCAAATTTACACCATAACAGATTAACAGATCCTGTGGCTAAAATAGTACAGAAATCCAGCAGATCTAAGGACAGCTGATTGACAGAACCAATTGGAAGTGCTAATCCTGCCCTGACAGGCTTTCCAGCCTCAGCCCACAAGCAGAAACCTTGCTATGTGCGCTGAGAAGATCAAAATCACCCCAAAAAGGTATTTATACAGACCTCTTTGGATCCATTATTCCATGATCAGTTTACCAGGAATTATTTATTATGAATCAGACACCGTTTCATTGTTGATCAAGTGCTTATATGAAGATAAGCAAGTGATTTATGACTTAGTCTGTAGTAGTATTATTTACCCTTTTTAACCAATCAACCATTGAAGTTTAGTCAAGAAATCTACCCCATCTGCTCTGAAACCCTTCCAATTATTCCAGGATTTTCATGGTAAAGTGCTCAGAGTGAGTGTTACCCTTCCTGTCTTGGCCATTTGTGCTGTTAAGCCCGGCCATTAGTGGAATAAGTCCTTTCTAAGGCACCCATCTTTATTCCAAGGTTCTTAAAGTGGCTAAGGAGGCCCCTTGAAGAGAGGTTGCTAGTCTGTAAAGATCCCCAGTAGTATAATACTGTGGCCCCTCTTTTATATTATATTGAAAACCATTTACTACCAAACCAATTAAACCTTGAAGCTGCTCTTATTAAATCATTTATTTGAGCTTCTAAGTGTTTATTATTGGAATAATAATTATTATTATCATTCCAGCATTTTTATCACTCTCTGTAGCTAAAGGACTGCAAGGTTCCTGGTATGAGAGAGCTGACAGAAAGCAACACCTAAACTGGATAAATAATGTAGAAATTTCTTAAAAATTATATTTTTTAATTAAAATTTCACAGAAAATAACACAAATATAAATAGATCAACCAACAGGATGTATACACAGATTTCAGGCTTATTTCCCTGCCATCATCATGCAAAAAATTCCAAAGATATCATATTTTTCACATGTGACAAGGAAGCCTGGCCCAAAAAGCTTAAAATGAGCCTGTGGGCTACGTATTCCTGGGCTTCTAGCCCCAGAGAATGCTTTCTTTCCTTTTTTTTGCACCAATAATCCTCATGTGGGCCCCTCATAAACCAAAAATTTAAAAAAACAGGCCACTTTCAGGCTGTGCATCCCCCAGCTCATCATTTTCATAACTACAGAAACCATGTAATATTTTGATGGATTGCTTATTTGGATAATTGAGTGATCAATGGCTGTATTTTGAACATTTTGTTGAAAATTTCACCCTTATAGATTAATCTTTCACCATGGTAAATCCCCAAATAATCATAATAGGCCCTATAACTACCCTTGAGTTCAGTTATTGCAGGTAACCTGGTATCAGCTTTCTTCCCAGGAAGTTAATCCCCTCTGCTCTGGATGTTTTGCTACCCAAGAACAAACACATTATTTTCTTTTTGTCAAATCCTCTACCCTGCTCTGCCTCTGAGTGCAGTGTCTCTGAATCAAGCCCCGGCCGTAGCAACTTGCGCGTCCCTGCGCTTACCTGATCTCACCCAATGTCTAATCAACTAATCATCACCATTAACATTGACACGTCAGATCTGGACACTTCTACTCAAACTGATCTTTCATTTGATTTTCTACTCATTTGATTTTCTACTTTCTCTTTTCTTATTCTTTTTCTTTGTCTCGATTTGTGCCTCATATCTGAATTCTATAATGTTGTATTCTTGTATCTTCCATTTGCTTCTGATCTATTAATCTCAAAAACTCAACCTATTAAACACTGTCAACCACTCAAACTTTCAACTTCATCTCACCGTCATCAATCAATCAACCATCAATTCCAATCCGCCTTGACTCAATTCCCTTCCCAAGGCTAAAACCTTTGACTGTCTGGTATGATTCCAATCAACCTCTTCTGCATTCTTTCTTCCAATTCTGTTTCTTCTTTCATCTCATTTCTTTAACTCATCTATTCATTTGTTGTTAGATTGTTCCTAGTCCCTTCAACATGAATATTTTTATCACTTTTCAATCCAGCAATTAACACGGTTAAAAGCTGAACCACACAACAATCTAACCACTCAATTCTATGGAGGGACCTGGAACAATGGATGGCTTCAGACAAATAATGCTCAAGGCTGCACTTGAAGCCATTCCAAATCTGACAGACAAAAACTATTTGATCTGGAAATACAAGATCACCATTCTGCTTGAACTCAAAGGAACCAAGCAAATCCTCAAAGACAACTCTAAATCTCTAAGCCCTTCAGACAATCTAGAAACCTGAGTCATAATTCTTTCCAAAATCAACAGCGTGACACACAATAATGTGGTGAACTCAGAGAACATCAATTAAGCTAAAAATCTTTGGAAAATAATTAAGGAACAATTTGCATCTTCTCAAACCGCAAACCAAGCTTGAGTCTTTAATGACTTCTGATATCAGCCCTTCAAGCCCAAAGCCATTGCCTCATTTATTACCAATATTAAAATTGCCCTCAAGAAAATGCTCAATGTTGGGATCAAACTTCCTTCAGATATCTTGGCTTATCTGGTTCTCTTCAAATTTCCTCTCTTTCTTCAATTGCTACGTCAACAAATCATGCACTCTGATAAGGAAGTCACGGTTGATCTAGTTTTGAATCATCTAACACAGCTTGACAACAAATCCAAATCAAAAATCTCCAACACTCCTGTCAGAGAAACGGAACTAGCTACAAATAACTCTTAACCCTCATCCAATAAACTTCAACAATGCCGCCAAGGATACCATAATCCTAACGCAACCAACCACTCCGAGGATAGATGCTGGCATAAGCACAAACATCTCGCCCCAGACTGGTGGAAAGAAGCACAGGCCAAATGGAGAGCTCAGAAGAAACCCAAAGGCAACAAAATAGCTCACTACCACGCCCTTCTGACCACATCGATCAACAAAGTAAACCCTGACCATTGCATTATCCTTGACTCTGGGGCCTCATGCCACATGTTCAATTCCTCTCATTTCTTTTCCTCCCTGCAAGAATGCAACAGAAAACACATCAGCACTGGAAAAGAGGGAGCTAACCTTCCAATCAAAGGGAAAGGAGAAGTAGTCCTTACCTGGAGAAATTCTCTCATTTGCCTTTCTAACTGCCTGTTTGCTTGTCATCAATCTCATCAGTCCCGGATTTTTAGTTTCTGAAAAACACTGTTCAGTTTCCGCCAGCGGCAACTCATTTAAGGTTCTTCACAATGGAACTCTCGCTTTTGGTGGTTTCATTTGAGACAATCTTTTTGCTCTCCATCGTCCTCTCACCATTGGAAACAATTCCAAAATCAGCTACCTCACTCAAAAAACCTTTGATTATGACAAACTGATTTATCTTCATCAATCACTTGGTCACACCAGCCCCTACCGACTGAAAAATGTCAAACCCAAAATTCCATGTTCTTTAATAGATGGCTTTCAATGTCCAGACTGCATCTTCTAAAAAATTGCAAAAACTCCTTTCAATTCTAAATCCAACATAGCCTCCAAAACATTTGAGAAGCTTCACATCAATCTAATGGGACCAATCAATCCGGAATCCCGCAATGGGATGAGGTACATAATGACTATTGTTGACAGCCACTCCAGATACTTATCCGCTATTCCTCTTTGTTCCAAATCTGAACCTTGCTCTCAAATTCAATCCATTGTTAGATTTGAGAAACAAAAACAAGGATGTTTCCCCGCCACTATCTGTACTGATGGCGGAGGGGAATTCATCTCCCAAGAACTTCAACCTTTCTTTCAAGATAATTCAATCCAACACATCACTACCAAACCATACCACCATGAACACAATGGAAGGGTGGAACACGCCAATTGAACCATTGCCAAATCAATCAGAACCATCCTTTGATTGTCCAAACTTCCTCTCAACTTATGGGCTGAGTTCTCCAAGGCTTCTACCCTCATGCTTAACCAAATTCCCAAACATCCAAACAAAAAATCCCCTTACAAAATCTTCAGGACCAAGACTCTACCCTTGGAGTATTTCCATCCGCTCGGATCCAAGGTAGCATACTTAGACTTGAAAATTTCTCGCGGGGATAAGTTCAACAATTGAGGGCTAGAGGGTACGCTAGTAGGGTTCAACCCTGACCTCCTCTCTTACCGCATCCTCAAGCAAGACGGCACTATTATCTCTTCGGAACACATCAAAATCGTTAAAACACCTCCCAGCTCTTGTACTTTAGAAAATCCTTCCAAAATCATCCATTCTCTCGACATTGATCTCCCCATTCTACCCTATGAACCCACTTCAAGTGACTTTCCAACAATTAACCCTCAACTCGCCAACAACCATTTGAAATAAAACAAAACTGCGGAATCTGTGGATGACCAGTATTCTCAATCATCTCAGGAGGTTGCTGACAAAATGGCTCCCTCTCAAATTCTGGGCAATTGGTCATTAATCCGTCCACCTGATTGTTACGGATATCACCACTATTTTGTTCCCAAATCATTCAAACAAGCCAAGAAATGCAAGGACTATGAAAACTGGGACCTTTTGATGGACGCTGAATTGGAAGGCATTGAAAAGATGCAAGTTTGGGAAGATTACAAAGGTCCAGAGCCAGTTAATCCCCTCAACACAACATGGGTTTACCGACTCAAAGACAAATTTCATGGAGATCCTCTTGTGTACAAAAGCCAATTATGTGTGCAAGGATTCAATCAGATTTACGGTCTAGATTATCAAGACACTTTCTCCCCGACTGGCAAGGCTGCATCACTCAGAATTGCACTACTTTACGGCCTGTATCACTCTCTTCCTATTACCCAATTTGACGTAAAAGGTTCCTTTTTGCATGCACCCCTTAAAGAACTCGTGATAATCAAGACTCCTAAAGGATTGAAGCGAAAATCAAAATATCTTAAACTCAAGAAATCCCTGTATGGACTTAAACAAGCCCCTCTCAACTGGTTCAACACCCTCACCTCCTGGCTTTTGAGCCAGGGATTTCATCAATCATCTTTGGACCCCTGTCTCTATCTAAATCCTCATTGCAAGTCCATGATCTTTTTCCACGTTGACAATCTCATATTGGTTGGTCTCGGCAACAATTTCAAAAGCAACTTCTTACAACGCTTTCCAAACTCCTCTTCTCATGATCCCAATTCTATTCTAGGCATGAAATACTCCAAGACCGATAACAAAATCTTTCTCTCTCAACCGAAACACATAGATCACGGGTTAGAAGAACTCAAACTTACCAAGTGTCATCCCTCTTCTATACTGTTAACTTCAAACCTCAATTTGCGACCTGCCTTGGATGAAGAACAAGAAGAATTCAAAGCGCTAAACATTAACTATAGGTCAGCTGTGTTTTTGATGAACTAAATTGCGTTTTTAACCCAACCAGAAATCAGTTATGCTGTCTCAAGTCTAGCTCAATTCTGAGAACGACCCGTGATAAATCACTGGCGCAAAGTCAAACGCTGCTGGAAATACTTAAAAGCCACCAAGGGACTTTCTTTAGTGCTTGAGGTAAAACGTCAAGAAACCCAACTGCAATGTTTCAGCAAGGCTACCTGGAATGAAAATCTCAAAACCAGACATTCTCAATCTGGCCATATTACCCTACTGTTTGGATCTCCCATTGCGTGGAGCAGCTATTGAAAACACAACGTTACACACTCAACCACTGAGGCCAAGCTCAATCCATTGGTTGACTCTTTCCTTGAGGACATCTGGATGAGGGGACTGATGTCCAAAATGTAGACAGTACCCATGCAACCAAGCACACATTACATCAATACCAAAGGTCTAGACAATCAATTGAAGAAATTTGGATGCAACTCCAAAAACCGCCATATCAATATAAAAACTGTTGAGAATTGACTCACAAAGGGCTTTTCACTATATCTGAGACATCTGCAAGCGCACATCTTAGTATGAGTGTGAACACTCTACTTCTAGTGAGGATTCTTCTCCTCCTCAACCAGATCTCTTTGGAGGTCTTTTGACTTGACTCTCTCTTTGATCTCTCGACTCTCTCTTCAATCTCTTGACTCTCTCTTCAATCTCTCAACTCTCTCTTCAATCCCTTGACACATCCCATATTTTCTTTCCTACTTTTCTCGACTCTTCTTACTGTCTCAATTCTTTTCTTTTCATATTATCTCCTTGCCTGCTCTCTATCAAATCTATCCCTCACATCAGTTAGGCAATACTACTAGGTCTAACAACTTCTGAACTCTTGTCTGGTAAGAGACCATCACCTCAATTTCTCAAGATTGACAACTCTGACTCTGCGCTCTCATCAATTTCAGTTGTCTGCCTATCTATTCATGCCTCGTCTTCTCTCCCACCGTCTATCATATCTTGACTCTGATTATAGCGCAAAGTGTTGGTAATTTTCATATCCACTTTCTTCTGAAAATCCTTTGTCTATGAGTTTGTTCTATTCCTGACTCTTTGTCTCTAGCCGCTGGTTTTAGTTTCATGAAAAGTCAATATCAAACTTAACAGGGTTAAAAGCCAAAATACAACTCAACCTAATCAAAAATGAATGAACCAGCCGGAGCCAAGGAATATTTTCACCAAGTTGCTCTCAAAGTCTCGGTTGATGCTATCCCTCTGCTCAATGAAGATAATTACTCCATCTGGCGAGACAAGATTCTGATTCCCTTCAATGTCAAGGAAATCAAAGACCTCATAACCAAAAACTTGGCTCAATTATCATCAAAGCAAGATCGAGAAATACAAACCATTATCCTTCCTAAACTTGACAGCATCACTCACGCCAACGTAGTGAATACAACAAACATTTCTTCTTCTAAGCTGCTCTGGGCTGAGATTACCCGTAGGTTTGCCTCATCCAAAACCGCAAACAGAGCCTGGGTCTTCAATCAATTTCTTCACACGACATTCAATGAGCATGAAATCAAAAGCTTCATCACAGACACAAAAAAGGCACTTATGCGTATGGCAGATGTGGGAATCAAACTGCCCAAAGATATAATTACTTACCTCCTGTTATTCAAATTTCCCCCTCTTCTCAAGAACCTCAAACAGCAAATCATGCACGTAGAGAAGCTGGTGACGGTGGACGTAGTTTTCAATCATCTCATCCAGTACAACAATGAACAAAAGGCACAACTTAAAGTAGGCAAATCCACTCCGGATGTTACTCTGGTGACGACAAAGAGCAGAAGTGAAAGAGAGGAAAAGAAGGTCCGGCTTTGATGTAGAGAAGGCTACCACAATCCCAACGCTCCCCATCCAGAGACCTCTTGTTTTCATCTTCATCCTCAAATTTCTCCAGGATGGTGGATTGAGCAGCAGAAAAAATGGAAAAAAAAAATCAAAAAGCCCCCAACAATTAATTACCACGCTTATTGACCCTCTGGATCAACGCAGACAATACTCCCAACCTTCTACTAGACTCCAGCGCAAACATTCACATCTTCAACGACTTAAAGTTCTTCACATCAATCAATCTTCAGGATTAGCCGGGGGAAATCAAGACTAGCAAGCTTGAAGTCAACCTGAAAGTTTGTGGAACTGGCACGGTCCGACTCAAATGGAACAAATCTGTGGTAAACCTAGATGAATGTATGTACGTCCCAGACATTGTGGTTAATCTTATTAGTCCCAGACTCCTAGCAAAGAAGGGATGCAACATCTTTCAAGAGCCAGATTGATTCACCATAACCCAAGATAAAGAGACGGTCCGTAAAGGAATGATTCAAGATAGTCTATTTGTTATCAAGAAACCACGAGTCGCTGGAAGTAATCTAGCGGTCAATCTCTCAAACCAACTCGCCAACCCCCCTTCTGATGATCTCCAATCCTTATCTGACCTACATAAGATTTACGGCCACGCCTCAATTTCCACTCTCAAGCCTCTCCTGAAAGACTGATTCTCCAAGGACGAATTAAACAGATTCCAATGCAAGAGCTGCATAAAGAGTAAAATCACCAAATCACCCTTCTCGGCCATCTCAACACCGTCCTCAAAACCCCTCAAAAGGATTCATCTTGATCTAATCGGTCAAATCACTCCTCAATCAAAGGCAGGCCAACAGTACATTCTCACTTTGGTCAATAATTTTTCAGGCTACCTTGCCGCCTTTCCACTGGTATCTAAAGACAAAACTCCGGATGTTATAATCAGTATTCTAGAGACTGAATATAAAAGACTCAACTATTATCCATCGGAAATTTTCTCAGATAAAGGAATGGAATTTACTAACAAAATGCTGACCGACTTCGCCAAATCAAAACATATAAAGTTACTCACTTCTGAACCCTACCATTTGCAACATAACGGTTGATCTGAACAAGCTAATTGAACTATCGTCAAATTGGCTTGCGCAACCTTTTATTCCTCTTGACTGCCAAAAAACTATTGGCATATAGTAATTTGAAGTTGTTGTTTCATGTTAAATCAAATCCCAAGGGAAGGTAATGACCTCTCCCCATGGGAACTCATGTTTAAAAAGAACCTCCCAGCTAACTATTTGAAACCAGTAGGATCACCCGTCATATACTTGGGAAGTCATCTCCAGAGAGGGAGAAAATTTGATGAAAAAGGGTTAGAGGGAATCTTAGTTGGGTTCAATCCAATTTTCCATTCTTATCTTGTGTTAAACTCATCTGGTGCTGTTGTTGAAACCAAACACGTCCAGTTCCTCAAGAATCACACTTCCAAATTCCCTCTCCTTGAGTCTCCTGGACTTGACCTCTTTTCTCAAACAAGCTGGGAATCCAACAATTCTGATTTCTCATTTGCTGAAAAGAAATATACTATCCAAAAATCACGCAAGAGTCTCATCAAATCGGAATCTGAGTGCAAAGAGGATAATGCTGCGGACTCTACAGACTTGTCAGTTCTGAACCCCCCTCGCTCTCCTTCTCCAGCTGAAACCCCGCTTCCCTTGGTATATCAAAGACCCAGATGCAAGATCAGGAAACCACAAAGGTACGGTTTCCACCATTACTACAAACCTCCATCCTCTAAGGCCGCGTGTAAATGCCCTGAATGGACTAAGTGGAAAAAGGCAGCAGAAGACGAATTAAATGGCATTGAATCCCAAGAAGTGTGGGAAGAATAGTACGGAAACCCCAACAATATTCTAAATACAATGTGGTTCTTTAAGGTAAAAGAAAATTGTCATGGGGAGCCGGTTAAATATAAAGCTTGCATATGCGTTCAGGGCTTCAATCAAGTCCTGGGAGTTGACTACAACAAAACTTGGGCGCCTACCGGAAAGATCGGATCTCTACGCCTAGCTCTTTTATACGCGTTGAAGGAAAAAATAAAATTGACTCAATTTGAAGTTAAAGGTGCTTTCCTCCATGCTCCATTGGAAGAAAAAGTTATTATAAAAACTCCAGAAGGGTCAAGTAGGAAGTCTCCTTATCTAAAATTAAAAAAGTCTCTCTATGGCTTAAAACAATCTCCCAAGAATTGGTACCAACCTCTGACTCTCTGGATCAAGTCTCAGGGGTACCAAGAATCAACTAGTGATCCTTGTCTCCATCTCAATGCCAACACGAATGAAATACTCTATTTCCATGTGGAAAACTTGATTCATTTAGGCAACTCAAACACCTTCAAATTAAATTTTATCAGCCGATTTCAGAACTCCTCCCGTCATCCTCCCAACACAATACTTGGAATGCTTATGGAAATCAAGGATGATCAAATTCTCCTAAGTCAACCTAACCACATTGACCGTGGACTTGAAGAACTCAGACTGTCTTCTTGCAAAAATGTTCTATCTCCTCTAACCCAAAACCTCAATCTTGAACTCGCCTCAGATGTTGACCATGCGGAATTCTGTCATCTAAACATTAACTACCAATCTGCTATTGGACTTCTCAACCATCTCTCCCAATATACAAGACCCAACATATCTTTTTCTGTATCCAGTTTGGCAGATTCAACGGGAAGCCTGGTATGAGTCATTGGAAAGAGGTCAAGAAAGTATGGAAGTATCTCAAAAAGACCAAACACTTCAAACTTACAATTAAATATGACTCCAAACAAGACATACTCTCAAGTTTCAGCAATGCAACTTGGGGAGATGATCCCGTCTTTCAAAAATCTCAAACTGGATACATTATCTTCCATTATGGAAGCCCGGTTATTTGGAACTCAACCCAACAAAGAAACATTACCTACTCGTCTACTGAGTCAGAATTGAATGCGTTTCTTGATTGTTATCTTGAAATCAAATGGATCAAACATCTCATTAATGAGATTTATTGAAGCTCAGAACCTAAGCCTAGGATGTATATTGATAACAAGGGGTTAGATGACAAAATTAAGAAGTTTGGCTCTCACTTGAAGTCAAGACATAGATATAAAGACAAAAGGTCTCCGCAAGGATTTTGCAGACCAGCAATTCTTGCTGAATCTTATCCCTAGTCAAGATATGGTTGCTGATTCTCTCACTAAGGCTTCTTCCATTAGTTTGCTTGAATCCTTATAGAATAAAATATTCTCTACCTTTGATGACTCTCTTACCAGCCACGGGGAGTGTTGAGAATTGACTCATGATGGTCTGTTCACTATATCTGAGACATCCGCAAGCGCACATCTTAGTATGAGTGTGAAAACTCTACTTCTAGTGAGGATTCTTCTCCTCCTCAACCAGATCTCTTGGGAGGTCTTTTGACTTGACTCTCTCTTTGATCTCTTGACTGTCTCTTTGATCTATTGACTCTCTCTTCGATCCCTCAACACATCCCATATTTTGTTTCATACTTTTCTCGACTCTTCTTACTGTCTCAATTCTTTTCTTTTCATATTATCTCCTTGCCTGCTCTCTATCAAATATATCCCTCACATCAGTTACGCAATACTACTAGGTCTCACAACTTCTGAACTCTTTTCTGGTAAGAGAACATCACCTCAATTTCTCAAGATCAACAACTCTGATTCTCCGCTCTCATCAATTTCAGTTGTCTGCCTATGTATTCATTCCTTGTCTTCTCTCCCACCGTCTATCATCTCTTGACTCTGATTATAGCGCAAACTGTTGGTAATTTTCATATCCACTTTCTTCTGACAATCCTTTGTCTATGAGTTTGTTCTATTCCTGACTCTTTGTCTCTAGCCGCTGGTTTTAGTTTCATGAAAAGTCAATATCAAACTTAACAAAAACTAAGGCTATTCAAGAAGAGTTACTCGCGCACAATCTCAAGATAAAACTCATACCCTCTGACAATATGATAGCTGACAAGCTGACAAAAGCACTGCCCCAAGTTCTGCTTGCTAAGCTCCTCAATTTCATTAATCCTTACTTTCCCTATCTTGAAATCCTACCAGCCACGAGGGGTGTCAAATACTCTACCCTGCGGTGCCTCTGAGTGGAGTGTCTCTGAATCAAGCCCCAGCCATAGCAACTTGCGCGTCCCCGCGCTTACCTGATCTCACCCAACGTCTATTCAACTAATCATCACCATTAACATTGACACGTCAGATCTGGGCACTTCTACTCAAACTGATCTTTCATTTGATTATCTACTCATTTGATTTTCTACTTTCTCTTTTCTTATTCTTTTTCTTTGTCTCAATTTGTGCCTCATCTCTGAATTCTGTAACATCGTATTCTTGTATCTTCCATTTGCTTCTAATCTATTAATCTCAAACACTCAACCTATTAACAGCCGTCAACCACTCAACCTTTCAACTTCATCTCACCGTCATCAATCAATCAACCATCACTTCCAATCTGCCTTGACTCGATTCCCTTCCCAAGGCTCAAACCTTTGACTGTCTGGTATGATTCCAATCAACCTCTTCCGCGTTCTTTCTTCCAATTCTGTTTCTTCTTTCATCTCATTTATTTAACTCATCTATTCATTTGTTTTCAGATTGTTCCTAGTCCCTTCAATATGAATATTTTTATCACTTTTCAATCCAGGAATTAACACTTTTCTGGATAATATTTACCTTGTACCAAGTTCCCAAAGTCCCAGGTGCATGGCCTGTAATTTTTAGACCCTGAAGAGAGAGCTGTTAAAGATTCCCAGGATTTAATGTTCCCCCTTTTTTTATTTAATTGATAATTTATTCCTTTATGAATCAATTTATTAATTAATCACTTAATTTATTTTAATTAATTAATTAATTAATTAATTAATTAATTTTAATCAATCAATTAATTAATTAATTAATTAATTAATTAATTAATTAATTAATTAATTACTTAATTAATTTATTAATTAATTAATTAATTAATTAACTAATGAATTAACTAATGAATTAATTAATTAACTAATTAATTAATTAATTACTTAATTAATTAATTAATTAATTAATTACTTAATTAATTAATTAATTAATTATTTAATTAATTAATTAATCAATTAATTAATTAATTAATTAATTAATTAACTAATTAATTGATTAATTAATCAATTAATTAATTGATTAATTAATCAATTAATTAATTTATTAATTAAAATTAATTTAATTAATTTATTAATTAAAACTAATTAAGTGATTGATTAATTTATTAATTAATTAATGCATTCATTTATTCATCAATTAATTAATTGATTGATTGATTAATTAATTAATTAATTAATTAATTAATTAATTAATTAATTAATTAATTTATTAATTAATATATCAATTCATTTATAAATTAATTTAGTAATTAATTTATTAATTAATTAATTAATTAATTCATTAATTCATCAATTAATTAATTTATTAATTCATTAATTCATTAATTCATTAATTAATTAATTTATTAATTCATTAATTAATTAATTTATTAATTCATTAATTAATTAATTTATTAATTCATTAATTAATTAATTTATTAATTCATTAATTAATTAATTTATTAATTCATTAATTAATTAATTTATTAATTCATTAATTAATTAATTTATTAATCCATTAATTGATTAATTTATCAATTCATTAATTAATTAATTCATTAATTCATTAATTCATTCATTTATTAATTTATTAATTCATTAATTCATTAATTCATTAATTCATTAATTCATTAATTAATTAATTGATTCATTACTTTATTCATTAATTAATTTATTAACTTGTTAATTCATTCATTAATTAATTTTTTACTTCATTAATTCACTAATTGATTAATTCATTAATTAATTAATTTATTAATTTATTAATTTATCAATTTATCAATTCATGGGTTAATTAATTTATTAATTTATTAATCAATTAATTAATTTATTAATTAATTTATTGATTAATTTATTTATTTATTTATTTATTTATTTATTTATTTATTCACCCTTAAAAAATACCAAAACACCACCTCGAATTTGCTTTATCAATGTATCTATGGTTTATTTATGAATAACTTTTAATATTTTATCTATTTCTGCTCTATAGTCTCTAGTAGCTAAACAATTGAAGAGTTCCTGTAATCTATTAGCCTTCAAAAGGAGTATGTCAATTATTTGGAAACTTTTGATGGAATTTTAACATTTCCTTGGTTTTTTTAACTGCAGATCTTGAAAGTTGAAGTGAAAATTTTCAGAATAGCCATTAAATTTCATTTAAAACCCTTTCAGTTTGAAATTTTTGGCAAAAATGTTTCCTGTGTTTCCAATAATTCATAATGCAATTGTTCTTGAATTGATACCTCTAATTCATTTTATTTAAGGAGACATTCATCATGAATTCATCAAGAAAAGGCTAAAAAGAAAGAGAATTTATTTTCAAGGAATTCTCCTGCATAAATGCAACTAAATTGGCTAGTGTGGAAGTAATGGAAATAATTTTTAAAGGTAATTTAGAATAATTTAGGTAGGACCATCATCAGTAAAGATTTTACTGAGAAAATTGATCTCTTTTTTCTATTCCTTGGAATCTCAAGTTTAGAATGACTTTTCACAGCCTCAGAGTACTATATCCTAGAAATTTATTCAGAAATATGATTATTCCCTTTCCTTTGCTAGAATATTGGTAGTATATCAGCCAGCCTTTGATTCAAATCTACAATAAACATCAGGATCTTGTGAGCCTTAAATTTGCTCCCATGACTTCATTTGATTCTTATGGAAGTTTCCATACTCAAAAATATTGTCAAAACACCATATCATATTTTAAATTTAATTTTGAGAATTCTTTTGAGTATTTTCATCATGAGGCTTCCCAATAAAAACCAGCTCTATAATTTCAATTATTGATAGGACTTTTTTCAATCTCTATTTGATAGATTCACCAAACATTTGTATAATAATAGAAAATTCAAGGTAGAAGAGGTTATTGAGAATTATTTGAGGAAACTGTTTGATTTTCTTGTTGAAAACATACGCCTGGGGAGAATTATTAATCATATCGAATTGTTAAAATGCAAAAAACCTTTAATCAGTTACAAATAATTTAAGTGATCCTTGCAGTGAAATCTCAGGTTAATTCTGGGATTCAAATTTAAAGCTGAAAATAATTGTAAGCAAATTAGATAAATTTTTAATTCAGACAAAAAAATTGAAATAAAAATATGATAAAGGGAAATGTTGAATTCATGGCTCATTGAGCCATGGACATGGCTCAAACGGGGCTGTGTGGCATGGCACATGGTCCAATCCAAGCTGTGTAAAACCCCCACGGCTAAAAGAGTTGCATGGCCAACCCAGCCTGGCCACCGGCATGTTGGATTCCACACAACTACATTCCAGCCTTGTAGAGTTGTACACCACTCAAATGTAGCCATGTGGCATCCCACACCCCACCGGACGTCAGTGAGCCAAAAAAAAATAGAATGAAAGGGCACTAACATAACCCATGAATCAAATAAACCTTCAAAAAAACAGGAATCAACCAAAAAATCAAAGAAATCAAAAAATGTTGATTTTTTGGTTAAAAAACAAAAAAATAAATAAATAAATAAAAAACAAAAAAAACTAGGACTAGCCAATGGACTAGCCCTAAAGTAAAATGACCAAAAAAACAAAAGTAACTGGACTAGCCCTAAACTAAAAACACCAAAAAAAAGACAAGGAACTTGACAAGCCCTAAAGTAAAAACAACAAAAAAAAAAACAAGCAACATGACAAGCCCTAAAGTAAAAGCACCAAAAAAAATACAAGTAACTTGAAAATCCCTAAAGTAAGCTTAACTAGACTAGCCCTAAAGTAAAAGGGCCCAAAAATTAAAGAAATCTTTTGACCAGCCCTGAAGTAAAAGTGCCAAAAAAAATATCAGTCTTTTGACCAGGCATAAAATAAAAGAAGTCATTTGACCAGACCTAAAGTAAAAGTCCCAAAAGAAAATACAAGTCTTTTGACCAGCCCACATAATTTAAGCTTTTGACAGAATCAGCCAAACACAAGTTGAACTGAATTAAAATTAAAATCTCATTAAAAACACTCAATATAATGATGTTAACTCAAAGCACTCAACATAATGATGTTCAAAATTTGATAACCCTTTATATCAATAGAACTTGTTAGATTCATTAGAATTACAATTTATATGAAACCCAATGATGAAATGAAGTCAAAGTTCATAATCTCTATAATCTAGAATACATTTGCAGTTGTCTTTGAGATGATCAACCCAACCAGAGGATTTTCTAGGAATCAAAGAACGTGTTTTTGCTACAATGGGCTGGATTGGAATCATTTCTCCCTCAAGCAGTAATAGAACCCAGTGGTTATTGTTTGCAAAGTGAACATTGTATCTGCTTGATCAGTAACACCATTTTTCTTTGAAGTATAAGTATCACATGACTCAAATAAAATGAAACATATAGGTCTGGAATATGTGTCTGCTATGATTTGACCAATATCTAATTTGGCAAGCCATTTTGAGGAGGGAATATTTTCATTTACGTCTTCAAAATCAAGTTTTTGTTCAATATTTTCAACCTCCTTTGCACCACCAATCATCTTAATGTAGCATGCTTTATTTTTCTCTAATTTTTAAATCATTTCCTTCTTAACTTTAAACCAACCATGTTCTTCATAACCAAGATATTTAGCAATGACTCTAAATCAGGAATTCCCATCTACAATTGGATCCCAAACATCACCCAACGACTTATGGAATTTCTTGGGTATTTGATTGAGGTATTTCACGTTTGGTTCCTATCATGAAAACTAACTGATTATTCATTCCTTTAATCAGATAAATCAAATGAATACTCACAAAGGATGAGCTTCAGGTTGAGCTTTGCTGCACGGTCTCCTCCTCTGATAATGATTATGGTTCCAAATTAAGGGATACCAATTCACTTTTGGTCTCTTCCTCTGAACTATCAAATTCAGATTCAGATCCTGGTAACTTTAACTAACAATTCATCATCAGTTAGTAACTAAGCTCATTAAACCAAAAAAATGAACATATCCCAAGAGAAAAGACTTACAATCTTTTGTCTTTTCTTGTTTGTAGCCCTTCTAGTCCTTTTTCCCCCCCTGGATTTGTTTTTCAACATGCTAAAACTGAGATGGTTCTTTAAAAATTTAGGTTCAAGTCTTGGCTTCAATTGATACTTTGCAATATTCTGCATGACATACTTCAATAGCCCAATTTTCTCATGATCTGGAGATTCCAGGATCATTGCATTCACTTTTTCAGGTAACTGAGGAATACTTAGCATTTCATTGACATATTGCTTGAAAAACTGAAAAGGATCAACCATTAGTGAATTAGGAATAATTAATCAAAAAGCATTAATCACATAGTGATTTGAAGAATCATACTTCATCCAGCTTACAGAACTAGAACTAGATGGGTCATATTCCAACCTCTACTGAGGATGAACATCTTTGGGTTCCACAGATCCTCTGAATGATAGACAGTCACCTATTTGATAGGAACAGGGCAAACCCATAGTGTTGGACTAAAACTTGGTGCCCACTATGCCATCATGATCAACTTTGAATTTCTCAAATTGTTCCCTGATAAGACAAATTGCCTCTAAAGACAATTTTTAAGCCAATGGTAAGAGTTCATGTGGAAGAAATGTACCTAACTTGATTCAAGAGTCTTAAAGTAACACATGAACCAATTGAATTTGATTGGAAGCTGTTCAGTCACGGATTTTTAAAACATCCAATAGGTTCTGCAAATAGTTTGCAAGGAATTGTTTGAGAGTTGCATGTGCCCCTTCAACCCAAGATTTTGTTTTGCTTCCAACATCTGGGTTTATACAAGGGTTAATGTTAAATTCACATCTCATTTAGCAGTTTACACGGCTCTTTACATGGCTCTTTGTGTTGTGTACATGGCTTAATGGGCCCTGTGGCACCCTACATGACTCAAATGAGCCATTTGGCATCTTACATGGCTCAAATGGGCCATCCGGCATGCTACACGACTGAAATGGGCTGTGTGGCATGCTACATGTCCCAATTGAGTTGTACAGCACGCTAAATAACTAAAATCAACTTGTGTAGCCTCCACTAAATAATAAATAATGAATAATAAATCATAAATAATAAATTATATATAATAAATAAGAAATGATGAACAAGAAATAATGAAAAAGAAATGGTAAATAATAAATAATAAATAATCAATAATCAATAATCAATAATCAATAATAAATAATAAATAATAAATAATCAATAATCAATAATCAATAATCAATAATAAATAATAAATAATAAATAATAAATAATAAATAATAAATAATAAATAATAAATAATAAATAATAAATAATAAATAATAAGTAATAAATAATAAATAATAAATAATAAATAATAAATAATAAATAATAAATAATAAATAATAAATAATAAATAATAAATAATAAATAATAAATAATAAATAATAAATAATAAATAATAAATAATAAATAATAAATAATAAATAATAAATAATAAATAATAAATAATAAATAATAAATAATAAATAATAAATAATAAATAATAAATAATAAATAATAAATAATAAATAATAAATAATAAATAATAAATAATAAATAATAAATAATAAATAATAAATAATAAATAATAAATAATAAATAATAAATAATAAATAATAAATAATAAATAATAAATAATAAATAATAAATAATAAATAATAAATAATAAATAATAAATAATAAATAATAAATAATAAATAATAAATAATAAATAATAAATAATAAATAATAAATAATAAATAATAAATAATAAATAATAAATAATAAATAATAAATAATAAATAATAAATAATAAATAATAAATAATAAATAATAAATAATAAATAATAAATAATAAATAATAAATAATAAATAATAAATAATAAATAATAAATAATAAATAATAAATAATAAATAATAAATAATAAATAATAAATAATAAATAACAAATAACAAATAATAAATAATAAATAATAAATAATAAATAATAAATAATAAATAATAAATAATAAATAATAAATAATAAATAATAAATAATAAATAATAAATAATAAATAATAAATAATAAATAATAAATAATAAATAATAAATAATAAATAATAAATAATAAATAATAAATAATAAATAATAAATAATAAATAATAAATAATAAATAATAAATAATAAATAATAAATAATAAATAATAAATAATAAATAATAAATAATAAATAATAAATAATAAATAATAAATAATAAATAATAAATAATAAATAATAAATAATAAATAATAAATAATAAATAATAAATAATAAATAATAAATAATAAATAATAAATAATAAATAATAAATAATCAATAATCAATAATATAGGAACCATGGAGATCACAGGCCAAATCCACATATTTATCTTTCTTTGAGTTAAAAAATTTCAGAGCGAACCATGCTTCATAGCCCATGTTTGAAAATATTTCTGTGCCTCTCACCAAGTATGAAAAGCTCTCACCGGAGGTGGGTCAAGTGGATCTGGCACCAATCAAATGGTTAGGTTTTGTAGTTTCATAGTTACAGGCACCCATAAGTTTCAATCAAATTAAATCCAGAAAATCACTCAGTAGCATTAAATTTTACTCACGAAAAGAGGTCAAATCCCACTGTGAAAAATTTTGTTCCTCAATTGTCACCCTTGATGAGAATGCAATGGGGGCTTCCAATGTTTCATTACCCAAATCCTTTTTTTTCTTTTTCCAACGCTTTGTTGCTGGCACTATCAACATAGAACTTACATGCAGCCATGTTGGAAGAAGGAGGGCTTTCCACTTTTCCCATGCAAAAAAGTGCAATGATATACTTCAGTATTCAATTCAACTTTCAATTGAACAAACATAGTTTTCTCACTTTTGCGTTGAGAAAGAATTGTTTGCAGGTTTTTATATGATTTCAATTTTCACTTTACTTTCACTTTTGGTTTCACTTTAAAGTAAATTTGGTTTCACTTTGAAGTCACTTTGGTTTCAATTTAAAGTCACTTTGGAATTGCTAGGTGTGGAACAACAGTCCCAAAAAGTATTCCTTGATCCAAAATTTGGGTTGACGGAACCCAAGTGTGGTCAGGGGGGTGCTTAAAATTCTGGCACAACTTATGGGGGGGTAAAAGGCTCCTACACAACCCCCTGTATGTTGCGTGTGTTTGAAACGGCCCTTTATAGTTTTCTATGAGCCCCACCAGCTCATTTGAGCAGTGTAGGGCCCTGCGCAACTCCCACAAAACTGGAGTCTTGAATTTAACATCACCCTATGATAAATTACATACAGAAATATCTGATAACTGAGTGAATTCATTGGATGAGGTAAAATATTCTACACAAAAATCAGAATGCTTTTAAGAAAAAAAATTCAGACTGATAAAAAATTCAAAAAATTTATAGATCATTGCATTTATTGAATTACAAATGCATGTGAAATTTATTTTCTTTAAAAAACAATATTCTTATAATTATTTTCCAATGGAATCCAACATTTTTTATATAATTCTTTGTGACCAAAGCCAAAATCAGAATTTGAATGAGTTAATTTAAACTCCCATTCAAATCCCAAAGTCATTAAATAGATGGATGAAATAAATCTAGATATAATTCTTCTTTTTTACTCATATCTATGATGATAAAAAGAAACTTAAAGAATACAGAATATCAAACTTTGATTTTTCAAATCTTGACAGGAAGTTATCAAATGAATCAGGATCTATGATTCATTACATAAAACCAGTTTAAATCATCAGAGGCTTAGTTGTATTTAATGATTAAATTTATAAATACCCCCCAAAGATGATGAATGGATGTTGGATTAACCTTTGAATTTTTCAGAAATCTTAATCAAGTTTTGTGAATAACTGGGTCTCTAGCATTTTTTTGTCTTTCATGATTTCAAATTTCAAAAAGCAGATTTGTTCAAATTATGAAGTTGTTTTTCATTCATTTTATGCATTTAAGCATTTTTTTGTCTTGTAGATCAATTCAAAAAAAGTGGATATATTTTTTTGGAAATGATAAATTCATGACTCAAATTGTAAATTCACAACTCAAATGATAAATTCTCAACTCAAATGATTCAGGTACACGAATCATTTGAGCCGTGTGGCATGGCAAAGCGACTACATTGGAGCCATGTAGGGCCCCACACAACTTGAGTGAAGTCGTGTGGCCCCCACCTGGCGGTCTGCTGCCGTGTGGCCTACAGCCCGAACAAATTTGAGTTGTGAGGGGCTCTAGACAGCTGTAATGTAGTTGTTTTGCGATTCCACACAACTACAAGTCCTGTGGGCCCAAAAAAATATAATAATCATAATAAACTAAATAAAAATGCAATAAAAACAGAAATCACCCTAAAAATTGAAAAATATTGGTTTTTTGGTTGAAAAAAATAAAAAAATAAGCAATAAAAAAATAAATAAATAAATAAATAAATAAATAAAACTGAAGAAAACCAACCCAAAAAACTACAAGTTCAACTTTACTAGCCCTAAAGTAAAAACACAACTTCAACATGACTAGCCCTAAAGTAGAAGTGCCAAAAAATACAAGTTCAACTTGTGACTAGCCCATAAGTAAAAGTTCCAAAAAGTACAAGTTTTTTTCAAGCCCAAAAGTAAAAACAACAAAAAAAAAGTTAAACTTGTGTAAAGCCGATCCCATCACAAGAAGTAAAAATACTCCTTATGATGGAATCAGCCCAACACAATTTGAAGTGACCTACCACTAAAATATCATTCAAAACACTAATCTTCATGATGTTAACTCAAAACACTCAACATAATGATTTTAAAATGTCATAACCCTTTATGTTAATAGAATTACAATATAAGCACCAGAACCCAAACCCAAATGATTAAATTAATCTATAAGTTAGAATAAAAGTCAAGTTGACATTTGAGGTGATCAAACCAACAAGGTAATTTTTTAGAAATCATGGAACATGGTTTGGGAACTATGGGTGGGATTGGAATAATTTCTCCCTTAAGAAAAAGCTGGACCCAATGTTTATTGTTAACACAGAAAATGAAAATAGGATCTGATCTTTCTTTTAGACCCATTTTTATAGGATTAAAAGTAAAACATGGTTCCATTAAAATGAAAATATTGGTTTTCCATGATTATCTGCTATTATTTTCTCCATTTCAAGCTTTGAAATACATTGTGAAGATAGAATATTTTCATTGATGTCATTAACATCAAGTCTTTTTTCTATCTTTTTAGCATCTTTAATTCCACCAAGAATCTTATAATAGCACCCCTTATTTTTCCTCAATGTTTCAAGCATTTCTTTTCTTACTTGAAACCATCCAAGCTCATCATACCCAATTGATTTAGCAATGACTCTAAATCTACAATCTCCATCACCAACTGGATCCCAAACCCCACCCAAGAATTTATGTAAGTTCTCATGTATTTGATTGAGGTAATTCCCTTCATAAAACCAAAAATCAGTTAGCAACAATTCTAATAATTAAAGGAATCACCACTCCCCAAACATAAGCTTCTTATTGACTCCTCCATTGCGTCTGCTTCATCCTTTGAAAAGCAATCCGATTCCAAAGGCACCAAAGCCAATGAAAACTCAGTCTCTTCCACTGAACTATGAAATTCAGATGGAGATCCATCCTTGCACTACCAAAATAATTACCCCATTAGTTCATTAAAACATAAATATGAAAATTTCTAAAAATCAAAGACTTAGTATCTTTGGTCTTTTTGATCCCCTTTCAAGTTTTTCTTCAGTTTCATGATTTGAATTATGAGATTCAGATGAAGAGCAATCCTTTCAAATCAGAAATCATCTTCCCATCAGTTCATTAAACCCAAAAAATGAACCTTTCACAAAAGAAAACACTTACAAGCTTTTGTCTTTTCTTCTTTGGTGCCCTTCTGATTCCCCTTTCCCGCTTAATTTCTGATGATAATAGGTTTGGTGAGGAGACAAGGACCAGACTGCATTTCAATGAGAAGTAAATTAGGAAATGAAAAACAGGACACAAAATCTCAGAGCAAGGAACCCAAAAAGAAAAAATAAAAACGGGAGTCTTGTTGGGGACACGTTGTGATAAACCAGAAACAAAGTTGACCAAAGATGAACAGAGGAAAGCCTTGGATAAACTAGTGAGATTGGTTAGTTTGAGTCACAACCAAAGAGTTGTGATTGGTCCTTACTTTGTTTGAGCTGGCTGCAGGTGATATTGATTGGCTGTGTGTTGAGAAGTTTGATGTTCAAGGATGGCATTCCGGTGATTGGTGGATCAAAAGACAGCAAGTTAGTTGTTGGGAATAGCTTGATTCACTCTAGAGCTGGCCACTCCAGATCTAAAGTATTGGCACTAAGCTTGGGAAAATTTGGCGGAACAGTCACTTGAAGGGAAAATGGATAGATGGAAGGAAAAAAAAATTGAAAACAGATTCAACACCCTCTCTCAACTCAAAGGTCAGTGAAAAGGGGAGTAGAAGGAATTTTTCAATCTGCAGTTTGAAATATTGTTAGCTACCTTGGTTAAAGCACTGGCGGCCATGGACTGAGAGGGTATGAGCATAAATTTGATTCAATTGTTTTTGTAATCATCCCAAAGGCTCTTCATGTTGATGTTGATGTGTTTTGCCTTGGAGTTAGTCCCCAGTTTTTTTATCTTATTTTCAAGACCCTTATTATCAATGAGACAAAGTGGACAGCTTAATGATTTTCAATATATTTCAGACATTGGCTGATGGATTCATTTGCCCTCCAAGTGGCAGCTAGACAGAGCAATTAATTCTAATTCTGTAGATGATTGAGTGACGTTTCACTGTTGATGTCTTGTCCAGTATAGAGGGCTGCCTTTGAAAGAGCAGATGAAGCCACTCTGGGAGATCCTGCTGTCGGGATTGTCCCCCCAGGTGGGGTCACTGTGACAAATGAGCCTCTTAGAAATGGAGCAAGGACCAAGAGTCAGGGAGATGTCCTTGGTAGCTGACAGATATTGCCATATGTGGAAGATTTCCATCCAATGTGAGTATCCAGGTTTCTTGGAGAATCTGGCTAGGCTGGACACAGCATAACTGATGTTGGGTCTAGCCAGGCCTGCAATGAAATGGAGACAGAAAATTGGGGATCAATAATTCACACCAAGATCCAGAAACCTTTGCTGATCTTCTGTTGATGCTGGAGAAAGATGGAGTCCCATGTTCCTGGGAGTTGAGACAAGTTTACAGTTTTTCAAATTCATGGCTGTCAGGCTCTTTTTGATGTGTAGAGGTAGGCTGAGGTGTATGAGATCATTGTCTCTGGTTATCTTCATTCCTGATAGTGTATTGGATGGATGTGCTGAGGAGTCCTTGAAGCAATTGAGAAATTTTTTTTTGAAGTCTTCCGTGTTTCCAGAAACTATTAAATTGTCTATGTGGAAAAAGAGACCCAAGGAGTTGTCTTTACTCAGAAAGAGACATGGATCACAGGTGGATTTGGTATGTTAAAACATGTATGCACTTACATGTGTGCTATGTATAAGTGTAATCCAGATGGGATGCACATATGGGCCTCTCCGGCCCATTGGACACTCACACAGACCATACAGGCCTGTGTGGATGTCACGGATTTGGGGAAACTGGCCTCAAAACACGTGAAACAGGCTCATTGGTACACAGGCCCTAACGGGCCCACTGGGTGATATGGGCAAATAAAGCCAGATGGGCTTGTGTGGGCATAATTAGGCCCTAGGTTTATTTTAGACATACTTGGCCAGACGGGCTGGCCCCCCAAAGTGTGTTTGTCTCAGGTTTGGGGCTTGGGATGGCCCATTGGGGCTGCCGCCCGTGTCGCAGCCCGCTCGGAGCTGCTTCCTGTGCAGCAGCCCGCTCAGGGCCGCTTGTGTTCCTTGTTTTGGCCCACAAAGGGCCCGTGGGCCTGCGCAGGGCTGTGGTGGCGGCCGAGGGATCCCGCGCCGCATTGCACCGCGCAGGCCCGGCCGGTTGCAAACAACCTCCACCGCTGCGGGAGCAAGGGCCAGCAGCCCCGGCTCCCTCCGCCTCCCCTTGCTTGCCATTGCAAGGGGGAGGGGGTGGCTGGCTGGGTTGAACCAGCCAGAAACCAACCGCAACAAGGCGGTTGGTCAGGGCAGGGGGGATTTCATCACCCCCTTGCCAAAAGGATGAGAAGGCCGGCCGCAAGGAGAGCAACCGGTGGTGGGGGGGATCTGATCACCCCTCCACCATCAAAGCAAAGCACTGGCCAGGGGCTGGTTGCATGAGGCAACCAGCCAGTGTGTGAGGCAATAGGACTGGTTGTAACAGACAACCAGCCCAGGGATTGAATAGCACAGGGGCTGGTTAGCCCTGTAAGGGTGGAAACACCAGAATGGACCAGAATGGGATGGTGGTAAAGGTTCAGGGACTGATTCCATGTGGGCTGATGTAGCCCAAACCAAGGAACAAGGCCTGTAGGGCCTGAAGAGCTCTTTTGGGGCGGAAAATTTGCCTTTTGGCTTGTTGTATCATGGGCTCACAAGAGGCCAATCTTTTGTACTTAAGGAGCTCTTCCCCCTGCTGTTTTCCATCCACCCATTCATCATCCAATCAAATTCATCAACTATATCATCCAACATGTTGCCCCATTCTGAGAGATCATCAAGCAATTATTGACACAAGGTGTCCAGCATTTCTTTTGATATAGATACTGCTTCATATGCCTAAGCTAATTGCTGGCCATAATTTTAACACATTATCAGTACCAACATCTTGATTACTTCCAAGCCATCTAGACCCTTGTACCTTACTCTGGAGAACCTCAAAGACCTCAAGTTTTCCAAGGAGATGTCCTATATCCCTGATGTTAGCTCCAACAAGATAGTTCTGAACAGTCAGAATTATAATTCTTGGGCTGTCCCTATGGATAGTGAGCTGGAAAACATCTGTTGTGGGGAGATAATGGATGCAGATGACACTTTTATCAGTTCAGAAGTGGAGAAAAAGTCTTATGATCTCATCCTTAGGCATCTTGATGAGAATCATGTGACATGGGTTGCCAATACTCTTAGGGAAGATGAGAGGAGGAGGGGCAGCATCCTTTGGAAGTTGCTTAAGTCCAAGTATGCTGGTGATTCTGTTCACCAGAAGGGTATAGCTTTCAATAAAATATTTGAATTGTAAACAGTTTGTTGCAGAGGCTAGGTCTAGCATAGCCAAGTTTAAGTCATCAGGTCTTAACATGGATCCTGAGTGTTTGTCACTCTTAATCCTTCAGAAGCTACCAAAGGAGTTTGATTCTCTAGTAAGAATTATTTCTCAATTGGATCCTCTTCCTGGGGAGGAGGATGTGCTGAAAAGGATTGAAAAGGATGATCTTCAGTTCAAGATGAACAAAGGTTCTGGAAAAGCCCTTTTTGGAAAGACTGGAAAATCCTGCAAGAAGGCAAAAAAGGATTTTTCCAAGGTCTTATGCTGTAATTGTCAGAATAAGGGGCATTATGCTAAGGATTGCAAGGAGGCCAAGAAGAGGAAGAAGTCCAAAGAGAATGACAAGGAGGTCAATCTCACTACTGAAAACATTGCAATGGTGGTGTTTAATGGTCCAATGAAAATGGTTGTTGGGGAAGAAGGTCCCAACAAGAAGGCCAAAATTGATGAGGATAAAGAAATGGACTTTATTGATTAAAAAGTGAGTAATATCAACCTCAAATATCAGAAATTATCAGTGACTCAAAAAGCTTCTTTCCTATTAGGAGGATTGAAGGAGTATGTTCTTGTTTTTATTGATTCTGGCTTTACAGATCACATGTTCTTTGAACCAAATTTATGTTCAAATCTTAGTGATTATGATGGAGTTGTAAATATTGGTCAGAAATGCAGAACAATTCATATTAAAGGAATTGGAAAAGTCATTCTTGCAAATTGCTTGGGTTTCAAAATTTCTTTTGAGAAGGTGTTCTATGTACCATAGTTGCCTTATAACCTTGTTTCCCTTGGAGTGTTGTGGAAAAAAGGTTTCCAGATTTTTTATCTTAAAGAAGATAAGTTTGTGATTGATATGAATGGGAGAACTGTTCTTAGTGGACAGGTTTGGAACAATCTTTTGTGTGCAAGCTTGTTCAAAATCTCAGCTTTGAGCACTGTTTCTCACAATAGAAGTGACCATAAGGTAAAGGACAGCAACTGTGAGAGTTGTACCTTAGGGGCTAAGACTAGAAATGTGTTCTCAAAGAGTAGAGATTGCACTGATGTTCCTAGAGAGGAATTTCCCATTGATTTGTCAGGGACATTCACACCAGAGTCCCTTGGTGGGGAAAGACCCTTCATCAATTTAGTTGATACTGCAACTAATTTTGTTTGGGTTAAACCAATTTGATATAAGGAGCAGACCACAGAGGAAGTTTCTGTAATCTTCAAAGTCTGGAAACAGAATGGTCCAATGAAGGAGATCAAGAGGGTTATCACTGATGGAGGTGGTGAATTTGTGAGTAAAGAGTTTTAGAGGTTATTGAAAGATTATGGTATCATTCATATAGTCACTACTGCAAGTACTCCACAAAATAATGGAATAGTGGAGGGTATGAATAGGACTTTACTGGATGGAAGTCCCATTATGCTGCGGCAGGATATGAGGAAGATACATTTCAGGAACAGTGTATGCTCAATGAAGTTGTTGGAATTCCGGTCTTGTGATATGTGTTGCCTAACACTTGAGTGCAATCATTCTTCAAGCTTTAAATTTCATACTCTATTATTGCCTTGTAAGTGTTCAAGTCTAGTGTGCTCTTTATTCTATACTGGTTAGTTAAAGGTCTAGTGACATCTTTATCTTGAATCTAAGTGGGCCATCTCCTATGCTCTTGAGTGACTTTTTCTAGTGTGTTCTTTATACAATACAGTGTTTGTTATTGTTCTAGTGACATCTTTATCATTGTTACTAGTGGACCATTTCTATTGTCTTGCTCATGAGTATTGCAGTCTAGTGATTTCTTTATGTTATACTGAGTAGTTTTATAACTCTAGTGAATTCTTTATCTCAATCCATGTGGCTCATTAGTCTCTATCCTGCCTGAAGTGGTCCTCCAAGTTTTTTGGACTCTAAATGGTCTGGTATTAAATATTCATTATACTTATTCATTATATTTCCTTTCAACCACTTGTCAGCCTCTGATGTACTTAGTCTATTTAAGTCTGAAGCCTGACAAGAGAAATTAAACCATCAGTTCTTCCTCACTTTGAACCGGGAGTGCTCCCTTGAGTCTCTTGATCCGCTCCCCTTGGCGACATAAGACCTTATCATCCCTTCTCCTTCCTCTTTCCACCAGAGCACCTAGCTTAAAATTCTACAGAAGTCCTTGAGTTGAGTTCAGAAATGGGTAACAGGGTTAACCCAAATAGCTTTGGCCAAGCTATAAACTCTGATGAGAGAGCCAACTGTAAGAGTGCTATTTTTGAGGAATTTGATTCTCTAGAAAATAATAGTGTCTTTGAAGTGGTTAAGTGGGATTCTGTTCCAAAAGGAAAGACCATTTTGGGGTCTAGAGTGGTGTTGAACAAGTAGTTTGACACAAATGGAGTTTTGAAAATATTCATAGCTAGATGTGTTGCACAGGGCATCAACCAGAGAGAGGGTATCAATTACCAAGAAACTTTCTCACCAACTGGAAGGCTGTGCACCTTCAGGTACATCATTGCTCTGGAAGTGGAGTTGGGAGAAGCAATCAGACAAGCTGATTTTGTAACAGCATACTTGAATGCAAAACTTGGAGAGGAGGAGACTGTTTAAATGTCAATCCCTGATGGTTTTTGTGAATGGTTAGTAGAGACTAAACCAGAAACCATGAATAAAATCTGTTTTAAAAGTTTTCTTTCAGCAGATAAAGGGGAATATGTCCTCAAGCTGTGTAGATCCCTTTATGGATTGAAGCAAGCAGCTAGATTGTGGTATAATACCATGAGTGAGAAACTGATACAGATTGGTTTCAAGACGTCTGAGGCCAACCCTTGTCTTTTTGTAAGAAAGGATGCAATTTTGTTAGTATGGGTCAATGACATTATATTGGAAATGGTAAAGAGAGATTCATGGAGACACTCAAAAAGGAATTCAAGATAAAAGATATTGGTCTGGTGCAACAGGTTCTAGGAATGAAAGTCAGTAGGAAGAAAAATGGTTGAGAAAAGTTTTAGAGGATACACATAAACCACAAGGGTTGGCCTTGATGTATTCTGATAACCAGAGTGCCATTTCCTTGGCCCAAAACCAAGTGTTCCATTCAAGAACCAAACATATCAATGTTCACTATAACTATATTTGTGATGCAGTTAACTGCAAGGAGATTGTTTTGAGGTACATGCCCACTGCAGCAATGATTGTGGATATCTTGACTAAGGCTTTAGATAGGAACAAGCATCAAGGCTTTTTGACTAATATGCAGATGTCACCCCTTTTGGATTAAGGGGGTGTGTTAAAATACGTATACACTTATGCGTGTGCTATGTATAATTGTAATCCAAATGGGATGCACATATGGGGCTCTCCGGCCCATTGGAAACTCACACGGACCATACAGGCCTGTGTGGATGTCACTGATTTGGGGAAACTGGCCTCAAAACGCGTGGAACAGGCTCATTGTTACATGGGCCCTAACGGGCCTGGTGGGGGATATGGGCAAATACAGCCAGATGGGCTTGTATGGGCATAATTGGGCCCAAGGTTTATTTTGGACATACTTGGCCAGACGGGCTGGCCCGCCAAAGTGTGTTTGTCTCAGGTTTGGGGCTTGGGGAGGCCCATTGGGCTGCCGCCCGTGTCACAGCCCGCTTGGGGCTGCTGCCCATGCAGCAGCCGGCTTGGGGACGCTTGTATTCCTTGGTTTGGCCCATGCAGGGCCAAACGTCCTGTGCAAGGCTGTCATGACCGCCAAGGGATCCCGCACGGTGCAACGCCATGCGGGCCCGGCCGGTTGCAAACAAAGGCCACCACCACGGAAGCAAGGGCCAGCGGCCCCGGCTCCCTCCCTCCCCTTGCTTGCCATTGTCAGGGGGAGGGGGTGGCTTGCTGGGTTGAACCAGCCAGCAACCAACCGCAACAAGGCGGTTGGTCAGGGCAGGGGGGATTTCATCACCCCCTTGCCAAAAGGATGAGAAGGCCGGCCGCAAGGAGAGCAACCGGTGGTGGGGGGGATCTGATCACCCCTCCACCATCAAAGCAAAGCACTGGCCAGGGGATGGTTGCATGAGGCAACCAGCCAGTGTGTGAGGCAATAGGACTGGTTGTAACAGACAACCAGCCCAGGGATTGAATAGAACAGGGGCTGGTTCAGCCCCGTAAGTGTGGAAACACCAGAATGGACCAGAATGGGCTGGTGGTAAAGGTTCAGGGACTTATTCCATGTGGGCTGATGTAGCCCAAACCAAGGAACAAGGCCTGTAGGGCCTGAAGAGCTCTTTTGGGGCGGAAAATTTGCCTTTTGGCTTGTTGTATCATGGGCTCACAAGAGGCCAATCTTTTGTACTTAACAAGCTCTTCTCCCTGCTGTTTTTCATCCATCAATTCATCATCCAATCAAATTCATCAACAATATCATCAAATGTGTTGCCCCATTGTGAGAGCCCATCAAGCAATTATTGACACAAGGTTTCCAGAATTTCTTTTTCTTTAAATACTGCTCATTTGCCTAAGCTAATTGCTGGCCATAATTATAACACGTTATACCCTTGATCTTTGATCCAGGCCATTAGAGTTTTGTACCAGTTTTTTTGGCACTTGTTTCAGGCCATATAGTGATTTTCTTAGCTTCAGGTACTTTCCGCTTCTACCTGATCCAGGGGGGTTCACAATGAAGACATCTTTGTCAAGGTTGGAATGCAAGAAGGCTCCCTTGAAGTCAAGTTGAAGGAGATCAATTCTCTTGTTGAACGCAAATGTGAGGAGTGCTCAAAGAGAGGCAACTCTCCTGGTAGGGGCGTATGTTTCAAAGTAGTCCAGGCCATATTTCTGGTTGATCCTTGAATGCACAGTCAAGTCTTGTAGATTGGTGGTTTGGCATGGGTGCTATTTTTCACTTTGAACACTGCCACAGTCTTCAGAGGGTTTGTTACTAGTTCCTTGTCAACTTCCTCCCAGATATTTTGATCCTTAATACTCTTGAATTATTTCATGCTGGATTCCTTCCATACATGGATTTTCAGGGCTTCTTCTATTGACTTGGGCAGGTTCTCTGCGTGATAGCTGTATCAATTTGGTTTGTTTAGGGTGTCTCTGTTCCTTAATTTTGGCCTGAGACTTGTGAAAAAATTTGCGTCCTTGTTGGAGTTGCTAGAAGAGTTTGAAACCTCTAACTCTTTTAGCAACTTGGTTCTGGAGTTACTGAAAGAGCCTTGCAATTGATTTTTGGGCAAGTCAGGTATTGTGAGAGTAATATGGGAAATGGGTTTGGATTTCAGGTCAAGATTGATTGGTTCCTTTTGGAAAATCACATCTTTGGCGGCGTATTTGGTGAAAATGATGTGCTTGGTACTGAGAATCTTGCCGGAAGATGTTGGAACCTTGTTCAAAAGGAGGCCATGATTGAAGCCTATGAGTATGCTGGACTCGCCTTTTTTGTACAGTTTGGATTGAATTTGCAATTATTTGATTTGGTAGATGAGATTGATGCTGATGGGCTTCAAATAGTTCACTGGAAGCCCCCTGCCTTGCACCATTTCCCAAGGGGCTTTGCTCCCTTTTTCCTTTGGAATTTGGTTGAGCAGTAGACAGCAGCCACAAACAACCTCATGCCAGTACAACTTTGGTATTTGACTTTCTGAGAGTATTGCCCAGGTTGATTAAATGACAGTTTGATTAGCTATTTCTACTTGGCAATTATGTTTGGAATGGTAAGGTTCCAGAAAAATTTGATTGATATGTTGTTCTTTTAAATAGGCAGTCAGTTTGTGGTTGAAAAACTCACCTCCACCATCTGAACAGACTTCTGAGGGATATCTTTGGTGCTTCCTGTGTTCATTCTCCAAGACAAAGCAAAGGGTGCTTGCAACTTCATCCTTGGTCTTGAGTGGGAAGCACACAATGTATCCAGAATAAGAGTCCACAAGGTTGAGAATGAATCTGTACTGCCTTTAGTCATAGGATTGAGGGGACCCATTAAGTCCACATGAATTTGTTCTAGGATTTTTGAGGCAGTTTGTTGGACTTGAGAAAAGATCAACTTGTTAATTTTTGCCTTGTTGCAGTTGAGACATTCACAATTTTTTTGTCCTTGAATGGGATTGTCTTATTCAGGTATTTCTCCATCCAACCAAGACTGGTGTGCCCAAGAATTCTGTGTATTTCAGATATTTTTTTTCTGAAGTAGAAACCAGAGTTGTATTCCTCAGTCATGTTTATGAAAAAGAGATTGTTGAGGATTATTCCGGAGATGATGTCTTTGTTGCCTACATGTACAACAAAAGTGCAGGGAAAGACAGCTGAATTTATAGTAAATTTTTCCCCCTTTTCTACCAGAGATCCAAGAGATATGAGATCAACAGTTGAATTGGGGACCCATGCAGAATTTCTGAGATTGATGTTGCAGTGCTCAAAGGGAATTATAGGATTACCAATTCCCTTGATCCCAATTTCAGCATTTTTCTTTCCTGCTTGGATCTTTCCTTCTCCATTGGGATTGGAGATGGACTTGAAATGATCCTTGTTGGTAATCATATGAATGGAGCAACCCGAGTCTAGTATGAAACATCTTGGAGTCAACTTGTCTTGACAGGATGAGTTTAGTTTGCAGAAAAAGGAACATTTATGGTAGTGGGCTTCTTCCATGGCTTTCTTTTTACCCTTATACCTTGATAGTGAGTATTGGGTGGTCTAGGTTCTCGAAATTCAACCCAAGAGCCTTTGGTGGGATGGGAGGTCACAGTGGAATTTTTTTTCCTGTTTTTGCATCTAGGTCCACTCTATAGCGCTACATTGACTGGTTTGTTTGGTGTTTCTTGAGCGCTGATTTTGTTTTTGTGTTGGTTAAGGTGATCTAATACAGTTTTGATCTTCATTTCTGTATTCGGGTGCATGATTTGGGTTTTCATATTCTGAATTTAGAAGGGAAATTTGAAGAGAACCAGATAAGCAATAATGTCAGAGGGAAGCTCAATTCAAACTTCTGTTAACTTCTTTAAGAAAGTTTGGATGGTTTTCACAAATGCTTCAATGTTTGAGGTCATTGTGAGATGAAGAAAGCTGTTGAAAAGGCAGGCCCTGTTTGATGATTGGGATGAGGCAAAGTGTGATTCAGTTGCTAGCCAGATAAATTTGGTGTTGTCTTTGTTGCAATCATTGAAAATAGTGTTATAGGTGTTTGTATCAAGTTTGGCAATTAGGTAGGCCACCATTTCTTGGTTTTTCTCCTTTTCTAATGTCAGCGACTCATCCAATGAGTTCATTTCATGAAAAATACCCCTGAGTTTGAACAGTTTTTCCATTTTCTTCCGCCACATGCTGTATTTTTCTTTCTTCAGCAGTGGTGTGGACTCAATAATTACTTTCAGTGCTTGAGATTTGACGTTCATGGGGTCCTCCCCTGGTCCTGGCGTTCATGAGGATCCAGTTGTGGGAATTGCTTGTTTTGATTTTCAACTGTGATGATAATAGGTTTGGTTAGGAGACCAGGACCAGACTGCATTTCAATGAGAAGGAAATTAGGAAATGAAAAACAGGACACAAAATCTCAGAGCAAAGAACCCAAGAAGAAAAAATATCAATGGGAGTCTTGTTGGAGACAAGTTGGGATGAACCAGCAACAAAGCTAACCAAAGATGACCAGAGGAGTGTCTTTGACAAACTAGTGAGTTGGTTAGTTAGAGTCACAAACAAAGATTTGTGATTGCTCCTGACTTTTTTTGAGCTGGCTGCAGGTGATCTTGATTGGCTGTTTGTTGAGACATTTGATGTTCAAGCATGCCATGCCAATGATTGGTGGATTGAAAGACAGAAAGTTATTTGTCCAGCATAGCTTGATTCATTCTAGAGCTGGACACTCCAGATCTAGATTATTGGCACTCAGCTTGGGAAAATGTGGCAGAAAAGTTGCTTGAAGGGAAAATGGATAGACAGAAGGGAACAACATTTGAAAGCAGATTCAACAATTTTCTTTTCAAGATGTTTCAATAAAGAAGGATCTTGCCGGGTATCTGTCAAATTTGGACAGCCTCTGCTTGATTGCAGGACTTTAGGTTCAATTTTTTGCTTTGATCAATAATTTAAAATCTCCTTCCTCATGTGCTTCAACAGCCCAGAATAATATTGTTCAGGATAAACCAAGATCACTGCATTGAGCTTCTCATGTAACTGAGAATTTTTGAGCGGTTCATCAACATTGTACTTTAAAAATTTAAAATTATCAAATATTAGTCAAGTAGAAATCATCATTCAAAAAGCATTTATCACAAAGCATTAATCACAAACTGATTTGAAAAATCAAACAATCAAACATAAACCAGATTACAGAACTAGAACTGCAAGAGTAATAATACAACCTCCACTTAGGATGAACATCCTCAGGCACAAAGGGTCCTCTTGACGCTAGTAGGTAACCTATTTTTTGGGAACAGGGCAATCCCATAGTCATCAGCTATGAATTGGTGCACAATTCCCCAGCCTGGTTCTGCTTTAATCTCTCTAATTGATCCAAAACAAGCTTCATTTCCAGTAAAGACACCTTTCATCCCAATTGTAACATTTAATTAGGGAGAAATATTCCAATCTTTATTCAAGAGTAGTAAATGGCTGCCTGAACCAATTTCATTTAATTGGAAACTGTTACCTCTAGGTTTTGCCAAGCATCCAACATGTTTCCCCAGGAATTTGCAAGGACTTTTTTGAGAGTAGCATGGGCCTCTTCAACCTGAGACATTATTTTATTTCCAAAGTCAGGTTTTTTGAAATTCCAAGCTGTTACAAATGTCTCTTTTACACAGATGATGTTATGATCCATATAATTGAGTACATCCTCAGGGTTTTCCAAGAAAGACTTTATACAAGTCATAATTTAAGCAACCCAAAACTAGGAAAATTAAAAGTAGAGGCTGTGATTTGGCACTTAATCTAAGTTATGCTGTAAGACTCCAAAGGGTGCAAAGCCGCAGGCAGTTCTGTTAAGGGGAAAAGGTGCTGTTTACGTTGCCCTCCTAGGTGTTACAAAAATATTTAAGTGTAACAGGAATCAAGTACCAGAACCTTATGGACAAGGAATCAATGGGAGAGATGATTTGTGATAGTATTTGGTAGTGATGGAAACAACACTACCTGAGACAAGATGTTGGGGGAAAATACTTAAACAAACAAGCCAAAGTTTTTTTCAGAGTTCAATATAACAAGGCAGTTGTAAGTAACAATTCCCACAAGCTAATAACTCTGGCTGTCAGCAGAAGATTAGGAAAGATCAACTCAATCCCAACCAACCTCCAGGTTCTTAATAAAACTGCCCAACTATTTGTAATCAAGCACTTGAAGGGTACCAGATAACTTTTGGTGGCTCTACAAAACAAAGCAATTTGTTTTATGAAGCTCTAGAAGAAAAGCAGTAACAAATTCAAACAAGAATAACCCAGAAACTCTCAAGGGACTCAAGAATAGCATGGTGGAATTTAACTTCAAAGAAATAAAGGGAGGTTTAACATTACAATTTTCAAGCTTAAAGAAACCTCTCAGTAAAACGTGACTGGTTCTGGAAAGGCAATCAAATGAATGATCAAGACCAAAGTGGTCAGAGAAAGTGATTAAAGGAGTGGCTTAACACACTCAAGAATTCAACCAAATGAATTCTTCTTCAACCATTAGGCTATTGGATGGTGATTAGGATCAGGTAACAGAGGACAGATCAAAGGATTTGAGTATTGAGGCTCAAGGATCAAGGGGCAATCAAAAGATATACCCTGGATAACTATGCTCAGAAATGGGAAGGGCCCAATTGATTTATTACTTAGATGATGATTGATGATTTGATGATGATAAGATAATCCTGCAAAAAAGGCAGGGGAGAGCCCCTCCTTTTATGGGCAAAAGGGACCTGTAGACTATGTACAAGTGATAACTACAAATGAGTGCAGATTTTTTTTGATGAGATAAAAAACTAATGAAAATTCAAATTTGGCCCCCTTTTCTTGAGGTGTACCAAATTGGTCACCACATCTCTCCCCAAATTACAGACTTTCCGCATTCTGCATCTCAAATTCAAAGATATTAAGAAAGGGAGGAATACAAAGAAATTGAGACAGAAGAATTGCCATTTATTGATCTTGAGAGTGATTGAAAGGTTTGAAAATATCTTGATCCATCCAAAATAGCCCTAGAAGGACCAGAGATAAAATATAGAGGGTGTTCTAGGGGCTCACTTATGTGGCATAAAGTAGAGTTTCACAATAATAACACAGGAAATGACCCTGGTAGTGCACAATTGGGAGAACTTAATTTGAATCTGAATTTCCCCAAAAAAAATTAAAACTCTTGACTTGATCAGCAGAGAACCTTCTGGCCAACTGAGTACCATTGAGCTCCAAAACATAGGATCCACCTCTTACTTGAAAAACCACCCCATAAGGACCATTCCAACAATTTGAAAAGAGCTTTCCCCACTGAGTCTCCAAGGATTGATTATAATCCAAAACTAGATGACCAGGATTTAAGGGTTCCCTGATTTGATTTTCATTCTTATCTTCCCAATACTGAACTGATTTTTCACTTGATTCCATCATCTTCTGATAAGCTTTGTCATGAATGTCTTCAATTTGCTCCAGTTGCTTTGATCTGGCAACTAATAGATCAGTGTTTGAGGAAACCTTCTCCCATGAGATACCAAGGAAATATTCAATATCAAGATAAAGAGGAAGGACAGCCCTCTGGCCAAAAATGATTTTTTTAGGTGAGTAGCCAGTGTTTTTTTATTAGAGATTTGATCAGAGAAGAGAAGCAAAGGAAGAAATTTGCAACAATTCTTTCCATTCTCACCAGCCATTTTGACAAGAGCAGCCTTCAAAGGAGCCTGGCCTTGTTTCACCATGCCTTGGAATTCCGGATAATAAGGAGTAGTAACCCAATGTTTTCCAGGAAGTGATCAGATCATTAAATCAAGTTTTTCACCAAATTCAGAGCCTCAATCAGCAGAATAAGATTAGGCCAACCCATGAAAAAGCATTGTCCAGTTCTCATAAAGGAAAGCTTTCACCCATTCAGAGCTGATATTCTTAAGTGATTTTGCTTCAAACCATCCAGAAAAATTATCTTTAGCCACAATGAGATACTTAGCACCACCTGCCTCAATATTAACCACATCCATAGAAATCCTCCCAAAGACAGTGGACTCCCCAGCAGGATAACAGATTTCAGCTAGGCTCCTAAGATCACATTTCTGAAAAACTTCACAACTCTTGCACCATTGAGAGACATATTTCTTCAGTGATGGCCACCAGAATTTTTTGGATATGCATGAATAAGTTTCAGTTTCCCCAGGGTGACCAAAGCCCTCCTGGAGATTTTCAAGGATTGAATCTTGATTAGAAGGGATAGTAAAAACAATGAGAGCACAAGGATTTCCTCCTTTGATAAGCATAGAACTTTGGAAAAATAAATTAGAGGAATTTCTTTGAAGGGATAAGAATTCTTTTGCAGAAATATTAGGGGTCTTTGGAGAGTTGAAAGGTACAGCCCTAATTTAAGCCTGAAACCCTGCTTAAAGCCAGAATTATCTTGAGAGGAGAAAGAGAAGAAAGGTTGAATTATAGGTTCCTCCTTCTCAAAATCCACTTCAAAATACAATTCATTATCTCCCTAAGGATGTCAAGATAAACCATCAGGCATGGTGAAAAATTTTCAAGGGCTCTGAATAATATCAAAGGATAAAAACTGAATAAAAGCCACCCAAAAAGTCATAGGAGCATTCGGAAGGCTGGGAAGGTTGATCATTTCAATGATGGATCAAGCATCTACTTTTAATTTGTGATGTTGACCCAGAGGAATTTTTGAAGTTTCTTCAACATTCATGCCAACGCGCAGAGTTCCATTTTTGATTGAGAGTATCTGGATTCAACATCTGAAAATAAAAAAGAGTCATAAAGAGCAGGAAGGTCCCAACCATTTTTATCTTCCTGAGTAAGAACAGCCCCAACAGATTGATAACTAGAATCAACAGCCAGCTTGATCTTTCCATCTCTAGTTCAATAAGAGATCCTTTTCAAAAATATTTCTTTAGCAAAAACCATTTGGAGCAACTGAAAAGAATGTTCACAATCTTGGGTCCAAATCCATTCAGCTTCTTTCCTGGTTAGACAATGCAAATGGGCACAAATTTGGGATAAAGATGGAATGAAGTTTCTGTTGAGGCAATCAGACTGAGAGAAGCAGACACGGTGCCAGAGATGGGCCAGGTGAGATGGTGGAAGGATAGGATTACTGAGACAGAGAGAAGACACAAGAGGAGAAAGAGAGAGAATGAGAGAGTGACTCACCTGAGAGCAGCAGACACAGTGCCAGAGATGGGCTGGGTGAGATGGTGGAAGGATGAGGAGAGAATCCTTTCACCTGGGATTCCCTTAGGTGAGGGATGAAGAGTAGAAATGTCACACACACGTAACATGGAGATGAAAACCAGGCAGGAAAGGAAACGGACAAGAAATTTACAAGACAGGTGAGAAGCAGACATACAGACCCCAGAGTACACTACTCTAACACCCCCCCTTGCTGAGCACCAGACCAAAGAAGAAAGAAAGAAAAAATAAGGAGAGAAAGAAAAAAAGAAAAAGCTCTTTTTTTGGTAGAGAACATAAGGAAAAGCAAACAGAAAAACAAAACAATCAAAAAAACCAAATTAAGTCCTGTGTTTTTCAAGAAGAACTAAACCCAGCGGCTTCTTGATCATGTCTGCTAGCATGCCATGAGTTGAAACATGCACAAATCAAAGCTGGTCATTTGCAACACATTCCAGGATGAAATGAAAACAAGGATTGATTTGCTTACTTCAAGAATGATGTTGAGGGTTCTTTGCCAGGGCCTTGGCCCCTTTGTTGTCAATGTGAATGGGAAGTGGTCCCTGAGCGAGAAGGTTGAGTTTGATGAGAACATTCTGGAGCCATAGTCCCTATTTGCAGGAGTCTGAGGGTGACTTTTACTTGGCCTTGGTGCTGGAAAGAGAGACCATGGCTTGTTTCCTGGACTTCCAAGAGATTGCACCCTTGCCAAAGTGGTAGGTATACCCAAACGTAGAGTGCCATTCCTCCTGGTTCTCCGCCCAGTCAGAGTTGGCATAGCCTGAGCAGACCAAATTTCCACCAAGCCTGAGTTGCAGGTGCTTGGCTGTGAACAGATATTGGAGGACTCAAAGACTAGCCGTCCAGTGAGACAGCAAGGGATCTTAAAGGTACTGGGAAAGAAGCTTCACAGCAAATGACAAGTAAGGCCTTGTGGATTGGGACACCCACAGGAGACTGCCAATGAGCTTTTTGAAATTACCCAGGGAGGTTGGCTCAGACAGTGCTCCCTTGTTGTGATTTTTTAAATGGCTGTTGGTGGGCGTGTGGGTGGGAAGAGGTCAATTCCAAGAAAGACATCCCTCATTTGCTGGATGTACCAAGGTTGAGATAGGAAGACAAGTCTTGATGCGGGTTGATGGTCAATGGTGATGGCAACAAAATGATGAAGCGGTTCATTGGCCCCTATCTTGAACCTTTTTCCAAGAGAAGAGATGAGAGAAGTGAAAAACGCATGCTGACCAAAGACAGCTAGCTCATCAACATGGACTGCAATAGCACCCACAAGCTCCAAACAATTGCATTGGAAATAAAGCATTGGGTAGTATTTTGAATGTTTGAGGCCGACTGCAAGGAGAGCTTTGTGGAGTTAGATTATCCATTCCCAAGGAGATTGATTCAGCCCATAGATCAACCTGTGAACCTCACACACCCAGTCAGGGCAAGGGGGATCTTGGAAACCCGGAGGCTGATGCATGTAGACAGGTTTATCCAGTTGACCGTTCAAGAAGGCCGTCTTGAAATCAACTTGATGGCCAACCAAATTGCAAGTGGCAAGGAGGGAACAGAGGAGGCGGAAGGTCTCTTGGCAAAGCGTTGGGGCAAACACCTCATTGTAGTCAAAGCCCTGTACTTGAGAGTGGCCCATTGCCACAAGTCTGTCCTTCAACTTCTGAATGGTTTTTTTGTGGTGCTGTTTCACCTTGAAGATCCACTTGGATCAAATGAGCTTACATTTGGGGGGTCTTGGGACCAGCTTCCAAGTCCCCATGCCGACGAGGGAGGAAAACTCCTGGTTTTCAGCTGGGAGCCAGCGCAACCTGAAAAGCGAGCGCATCAGTTGTGCCCAAATCTTTGGTGTGTCAATGTCTGGGACTGGGACATTCAATTGTGACCATGTGCCAAAACAGACAGGCGGAAAGGAGACTTGGGAAGAATGGCGGGGGGATGGCTTTGAGAAGTCCAAAGGAGGGGACACATTTGCGGGGGAAGGGGCACTGGGAGGAGAAGGTGGGGCTGGAGAGGGAGATGGAGATAGGGGAGGGGGGGGAATGGGGCGCGCAGAGGATCACGGGGACATTCAGGGACAGTCAGGATGGGGCGATTGGGGGAGGAAGAAGAAAAAGATTGAGATGAAATTTCAGAGTTGGACAATACCCCCCCTGGAGAACAAGCAAAATTTTGTAGAGCATGTTGGGATGCCGCCAGAAAACAGTCAAAGTGCAGAGCTAAAGGAAAGTCAAGTGGAAGATCAGACGGGGAACATGAAGAAGGAAGGGAGGGGGGAACAGGGGAGAGGGTCAACAGAGGATTGAGAGGCAGAGAGGACAGAGGAGGAAGACAAGAGGGAGAGAGATGTGGGGGCCAGGGCAGTTCAACACAAAAAGGGGAAGGAAAACGCTGGAGTTGATTGCCGTAGGGAAAGACTGAGTCCTCAAACAGCACATCACGTGATTTGATAACCTCCCTCTTCTGAAGATCCCAGAGCCTGAACCTGTTACCATCTAAGAGGTAGGAGAGAAGGATAGTGGACTGGCCGTTGGCATTGAGTGACTGTTGGTTAGCAGTAGGAAACCAGTACCAAGCCAGGCAACCAAAAGGGTGGAGAATATTTGGGTGGACTGAAGGAAGCCAAAGAATGGAGTTTGGAGATTTTATCCCAAGCAGTGTGTGACAGGGGACAGAGTTGAGGGAGAAAAGAACGTGATGAAGGGCATCCGCCCAAACAATTTTTGGGATGTTTGCACCTATAATGGCACTCCAAACAGGTTTCCTATAGTACAATTGGTGTGCTCTGAAACACCATTGAGTTGGGGAGAGTGAGGAGGGCCAGGTGGATGTGCAATACCCTCCAGTTTGAGGTAAGTGATGAATTTACTGGAAAGGTATTTACCACTGTTATCCAACCTTATAGCCTGAATTTTGTATTTGCCGGATTTTTTGAAATACGCGCAGAAGATTTTGAAGAGCTGAAAGAATTGAGATTTGTTTTTCATTGAGTAGATGGATGTGAACTTAGAGCAATTGTCTATAAAGGAAACAAATTATTGGAAACCCTTGCGAGAGGCAGTTTCATAGGAGGCAACGTCTGAGTGGATTAATTGACCAGGTTGGGATGAGCGGTGTAAGGAACAAGTTTTGAATGCAGTCTGATGCATCTTTGATTGGATTCAGACCAAACATTGTTGGACCTCTGTTTCATTCATGTTGATAGGGTTCAGACCAATGGAGCAAAGGAGAAGCTTGAGGGCTCCGATTCCAATATGATTGAGTTGGACATTATGGCCTAGTAATGAAGTGCCAGATTTTGCCACTATGCTATTGCAGATTGGGTATTTGAATACCCCAGATGAGGGCAGGTATTACAGGTTGTTCCTCCTGTAGCCCCTACCTACAACTTTACCACTAGATTTGGCCACAACGTCACAGCCATCCTTGCATAACACAACCTGAAGTTTGCAATTGCAGATTGAGGCAACCAAAAGTTGAGGCTTGTAAAGATTTGGGACATGAAGAGACAGAACAGAGCTTGGAATCAAGAGGGGGATCTTGAGGCTTCCTTTCTGGGTGGACTTGATGGTGTATTTATCAGCCAGAAGGACAGAGGTTGGGAGCGGGTGCATTCCATGGAGATCTTTGAGATAGGGTGTAATGCTGAGCAAACACCTGGAGTCAAGGTTTGCGTCCTTTGGAGAGAGGGACCCTTTCTTTAAAATATCAGCTACCAAAAGCAGGGTCTTGTCCAAGCTTTCCACCACCACATTATCACTCTCAAAATCAGAGTCATCTTTTTCTGATTCCCAAGCCACATGCATTACCAAAACATGTCCAGCTTTGGCTGAATTCAACAATTTCTTGTGAGGCCTGTGGTTGGGGGGTTGTGCATCCAATTCTGATGACTTGTTGAGGTTTTGTTGTTTATGTTGATTGAGTATCTTAGAGGCCTCAAAGCAAGTGTTGAGGTCATGGCCTTGACAGGAGAAGTCCGAGCAGAATAGATTTGGGTCAAAGGGAGGGCTTCCATCCTGTGGTTGATATCAATGGCTGTTCCCTTGACTTGAGCTGGTTTCAACCGCTTTGGATGCTTGCGCCAACAATTTGCCTTTGTTACAAGACTTCCGACGGAGTGATTCTTGTTTGAGAGCCAAAAAAATGCAAGAGAAAGATATTTTCTCCTCACTCATTGTTGAGGAAACGCAGCTAAGCCAGTTGTCTGGGAGAGAAATCAGGAGAGTGGTGGAATAGATGTCATTGGGGGTCAATGGTTTTTCTTTGGAGATGAGAAATTTTAGACTTTCTTCTAGGATACTCATTTCTTCAATACTTCAATCAATGTTATCACCAGTCATTTTAGAAAGTACCAGTTTCCTCAGCCAATACATACGGCCGCCAGTGGAAGAATCTTGATGTGCAGTGTAGAGGGATTTCCAAATTCCTTTTGCTTTGTCTGTGTCCTCAAACTGAAGGACATGCCTTATGTTTGCCAAGTCAATACTTTTTCAGATGGCAGAGCAGACGGAAACACTGTCTTCCGCCCACTGAGGAGTTTGTTCCAAGAATGCAACATCCTTCAGTACTTTGGCTACCTTTGTAGCTTTAAAGTGGTAGCTCATTATGAAAGGCCAGTCTAGATAGTTCTAGTTGGGTCCTGGTAGTTTCAGTTGTTTGACCCAAGTGATTCAAAGGGTTGGATGGCCTGAAGAGGACTTGTGAGACATGGCAGGTTTCATTCAATAGTTTGATGGGTGGGGAGGATAAGAACCGGGATCCTTGTTGGCCTAGAGATAAGAGTATTTAACGTGAAATGCTGTTGAAGCTACTCTGGGCTCATAACCTGTTGAGGCAAACAGACTGAGAGAAGCAGAAATGGTTCCAGAGATGGGCCAGGTGAGATGGGGAAGGATAGGATTACTGAGATGGAGAGAAGACACAAGAGGATAATGATAGAGAATGAGAGAGAGACTTGCCTGAGAGCGGAAGACATGGTCCAGAGATGGGCTGGGTGAGGTGGTGGAAGGATGACAAGAGAATCTTTCCACCTGGGCTTCCCTCAGGTGAGGGATGAAAAGTAGAAATTTTACACACACATGACATTGAGATGAAAACCAGGGAGGAAGGGAAACAGACAAGACATGTACAAGACAGGTGAGAAGAAGAAATACATACCCCAGAGTACACTACTCTAACAGGTTCAAACATAAGTGAAAACACCTAGAAATCCTCTAGCCTCATTGGGATTGATTGGAGTGGGCCAAGAGATGATCTTTTTGAATTTGGATGGTGCCATCCTTTGTCCTTCCTTGCAGACTACACCGCCAAAAATTTCCAGAGCAGGGACACAAGCAGCCAATTTGGATCAAGAAAAATTCAAGCCCAATTTCTTGATTAATAACAGAATTTTTTCCAAAGTAGTAGCTTATTCCCACATGAATCAACAACTCCCTGAATGCCAAGATAGTAGCTCATCATCATAATCAGACACTGGTCCTTTGATTCCGCCATTTTCAATAAATATCCCGGCATGATCAGGAATTTCATCCTGGAGGATCCATATCATCTGAGCTTGATAGACTGTAACCAAATAGGTGGTACCTTGAGACAATTGAGGAAGCTGGAAAGGACCAAGAGGAGTATCAAAAGTAGTGAGAGGATGAGAGATAGGATGAAGAGATCAATTGTCATAGACACCCATAATGTCCCCCAGACCATAGCAAGCCCTCCCAGAAAAATATTCCAAAAATTCTTCAGTAGCAGGAGGAACAAGAGAGCCTTTAATTGAAACTTTGTTGAAAGGTTGTAGATTGTGAACTACAATAAGTTTACCATTAATTTTAAGGATGCAGAAAACAGGGCTGGTATAACTGGAAGTTGACTTTTCATATAGACCAGTATGGACTTGTTTGTGGATCAACTTGATAAATTCATTGAATTTAGAAGCAGGGATTGGAATCTTATTTTTTTCCAAGTATGGTGCTCAACTACAGGGATGATGCAAGGGATACCATAGGATTCTTTCAAGAGACCTTTCTCTTCTTCAGAGAAGGAAATAGATTTTTACCTCAGAGATAAGAAATTTTTTATCAAATTCAACTCATCAGGAAGAAGCCATCCATCTGGACAAAAGTTGAATAATTTCAGAAGGTCTTATGTGACACAACCACAAGGCACAAATTTACCAGTAAAAGATTGAGATAAGCAATACCAAGGATCATGGGATAATGGAGGGAACATGAGAGGAGGATGAAGGTTAAAGGGCATGGGCCAATTGATGGGTTGGACCTTTTTTGCAACTGGTTTATACTTGGTGGAAAAAGAGAGAAGTTCCTGTTTCCTGCAAGCCTTGAACAGCAAGACCTGACTACAAAAACTAAGCCCAAGTTCCAAAGTTTTTTTTGATTTTTAATAATTTTCAGATCAGAAGAAAATGATGCAAAAAACAAAAAATAAGCCTCTGAGATGAGATTTGATCCTTGAGTTGAAGTCCAAGGCTTGGAATAACTAAAACTATCAGTAGAATCAACTACTCTGCTAAAAAAATGAGAGGAATTAAAAGTTTACTTCTGCTTCCCCTTTAGAACTTATTTAGGAGGATGACCAGGGAAATCTCTTTCCCAACAACCAGAATCCAAATAGCCAAGAGGGACTTCAATCTTCCCTCCATCAGCATAAGGAAGAAGGATTCTCTACCAAACTTGATCAGAAAAAATCAAGTTAGCACCAAAGTCCATACAAAACAGTCAACCCAAGATCATAGGTCCTTCCAAACAAGTAATCCAAAAATGACAGTTTCCAACAATATTTTGACCAATTCAAACTGGAAAATCTTCAGCAATACCAACTAACTCACAAGACTTATTCCCTATTCCATAAACTGCAGATTTGAAGCTAACTCTAGGACTGAGCTTGAGTTTGCAGACTATAGAATCCAAAATCAGGTTAAGTTGAGAACCAGGATTGACCAGGAGAGAAACCGTTCTATCCAATTTTCCAAGACAACATGGAAGAAAGCCAAACGGAAAATAGTAAAGGTTGGAATCTGAGGAAGGATCAGTTACCCCAGAGTCCTCCAACAACGTTCAAGAACAAACCTTCAATTTGTCAAAGCCATTTTCCACACGTCAATGAGAGACCCATTTCTTCATCCCTTCAGCAACAGAGGGTGAAATTGACAGGATATCAGCATAAGATAAATCAGTAATTCCTACATCAGAGATTTTCTTTAATACCCCTTCCACAGCATTGGGGTGATCCTTAGATATTCCTGGCTTGAACCAAAATTTTGGATGGGTGGAGGGAGGATGATCAGGTGAAGCAGGGATTATGTAAGGATCAGCAGCTTGGGGTGTTGCAACAGGAGAAGGATCAGTGTGATTTTGAAAAATTTCCATCAGGGGTTCTGTTTTTATGTCCATTTCTTTTACCACAGAGGAAAGAGGTTCAGGGGATGATTGAAATTTGAACAGTTTACAAAGGATACCAGATGGCATAGGAGAAGCTTTGTGAGGTTTTGGTTCCTCATTTTTTTTCCTAGCTGGATTAGATTGGCAAGCTACAGAGAAGCTAGAGGAGGAGATAGCAGGAGGATACCATAGTTGAAGAGTACCACAAGAAGATTGAAAATCTCAATAGGCTAAAGAAGCTATCTTAGGAGGAGATGGCTGAAAGAGGCCACCACATGACAGATAGGGCGTGATTAATAGAAAGGGATCAGAGCACCATTAGGAAGAAAAAAATTATTTCCCTTCTGTTCCACCAAATTTTCCTCCTTATCCTTCTGGTGTTCTGGGCATCTTCTGGTTCCATGAACTTCCCTATGACAATAGTAGCAGACCAGAGTGGATCTAGGAATGTAATTAGAAGTTTTGGGAGCAGACAGAGAAGAAATCTTTTGATCCTTTTTATTCTTGAAAGCTTAGAGAAGTTTTGTGATTTAATCAATAGTTGCAGTTTCTTTGATGGCCTGGGGATTTGATTTCAGGCAAAAACTGGCCTCCATTTTTCTCATAATTTTTTTGGACTCAAAAAATGGGGGAGCAAGAAAAGGTTCAGTGGTGCGGGGTTTTTGAAATTTAGGGCAGTTTTACCTTTTGTGACTTTATCCACCACACTCCTAAGGACAAGGAAAGCTGGAAGCTTGAAACAATTATCCCTAGTTGTGATCATAGATCAAGAATTAACTAATTTTTCCCTTATTTTCTCCTGGACTCCTAGCAAGAAAGATTGGAAAAATAGGACTCAAATTTTGTCCAAGGTGTCAATGTGATCATTTGTAAGGAGATAAGATTGGATTTGATCCCACAATTTCCTCAAAGATTGATAATTAGATGCTGAGGAAATACCATCCTTTGAGATCCACTGGGAGACCAGATGATCCAGGTCCTGTAGCATAAACCAAGATACATCTATCTTTCCCCAATATGCCAGCATTGCTTACTTCAGAAGAGTCCAGTTTTGAGATTCAAATCCATCAAAAGACTTTATTACTTCAATAACTTCATCAGAGGAAATAACAAATTATAACTGATAGGCCATATTGTATTTGCTAGCTCCATCAACTTCCGCAGCCATTATGTAAGAATCCAGGAATTGTTCAACATTTGGCCCATTGAAACCCAAGTTCTTGTTCTGGGGTTTGATCTTGACCATCTTGGCACAAACAGAGGAGGAGGAGGTACCAGTAGATTCCATCTTGACAGAGTTCCTAGAGTATCCAAAGGGCAGATTTTCCAGATTGCCTCACAACTGTGGCAAGACAAGGGTTTCAAAAAAACCACAAGAATCTTGCCCCAACTGTGGACAATTGGTAGGGCTTACTTCTTGGAAAAGTTGCCTCCATGGATCAGATCTGAGAAAAAGAGAAACAGAGAAAAAAAGATAGAATTGGATTTTGAAGGTGATTCCAAATGTATTGGGACTGTAAATCCCAAGGTTTCTGGTTTGATCACGCCCTGGGGGACCAAATGTAACACTCCAAATATTGCTAAGCCGCAGGCAGTTCTGTGGAGGGGAAAACATGCTGTTTAGGCTGCCCTCCTAATTGTTACAAAAATATTTAAGTGTAACAGGAATCAAGGACCATAACCTTATGGACAAGGAATCAATGGGAGAGATGATTTTTGATAGTATTTGGTAGAGATGGGAAAAACACTATCTGAGAGAAGATGGTGGGGGAAAATACTTGAAAAAAGGAGCCAAACTTTTTTTCAGAGTTCAATATAACAAGTCATTTGTAAGTAACAATTCCCACAAGCTAACAACTCTGGTTGTCAGTAGAAGATTAGGAAAGATCAACTCAATCCCAACCAACCTCCAGGTTCTTAATGAACCTGCCCCACTCTCTGCAATCAAGCACTTGAAGGTTACCAGATAACTGTGGGTGGATTTACAAAACAAAGCAATTTGTTTTATGAAGCTCTAGAAACAAAGCAGTGATAAATTCAAACAAGAATAACCCAGAACTTCTCAAGGGACTCAAGGATAGCCTGGCAGAATTTAACTTCAAATAAATAAAGGGAGGTTTAACACTAAAGTTTTCAAGCTTAAAGAAACGTCTCAGTCAAACATGGCTGGTTCTGGAAAGGCAATCAAATGAATGATCAAGACAAAAGTGGTCAGAGAAAATGGATCAAAGGAGTGGCTTAGCACACTCAAGAATTCAACTAAATGAATTCTTCTTCAACCATTAAGGCTATTTTTTTGTGATAAGGATCAGATCACAGAGGAAGGATCAAAGGATTTGAGTATTGAGGCTCAAGGATCAAGGGGAAATCAAAAGATATACCCAGGATAAGGATGCTCAGAAGGGGGAAGGGCCCCACAGATTTATTACTTAGATGATGATGGATGATTTGATGATGATAAGATGATCCTGCAAAAAAGGCAGGGGAGAGCCCCTCCTTTTATGGGCAAAAATGCCCTGTAGACTATTCACAAGTGATAACTACAAATGAGTGCGGAATTTTTTTTTAAGGATATAAAATGATGCGGGAAAATAGAAATGAAAAAAAAAAAACAATAAAAAGGAATGATTAGGAAATGTGAAAAAAAAGATGAACAGAGAGAGACCATCCCATGTCATGGATGACAGCAGGCAGTGGATGGACATCTGTGAGTTGGAAGATGAGCAGTAGGGGGGATGAACATCCACAACTGTGGTAGCAGGGCTGCAACTGCAGTAGCAGGGCCACAACAGCGGTCCTGGGTGATGGATGGCAACAGTGGTTGTGGCAGATTTGAAGGCAACAGTTACATGATTGGGCGGAGGAGGATGAACTGGCAGACAACTGTCACCAACGGTGGCAGCATTTGGGCAGAGGTGGTTGAGATGATTGTTTTAGGAGGGTTTAGGATGGATGGATTGATCAAAGAGTGGTGGATTGGTTGATGAGGATGATATCTTGGGGATTGCCAGTAGACCTTGAGGGGGATTTGGTGGCACAACGGAGGGAATGGAGGGTAGGAGCAATTGACTATTGAGTTGTTTGAGGTAACTTAGGCTCTACTTTAGGCCTTTGAGTGACGATCGAAACCTCACGTTAAATTCTGAACTTGGGGAATATCCTTCGAGAACCGCTATGAAATTAATACTGCATTCAGTAGAAAGGAACTGAAGATCATATTTAGATTGTCGGCAACGACCTGGTCGCCGGAATTCAGCGGAACTCAAGAAGCTGTGGGTCGGTGCGCAGGCATTGAATTTGTTGCGAAGCAAGCTGAAAAAAGGGGCTACATGACTACCAAGCAGATTATCATCCAGGTCGGTCGGCTTGAGTTGTTCATGAAGCTGTCGAACCCTTGTTCAGAACTTTTTAGGCATTGAGCTCATGGGCAATAAACCCAAAATTCAAGGTCGCCATCGTTTCCTTGTAATGGGACCTCGGGAGTGCACTTAAAGCCTCAGGTGCGCTGGCGCGAAAGATCACAAGGCCGCATGCTGCTTACCATTTTGTCCCTCACATACTCTAAAGAAAAACGGGTTTACAACATGCTTTTCATCTCGAAAAGCGTATGCTTTGCCGTTTTTTTCACCCTGTTGGCCGATTTGAATGCATTGCTCTTGCATACCCGCGAACTCCATCATCATCAATTAGCCAAACGAGCGCGTTTGCGTCTGCGAGATTATAGCAGATTCCAAGTAATCTTCCCATCGTTTCTCAAGTCCCTCAAGAGTTTCGTTGGTGATTTGGTCTGCCATGCAAAAGAAGCTGATCGTCGGCGCACCTTTCTGTTCATCGCTTGTCTCCTCCTATCTGTAGATTTCAGACGGCAGGGCTGGATCCTGCGGACGGAAGGCTTCAAAAGTGTTCTTGAAACCATATAGACTCCAGGGAGCCAAACTATCAAGCGTGGGATTCAGCGTTAACGGCCAACCAGGAATTCCCGTGAAAATAGACCAAAATGACATGGATTTTTGTATTCTCATGACTGGACAAGTGACCACAGCTGATGGCGCATTTTCCGAGGCGATTGCGGTAAGTCAGGAGGAAAAAAAGAGAAAGAAGGCTGAAACAAAACCAGATGCCAAGGAGGGCTTCCAGAACTAACGTCACGCTTTCTTGTGTCCGAAGCGAGCCAGAAATAGTCTACAACGGCAGCAACTCGGAAACGGACAGGTATTTCGAGTTCCCCCTACCCTTCCGCCTTTTCTTGACGTTTTGCGATTTCGAGAATCTACATTTTTTTAAAAACTTGTTTCTTTCCAGCTATGTAACAAGATCCTCGAAAAGACTGGTAGGTGTTTGCAAGCATCTCGTTTTCTATTCTAAATTGAAAT
>CM062624.1:34672817-34682817 GCA_025617555.3 Puccinia polysora | reverse complement strand
CTCCAGGTTTTAAGCTTAATAAAACCTCTTCAGTAAAACGTGACCGGTTCCGGAAAGATAATCAAAGGATGATCAGGACCAGTATGGTCGGACAAAGGGATCAGGAGTGGTGTAACACACTCAAGAATTCAATCAGTCAAATTCTTCTTCAACCAGCAAGGCTATTGGTTGGTGATAAAGATCAAGCATCAGGATTTTAGTATGGAGGCTCAAATATCAAAGGGCAATCATGGATATACCCAGAAATTAGTCTCAGATAAAGGGAAATGAGACCCCACAGATGTTTTACTTTAGGATGATAATGATGATATTTCTCTGATAGGATACCATATGATACCCCCCCCCCAAAAAAGCAGGGGAGAGCCCCTCCTCATATGGGCAGGAGGGCCTGTTAGACTATGTACAAGTGATTCTACAAATAGAGCAGATTTTTTTTTTTTGATTTCAGATGATCAGAAAAATAGATCACGCGGCCAGTGGAAATCGGGCCTCCCTGACTGGGGTGGGATCTTTTCTCATCCCTTCACCTCTCTTGCGTCCGTCCGCGGACGGGTGCGCTCAACAACACCAGGATCACCCACCCCTCACCCAAAGGCAGAAGGGGTGGGAAAAAAGTGAACCAGACCGCCCGCGGATGTTTGCGGGCGGTAGACGATGCTTTCCACCCCCACCCGAAGATGGAAGGGGGTGCAAATGATTGATGCATTGGTGTTGGCCAATTTGGGGACGGAGGGGGATTGGGTGGAGGATCAGATGGGGAGCGGAGACGGTTGAAGGTATTGAGAGGTTTGACGTGCCAGAGTTGATGGTTGTGTTGGAAGGAACCCTTGAAGACGAGTTGACAGAGATTGTCGTGAGATTTGATGGATCAAGATTCAAGCCCAGCCCCTGTTGCGTGAGTCAAGGAAGGATGAAGCCCACTCGGGAGAGGGGCAATCAACGGAGGCATGTTCCTTGGCCCACCATGCGTTCCAATGGGCAGGGTTGATGGACCAACCCGAGTAAGCAAGCACATTGTTGGCAGGAGGGGAGATTTGGAGGAGGATGTCTGAAGAGTGATGGGATTGGTGGAGGAGTAGACAATCCTTGCGCTGGGATGAGATGATGGATTGCAATGGTGGAAGGAGGGAGAGATGGGAGAGATTGGATAGGAGGGAGGCTTGGTGAGTGAATTGTTGTTGTCGGGGCCGTTGTAGGAACGGGCAGGAGATTGGGATCAATTGAGTCAAATGAGAACTTTGAGGGAGGGAGAGGATGGGAGCACAGAGGAAGTTTGGGCCAAGCAGGTCTTGGCCTGCGCTTTTGGCCAAAAGGAAGGGGGGAATGGAGAGAGAAGGAATCAAACGCGATGCCTAGGTGATGATACCAAGAGAGGCCTTTCCTAGACCACTGGGTCATAAGAATGCTTGGCAGGATTAGGAAATTGGAGGAGTGATACTGATACATAAAAATTCCAATTTTTTTTTTTTTTTGAATGACAACTAAATAAAAGCATTGTAAACAAAAATTTTTGAATTTTCTGCATCTGGTCCAGGGTGTCCAGATTTGGTCACCACACCGCTAAATTTTCTTCTCAAAATGTTCAAATCAAGAAGGATCTCTCTGGTTATCTGTCAATTTTGGATGTCCTCTGCTTGATTGCGAGACTTTTTGTTCAAGTCTTGGCTTTGATCAATAATTTGGCGTCTCCATCATCAAGTTCTTCAACAGCCTGCAATGATCTTCTTTATGGTATCCCAACATCATTGCATTGAGCTTCCCATGTAACTGAGAATTCCTGAGCATTTTTTCAACATCAAACTTTCAAGATTCAAAAGGATCAGATATTAGTAAATTATGAATCATCATTCCAAAAGAATTAATCACAAAGTGATTTGAACAATCCAATAATAAAACTTAAAAAAACTTACAGAACTAGAACTGCAAGGGTCATAATCCAAAATCCACTGAGGATGAACATTTTCAGACACAAAAGATCCCCGGAATTCTAGTAGATCACCTATTTTATGGGAATAGGAAAAATCATAGTCTTGCAGTACAACTTGGCGCAAACTTTCCCATCATGATTCTGCTTTAATTTCTCAAATTTTTGAACAACCAGTTTAATTGCCTCTGAAGATGACTTTTATCCCAATGATAAAAGTTCAGTAGGAAAAAATATTCCTATCAAAATTTGAGATTTGTAAAGGGAAGCCTGAACTGATTTAATTTGATTGGAAACTGTTTCCTCTAGGCTTCAGCAAACATCCAACATGTTTCCCCAATAATTTGCAAGGAATCATTTGAGATCAGCATGGGATCCTTCAACCCAAGACTTTTTTTATTTCCAAAGTGTGGGTTTTTTAAAGTACAAGCCATTGAAAACTTCTCTTTGATACAGAAGATGTTATTATCCATATACTTGAGCACATCCTCAAAGTCTGCCATGAAAAACTTCATAAAAGTCATAATGTAAGCAACCAAAAACTAGGAATATTAACAGTAGAGGAAATTATTTGGCACTTAATCTAAGTTCTGCATCATTGAACTCTGCCTCCTCTTTGTTTTTTGAGGGTCCATACTTAGCCCCCAGATATATAAAGCTTTTCCACCCTTCAACATCATTATTAAAGTGCACTTTACAGTTTGCTTATATGTTTTTAGAAAAGTCCCATTGACAGCACTGTCTTTTTGACTCAGGGAATATTTTTTCTAGAGCACTGATCAAAGCTTTTTTGCAGTCAATCACAAAGACTTTGGGGAGTCTCTCAGGATCATAAGCCAACTCCTTTAGAGCATTTACAGACCAACTTTAGACCTCAAAACTTTCTCTTGCTATAAAAACAAGAGCTTTGGTGAAAGTTTTCTGGTTGGAAGTATTTCCTACTGCAATAGGGGGATGTTGTACTTATTTGTATTATAATTAAAATCCAACATAGCAATATGATGGATTGCTTGCAAAGCTTAAATGAATTGGGGTGGGCCAAAAATAGGGCCTCAAATTGACCCTGTCTACTGGATTTTGCTTCATGAACCCAACCTAAATCACCAAGTTGTTCAAAGAGAACCTCCATAAAACTTTTTTTTCTTTAGTTCTGCAAGCGCTAGCTGAAGCTTAGTGCTATAGATTGTTTGTTCATCAACAAATTTACCACAATAATTCTGGCTTGATTTTCTTTTCAGTTGAATTGTATTGATCCCATCATTCATGCCTTCTTTTAAATTCACTAAGGCCATCACAGAGATTCTCCTCAGTTGAGGATTCACTGAGGGGTGTGGAGATGGTTGATGGTTATTTTGATAATTTCTGTAGGAGATTTGCCACAACATTTCTGCCTTTGTGCAGCTTGCACTGATTAAAAACTTGCACCCAACCTTCCTTGTGTGCTTTTGCCTTGAATGTTTTGTGAGCAATTTCCCAGAGCACAAACCATGTCTATCACAGGCTAAATCCACATATTTATCATTCTTTGAGTTGAAAAATGTTAAAGTGTAACCATGCTTCATTGCCCTTGTTTGAAAATATTATTTTGCCTCTTTCCTAGTAGGAAAATTGCTCACAGGAGGCGGGGCAAGTGGTTCTGTCATAGTTTCATAGTTATACAGTTACCAGCCGCCAATCAGTTTCCATCAAATAAAATGAGGAAAATACCAGAGTAACATAAAATTTTATGCACCACCGTAGGTGATGTCTATTTGTGAAACATTATTTTCCTCAATTTTCACCTTTGATTAGGATGCCATTGGGGCTTTAAATGATTCATTAACCAAATCATTTTTTCCCGCAGCTTTCTTCATGGCACTATCAATGTAGTCCTTTAATGCAGCCATGTGAAAAGAAGGAGGGCTTGAAACTGTTCCCATAATGCAAAGAAAATGCAACAGTATTTCAATATTCAGTCCCACTTTCAATTGAACAACTACCAAGTTTCCTCACTTTTGAGTTGAGCAAGATCAAGTACAGTAGGATGTTTGTTTGCATTTTCACTTGAATTTCACTTTAGTTTAAATTGGGGATTGCTAGGTGGGGTTCAAAATTCCCACATAGTATTCCTTGTTTGCAAATTTGGGGTGATGGTACCCACATGTGGTCCAGGGGGACCCAAAAACTTCTGGAATGGCCCCTGGGGGGTGGTATACCCCAAAACACACCTCAAAACAGCCGTGTACAAGGGTAAAAAACTCATAAACACTGTTTATGGGAGTTATTCAACCCCCCAGGGGTTGCGCATTTTGGAAATAAAACTGTCAACACATTTAGACGCGTGTTTCAGCTCGCACGCGCGCTTTGGAGACGTCTATGGGCCCCAATGCATCCATTGGGCCATTTAGGGCCTCACAAAACTCTCACATGACTTGGAGTTGTGAATTTATCATCACACTAAAATTAATAATATTAATATATTAGATTTCAAAATCACCTCTAGTAGCTCAAAGTGAAAAAATCCATTGCAAGCTAGCAGATAAATGGATTTTCAAGAAAATTGGGATTAGGAAACCCTTAAACCACACCCCTGAAAATGTACTTCTTAACCACTTATCAGATGATACCAAAAATATCAAAAACCAAGAATGGCATCTTTTGAAAATTTTAATAATTCACATAAAGGATCATGTGTACATTTCCTGCCAAAAATCATGTAAGGAATGTGTTGTTGTGTATATTTTATTAGTTACTGACTGAAAAATCTTTTTTAAAAATTATGGCATGAAGATGTGCACAACACTACAACATCTGATTCCTGAATGAAGCCCCAGGATATCAAACTACTGCACACCACCATGTAAAAAAAGGTCCACAGCCACTATGAAGGCTGAAATCTGAATAAAAAGTTTTCAAGGCAGAAATCACCACAAAAGCCACAAAAAAGAGGCTAAAAAAGAAGAGGATATAACAGAAGAGGCTACAGCAGAAATGGGAAAGGCATTCATTCCTATTCAATACTCATTACAATCCTTCATAAATTCCACAAAATGCCTCAGATAATTGAAAGATTTAAAGAAATATATGTGAAAACCTTTAAAAATAAGATGAAATATATTCCAAGAATCACCAAAAAGAAAATAATTGGTTTCGTGGGCTCCTGAATCCAAAATGAATAAATCCTGTAACAAATAAGTGATGCAGAAATCTTGGAATCATTTATTAAAAAAATCAAAGATCAAAATTGTTAAAATAAATAAATATACACCTGTTTACAGTATGTACACATGTATCACAGGCAAATTTAATCATCTATTATCACTCAATTAATTCAAAAAAAATAACATTTCCTAAAATGTGAAAGGCCCACCATCAATCAATAAATTTCAAAAATTCCTGAATGCAATATTAGCCCCAATGAACAATTCCTTCCTCCCTTTTGAATGGATAAGAAATTTGGAACCCCTGATTGGATAGGGATAAATAAAAGCCTCTTATAGGCTGTAGTTCCCCCAGACTCAATTTTTTAATCATCCAGATAAATGTTAGAAATCTATTCTTATATTGTGTTGCCTGATTCTTGAATTGAAACCATTTTTGAAGCCTTATATTTTTATGTCATACTCTAAGTTTTTGGTCTAGTATTATCTTTATAATAAGCTTCTAAAGTCCTATTTACAGTATAATCTTTATCTCAAGCTACTGTAGCTATCACCCTCAGTTTTTTGCTCTAGTAATTCCTTTATTTTCTTCCAGAAGTATCAACTATCGTGCCTCCTTTAAATTCATCTGAATTGGCTCTTTATCATGCAACATATTGTGTGTCACATTTATAATTTTCAAACCTATTTCTTACATTCAGCTTTTCAACCAAATTTCAGATGACTTTTACTTATTCCATTTAAGCTCCTGGTTTTCAATTGAATGAATCCTCATCTGTTCTTACTTACTTTGAGCTGCAGTGCCCTCCTCTTGCTCCCAATATCCACTCCTCTTGGAATCATAAGAATCTTTCTCATCCGCTCTGATTCTTTCAAATGTAGATTCTACCTCAAGATTCAACAATAACCGTTGAAAAATCATAATTCAGAATTGTGTGATCAATGAAATCAATTTTAGAATCATATCTGCCAGTTTCAACATTTAGAGCACAGATTGGCACTTCAAGTCTTAAATTACACTTACCTGGCTTGCAATACCATTTTAGCTTTATTCTCAGGATTTTTGACATCATTATCTACCCATTGAGGCTAAAAATCATTTTATAGCTTTCTGCTTCCCTGGCCACGGCCATATAAATCAAAATTAATCTCCATTGTTGAGTAAGAATGGTTTGAATAATCACCAGAAGACAGATTATAAGTTTGATCCCCTAAGGAGAGGTGTTATAGATTCTCATTTCCACCATGGTCTGTCTTCTTTTTTATAAAAATAAATTAAATTCTAGATTATTGAATTCTTTGATATCAAAAAACCTCTGTGCATTTTTTTATCCATATTATCACAGATTACTGATGAAATATATTTAAAATGATATTATTGTTAATAGTTTTTATATGCCACCAAATTGGGGGGTCATGGCATTTGCCCAGTGCAGCATTGAATTTCCCTTGTGCAGTGTTGTCTTTTCCTGGGGTAAATTCAAGGGGTGCATATAAGACAAATTTATAAATGAATATAAAACTGCGGAAATCAAATCCTGGTGAGTTGTAAGAAGTTTTTAAATATTTTGAGTTTCATAGATAACTATCACCTCTAGTAGCTAAAGGAATTCAAATTTCCCGCATTCCATTAGGCTGACATATTGAATCAAAAATTACCCATATTTTAGTAAATTTATAGCATCAAAAATGATTTCAAATGTTTGAATTTGGATAAAAATAAACTTGAATGTATGGAATAAATATTCTAGGATGAATTCTGAGAGGATTGAGATTTTTATTTGCATAATTCAAGAAAGTATACATGTTCTTGTAGGATAAATAACTCCAAGATATATTTATATGATATAGTATTTTATTTTATACATTTTATGGGGGTCATAAAAATCCTTCTGACTGATTTCAAAATCCTAAAATTTATTATTTAATATTTGGTGAAATAAAGGAAAATTTGAAGCTTGCAACCTCAGGGTTGAAAACAGAAAATCACAGCCCAACAAGAAGCCAGTCAAGTTGCTCACAACTTTTGAATCCCCGTTTGCAACCCATTTGAGTTGCGATTGGTTAGTTTTGATCAAGGTCTTGCCACCCCTTGGGGGCTGCGCGTATTTTCCTGGCCCATTTGGGCTACTCCCCCCCAAATTGGCCATTTGAGGGGGGATTTGGGGTACCTAGGAACCCCTGGACCACATGTGAGTGCTTTCAAACCAGATTTGGGGATCTGGAATACTATGTGGGACTATTGGACCACAAAAAGAAACTTATGAAAATGGGGTTAAAAGAAGAATTAGACCCATTATTCATTTCATTTGTTAATAATAACCATTGGGTCCATCTTGTACTTGAGGGAGATTTGATTCCAATCCCGCCCATAGTTTCCAAACCACCTTCCATGATTTCCAAAAAAGCCTCTTGCTGGGTTGATCACCTCAAAGATCAACTTGATTTGTATTCTAATTCATAGAAATCATTTTAATTTTGTCATTTGGGTTTGGGTTCTGATGCTGATCTTTTAATTCCATTAATATAGATGGTTATCAAATTTTGAACATCCTTATGTTTATTTTTTTCAGTTAACATCATGATGATGAGTTTTTTGAATGAGATTTTGTTGGTAAGTCAGTTCAACTTGTGTTGGGCTGAGCCCATCATAAGGAGTAATTTTACTTCTTGTGATGAGACCAGCTTAACACAGATTGAACTTGTTTTTTTTTGGTGTTTTTACTTTAGGTCTTGTCAATTTACTTGTCTTTTTTTTGGTTTTTTTAACTTAGAGCTTGTCAAGTTACTTGTCTTTTTTTTCCAATGTTAAATTCACAACCCTTTGGTTGCAAAAGGGTGCAAAACACTGTTTGAAACCCATTTGAGTTGCAAATGGTTATATTATATATATATATATATGTTTTTTGACATTTTTTTACCTTTTTTTATCTAATATTTATTTCTTTGATTTTAATAAAAAAAATAAAAAAACTGGTAAAAAATAAAATGATCAATCAAATTAAAAATATTCATATAAAAAATAATATAAATAAATAAAATCAAATAAATAAATAAGTAAGTAACTAAAAAATCAATTAGTTAATTAAATTAAAAAGATAAATATATCAAGATATTTTATCTTTTTTTCTCCATTTAAAACCCATTTTGGGTTGCAAATTGCGCCATGCAACCCCTTTTAGGTAATAAAAGGGGGTTTCAAGGTAGCAAATTCAACCTTGCCCTTTTTTTTTGCTGTTTTTACTTTAGGGCCTATCTAGTTGAACTTGTATTTTTTGGAACTTGTACTTTAGGGCTTCTCCATAGACTGTTAATTTTTATTTATTTTTATTTATTTTAATTTATTTCTGGCCTTATTTTTTTCATATTTTTTTATTTTCATTAATTTTTATTTATTTATTTTTTCAATTTCTCTTCTTTTTTTTTTAAAAAAATATATTTTTTTTCGCCTAATGGGTTATGAGCAGCTGTTTGCAACTCTTCCAGGTCCCGGACGGCAGTTCACCACTGAAATGGGTTTCAAGCTGGCGTTCTCAACCCAAAGTGGGCCGTGATTCACGCCATGCAACCCTTTTCAGGTTATGAAGGGGGGTTGTGAGGTCGCAAATTTAACATTGGCCCAAAATAAAATGAAATTATACACCAAAAATTCACCCCAGTTATTATATATTTCCCTTGTTTATCATTGGGGATAATTTAATGGGGTTTCAAGGCCTTGCGTTAAAATCAATGGATATTGATTGAATCCATGTATTATCCCCCCAATCGCCTGGTGGATTCTTTTAATATATAAACAAGAAGAGTATTAAATATATAGCCCCCCCATGATTTTTCAGTTATTATTTATCAGTGAACCATTCTATTATTTATTTTTTGTCGGATGGCTACTATTGCCAAGCCAGCTGAAAAAAGCACCAAAAAAAATCCAAAATAGTAATAAAAAATCAGGGATAAGAAATACTGAGAAATCATTTCAGAGATTAATTCACCACCCAAAGTTAGGTAGGGCCACCCACTGTACCTACCACTCAAATACTACTCCTTGACCCTTTGATTAAATACACCAAAAGCACCACAACCAAAACCTTTCAATTTGCTTCTATTTTATTATCTCATGTGAACCATCATATATATGTTACCTGACCAAATTCAAGTCAGAAATGGAGTTTTGGCTATATTTTAGAATTTATTTACCATAATATATTTTTTCAGAATTTCTGCACAGCTGTGCACAAAATCACAGCCCTCAAAAACACCTGCAGCTCCTGTCTATAAATTTTCTTGAAATATCTGAATCAAAGCAAGGCAAATTTCAGTACCCAGTCTGAAATCTGCGCACAAAGATTTCAGATCTGAATTTATTACAAAAAAAGCTTGTAAGAGTCTCCAAACCCATCTTGAAAAAATCCTTGACAAATAATAAGTTTTTGGACCAGGAAAGAGTGGATAAATGTGTAATCCCAATTTTTCACCCTTTTTGTGGTAAATAAGGCCCAAATAGAATTCATTGAGGAGTTAGGGAGCAATTCCAACCATATAACCTCCTGGGGATCCCCAATCTACAAGGGTTGGGACCCCTAAATTTATTGATCCTTGTTGAGTATTTTTGAAATTTCACAGATATCAAGCCCTATCAAGTGCACAATGGTGGCTCAATTGGACAAATCCTTGATAATTCTGCTTATTCAGCCCACTTCTATGAATGTGTTAGATGCTCTAAAGGTGCTATATTAGACATAGGAAAGGCATTCATATTTAACATGCATTGAAATCAATCCAAAAAGTCCAATGTTAAATTCATGACCTCAGGGTTGAAAACGGGCGTGAATCACCATCCACAACCCATTTGGGTTTCAACTTGGATTTTCCGGCTCAACAAGGAGCAAGAAAAGTTGCTCGCACTTGCACATCCCCAATTTCAACTTGAAAAGGGTTG